>JAPYKT020000001.1:11362500-11962500 GCA_028749325.2 Caryopteris x clandonensis | reverse complement strand
CTCTAGTAATTATCTTAAAAGGAGGAGCTACATCAGATTATGGAGACAACAGACAACACAATATACATTAGAATTAGGGTTAGAAACTAGGATACAAATAAGGATCAACCAACCATCATTAGAGAGAAAGAGAAATAAAGATCATTTAGTTTCAAATAGTTTTTTTTTTCTTTTGTTCTTTTTATGTTATCTATGATTATCAATATGTTTTCCTTGGATTATGTATTTATAATATCTAGTGATTCATATGTTTTTCTTTAATGATATTAATTTCATTCCTATATTTGTTTATGCTTCCTTAGTTTGAATATATTATATGAAATTATGTGGAGACTAATTGCATATGTGTAGTTAATCCATTATTACCCGGGAGGGAGTAATTGATTAACGGATTAGGAATGTATAACATGAACTTGCTATTTTGGAAGATTGGTAAGTATTGTGATGAGAATAGATCTAGGCACGATATGGAGTTAGATGACTCTCAGAGATTGGGAGATGATCAGAGTTATCTAATCTACATTTAGATCTAACTCAGAAGGGAGGATCTAGATATATTAGTGATTCTCCTACAAATATAGGAATTAAATATGGTTTGATACATTAAATGAACTCATATGAATTGTATGAATGCATGTCCCTGGAATCCATACAATCTCTGAATATCTTTATTTGTTTTACTCTAAGTTGATATTTATTCCTACTTCTTTATTTCATTTATTTTGCTTTACCAAACCAATCCCAAATATTTGATTCTTTAGATAAAGGATAATATTATAAATGAATACTTAGTTGAATTTACTATATACACTCCATGTGGATTCGATACTTGTTCTCACCATATTTTACTATAATTTACCTCGTACACTTGTGAGTTGTATTTTAAGTGAAATAAAATAGCGAACAACACTCTCGGACAGAAATGTTTCCAAATCCACGAGAAAGAGCACATGGACTTGGTTTTGGTTATCCTTCATTGGCGGCCCTATGTTTTGGGTCATCAATTTGTGGTTCGTATCGATCACCACAGCTTGAAACACTTGTTACAACAATCCATTTCATCCCTAGCACAATAATATTGGGTGGCTAAACTCATGGGTTTTGATTTTGTGGTTGAGTATAAGGCAAGTGCTTTGAATATGGCAGCAGACGCACTTTCAAGGCGAGATTTGGAGCTTCGTTGTGAGGCAATTTCTATTCCTCAATGGGTAGAATGGACAGTCTTGAACAAGGTTGTGCGTTCGGATCCTGTGTACACGTCTGTGATTCGGCACTCGAGGATGGCAAGACTGTTCCTCAATCTTACTTAATGATCGGTGGGGTTTTATATTTCAAGGATCATTTGGTGGTTCCCTCTACTCCTGATTGGACACGTTGATTATTCCTGGAATTTCATTCTACCCCTACAGGGGTCATGTTGGTGCATATTACATGTATCGACGTTTGGCATCTAACGTCTATTGGCCAGGCATGATGAAAACCGTGATGAAATTTGTAGCTGAATGCTTAAGTTGTCAGCATAGTAAATCTGATTCTCCTTCTTCGGCTGGCCTTCTGCAGCCACGGCCCATTCGGACCGTGTATGGGAGAATGTAAGCATGGATTTCATTACGGGGTTGGCTCATTCCCAGCAATTGGATTTCATTTTGTTGGTTGTGGACCATTTGTCTAAGGCTGCTCACTTTATCGGCCTTGCTCACCCTTTCACTGCTCGTGGATTAGCTGTTATTTTTGCACAGGAGATTGCTCATCTTCACGGTGTGCCCCGATCGATTGTCTCAGATCATGACCCGATCTTCACAAGCTCTTTTTGGCAGGAATTATTCAAGACCACAAGTACTAAGTTCCGCATGAGTTTGGGATACCATCAGAAGATGGATGGGCAATCGGAGGTGAGGAATCGATGTTTGGAGACGTACTTGAGGTGTTTTGTTTTGGATAACCCAAAACGTTGGGTGCAATGGTTGCATTGGCTGAGTATTGCCTCAACACGAGCTTCCATTCTGCACAGGGTGTATGCCTTTCGAGGCCTTTTATGGGCGTAAGCGTCCTGTTATTGCTCAATTTTTATCTGGCAAAGTACGCTTTAAGGCCGTGGCTAATGAACTCATTGAGCGTGATTTGATTTTACGCAACCTATGTTTTCACTTGGAACGAGCGCAATAGCAGATGGCTCACGAGGCAAATAAGCATCGCCTCCCCATGGTCTTTGAATTGGGAGATCGGTTGTTCTTGAAATTCAGGCCATATCGCCAGTTGACCTTGTTCAAAAAACTCCATATCAAGTTGTCCCCTAGGTACTTCGGTCCGTTTAAAATCTCCCAAAGGGTGGGTTCGTATGCATATCGGTTGATCTTGCCCGAGGGGTGCCGCTTGCATTCGGTTTTTCATGTCTCACAGCAAAAACCAACCTTGGACGAGCATGGGGTTGCTTCGATATTGCCCCGGGACTTGATGGACGAAGAAGTGGAGTTGTGGCCGGACCAGATATTGCGAGCAAGATAGGTGTGGCATGGAGATGAGCGTGTTCACCAGCTGCTGGTGTCCTGGGTGAACCATCCAACGGAGGAGGATGCATGGATCGCTAAGGAGTTGTTTCGTGCTTACTTTCCTGACTTCAGCCTTGAGGAAGGGGAAGGGAATTGTTACATATGGGCGTCGGAAGGTTACGAGTGATCATGCTTAAGTCTATAACGGTTATTTTATTATAACTGTTATAAAAAATTGTTATTTTAATTCGTTTTCAGTTAGAGTCTTGATATTGTTTTTCTTTCCAACAGTTATTTTGTTCAGGGTTTATTATTATGTTGAGAGTCAGCCTGTGGGCCAGGTGAATCTATATTATTTTTTTGCTGCAAGTTCAGGATGGGTATGAAATTATTATCGAATTGATTCAGCCGTTTGGTGTGGGACAGAACTATATCATGTTAAGTGCTATTGTGTGTGTGAAGTTAGTCATCCCCTTTAATTCCAACACTTTTTTGTGAAGCATGTGACCTTCTCAAGAATGCTTAACCTTTCTCTGCAATTTAGTGCATTTTGTGTCTAGATATATTTCATCCTCGCACTCTATGATGCAACCATAGCCATAGAACATGTCTTTAGAAAGAGAGTCTTCACAAGCAAAACATTTGACTCCGTGGGGAGTTATGGTTGTAATCAGGGGATGCTTGTGTAGATATGATGAACAACCTTCCCCGCTCCATATAATCTTTGTTTTCCATAAATTATAGATTCAACTTAAATTCTTACATTCAAATACAACACGGGAAACTATAAAAAAAGATTAAAAGGTCAAACGTTAAGATGAATAGGATGTTTTACAGCTTTGAATTCCAACAATTTTAGATGAAGTCTTCAAAGTAGGATCATCAATCATACCAACTTCAGATGTGAGCAAAGAATGTATCCCAAAAATATAAATATAAATATCTGGATACTTTTTGTCTCTTTCTTCTCCTTTACTTACCATCTTGTTAGATGTTTAATAGCACGTTTTACTCATCCTTTTCTTGGTGTATTTGTAACTCCACAAGCTCACGTGGACAACCCAATCTATCAGTACAATATTGTTCTTTTGAGCTTTTCTAAGCCGACACAAATTTGTTTTTGGCCCCAGCCCAACTAATTGGTAAACTTACTACTATACATTCAGTGTCTTTATCTAGAAGAAAATTTCTGCTATATGATTAAGTACATCTGGAACCTAACTCTAAGACAGAGCCTGTATATAAAGACTTGTAAAATAAATTGTCTTAGTTATTTTCTTAGGATTAGTTGTGGAGGGCAACTGGAAGCCCTCCACAACTTTTGGCAATGTTCTTTCCGATCTCCTCCAACTCTGGTGGGCAAGATTATTCCTGAAACATTAGCTTCTCTCGAAGTAGATTCCAGCTTTGATCTTCATTCAAGAAATGCATCCGATGTGTAAGGCTAGCAGGGGCATATTCAGCAACATATGTTAGTCTGGTGGTTATAACGATCCGACTTCCATTGTTGTTGAATGAATGTATTACGATCATTTAGGTGCTTTAGAGCTTTGAATTTTGAAAATAAACTACAGAAAGTAGAACAATACAATCTTCAAGTGCTAGCAAAGTATATGGGTGTTTAAATATTCATCAAGCTTCATAATTCCTTTTTTTTATTAGTATATAGGTGTTTAAATATTCATGAAGCTTCATAATTCCTTCTTTTATTAGTATATGGGTGTTTAAATATTCTCGTATGTAGTTGTACGAATTTAGATTTGTGTAATTGGATCGATTGAATGTGGTGGCCCTAGTTGTGTGTGATTTCGCTAATGTGTTTCCAGAAAAATTGCATAGAATATCACCTAACAAACAAGCAGAGTTCGTAATTGATTAAGTATCTGCTGCAACACCGATGTCTAAGGCCGCCTACGGGATGATGCGAAATGAGTTAAAAGTACAACTTCAGAAGCTATTGGATAAAGGTTTTATCTGAACAAGTATGTCGTTGCTATTTGTTAAGAAGAAGAATGGAACTATGAGACTGTGTATGTTGAATCAATTGACAGTAAAAATAAATATATGTTATCGAGAATTGAGGATTAGTTTAATAAATCGAGGGGTGCTATTGTATTCTTTAAGATTAGTTTGGGGTTAGATTATCATCAATTCAAAGTGATTCCCACCACGACAGTATTAATTTTAGCTTCTAACTAAAATTATTATTTTAATTTTTAATAGTACTAGAATTGCGCTTGTGGGATACACCATTTATAATATAACAAGAAATAAAATAAAATATATCTCCGGATCCTAAAGTAAAAGTCTTGTTTTTAGAATAAATTGATTAATTATATTAAAGATAAAATTATTTAATTTTTTTCTTAAAATTATTAGTTAATATTTATTTACAACTCATATTGAAATTTACAACTCAAATTCATACAAATAATTTAATGAACAATAAATATTTGACTTTTAATAGAAATAATCAACAAAAATAATTGTATTTTTCTAATCTAACATCTCATTTCAATATACATACTTTGGATCAAACTCAGGAAGACATGTTAATTTGATATATTATACGTACAAAATGAATAAAAACAAAATACTTGTAGTTCAACAAATCGGAAAAGGTAATTTTGAAAATTGAAACAAAAATAAAACTCAACTAATTAAATACTGAAGGTTATTTTCAAACTATTTCCACTTTTAAAAACTAAAATGGGGCATAAAAAATATTTATAGATAATTTATTTGTATATAAGTATAGACTAGATCGTGTAATGTATAATTTTTTATATATTTTATTTATGAAAATTAACAAAAATAAATTAAATATTTATTATCTAATAATTATTTTTCATAAAAAATATTTAATGTATTTTCTATGCAATTAAAATTCAATACAAATAGTATAACCTACCTTGAATACACAAATCTAAATTCAAATAATGGACCAAACAAATTACATTTTTCAAAGAATAGGAAATGTGAATGTAAATTAAAGGTCAAAAAAAAAAATTTGATACATTGCATGACAAAGAACGACGGAAGGAAGGGGGGATTTCAGCATCGGCGATACGGCGGCGTCGGCATCAAATGAAATTATATTTCAGAGATGGCTTTGCTTAGTTTGGATTGTAAAGAATTAACTTTTCTGAATCGGCCCTGTAATTAATTCACTATATTTGATAACCGGGTTCTGCCAATTTTAACATAAATCATCGTACCTTGCTGAGACGAATTTGAAGGGTTTCATTTCCCATGCTCCGTTGTTCTTCCAGTATTGATTCTGCAGAATCTGCAGCGGACTTGCTACCTGATCCTACCTCGATCATCTCAAGAGCTGCTATATCTCCAATTGCACTCAGAATTTCCTCCAACTCCCGGCAATCTCTGATGATCAGGTGGTTGAGGCATGGGAAATGAGTGCTTTCCAATCCCCAATGTGCGAGATTTGACTTCTCTAGCAGCAGGAATTTCAGCCTTGGGAAATCCCCTTCGTTGGTTTCCCAACTTCCTTCCTCAAAATGAAACTTTTTTAGTTTCAGAACTTCAAGATCAGGCAACGAACCAATAATCGACATATCTTGGGAGGGTGATATGCATCCTCTCAGAGTTAGCTTCTTGAGATTGGGTGGTAAAGCATAGCTAGCCGCGGGGAAATGATGCATTTCCCTACCTACATTGAATTCGATACTCAGCTTCTCAAGTTCGCGCAGATGGACAAGATTGTCGAGGTGTACCTTCGAAAACTTTGCTTTATACTTACTAGTATACTCAACCTTCAGTTTCTTAAGATTCGGAATCATGCCAATGGCCTTGCTTGTCAGCTTGAAGTTTACTAGCCCACGAAGTGTTTGAAGAAATTCCAGAACTGGAAAGTGCCTCCGTATTCTTGCACTCAAATAAATGTTGAAATTCCCTCTGTACATGATGAGATGCCTCAACTGTGGAAACTTCCATATCGGAAATGGTACAAGTAGAGTTCGATATGAAAAACAATGAATGATTAAGGTCTGAAGACTGCGAAGTTTGGACATTGCCAGAAGAAGCTTGAGCGGCTCTGCCATGAAGCTGTCGTAGGAGAAAGCAAGGTATCTTAAATGAAATAGCTCTGTTATTTCGACTGCAAAGCGATTTAATTTTATTTTTGTTATATCAAGCACCCTCAACAATCTTAACCGCAACACAAAACGAAAAAATCCCCATTCGTTGCCAAAATACATTACAGAACGGACAGACGATGAGGCCAAATCATTTCGACTCACACGCTCGATGTAAACATGAGAAGGAATTGTTAGGCGACGCTTTGCTACGTCTCTCCCAGAAGTGTAGACATCGAGAAATTTCTCCTCTTTTGCCTTCCGTATGCACAAGTCCCTCAACAGATCATGCATGCTGCAGGATCTGAACTTCCCGTTTGACCTTTTCTTAATGATCAAAACAAGATTTCTCTTGATAAGATCGTCTAGACATGCCTCTGCCACTTCTTCCAAGCTTTTGGACCCAATTGGCTTTAGAAAGCCCTCAGCAATCCATAACATGATGAGTTTGGAGACGGAGATTTCATAATCTTCTGGGAAACGTCCCATGTAGAGGAAACATGCTTTTAGATTATTAGGAAGATGGTCATAACTCAATGTCAGTACCTTTGAGAAATCTTTGTCGGTAGCTTCCATAGCTAAGCTTATATCTTTTGCAACGTGTTCCCAATGATATTGGGTCCTACCCACCTTTGAGAGAATTCCTGCAACAACCGCAATTGCAAGTGGAAGCCCTCCACAACTGTTGGCAATGTTCTTTCCGATCTCCTCCAACTCTGGTGGGAAAGATTGTTCCTCAAACATTAGCTTCTCTCGAAGTAGATTCCAGCTTTGATCTTCATCCAAGAAATGCATCCGATGAGTAAGGCTGGCAGAGGCATATTCAGCAACATATGTTAGCCTGGTGGTTATCACAATCCGATTTCCATTGTTGTCGTCGGGAAAAGCCCTTATTAAATCATCCCAAGCTTCAGTACTCCACATGTCATCCATTATGATGAGATATCTCCTCCCTTTTAAACATTTATGTGCATATTCTATGAATTCTTCTTCGTTTGTTTTTCCCAAATCCTTGGTGCTGACTGGCAAAGAATTATGGAGGCCAAGAAGAATTTCGTGCAAGTGATATTCTTGAGATATTGTTATCCAGGCACGAATGTCAAAGTGATATGCAATATGTGAATCATCAAACATCTTTCTAGCCAGAGTAGTCTTACCTATACCACCCATCCCAACAATTGGAACAATCTCACGTTTAGATGATTCTCCACAAAGCCGTTCGTTGATCTCGATCAAGTCCTCATCTATTCCGACTGTCTTGTTTCTGCCATCTGGCGCTGAACTTGATGAAGCAAGAGTTGGAGCATCACCAATTTGCACTTCTTCAAAGGAACCGCAGCTTACTTGGATGTTCATCAGCTCTTTAACAATGGAATCGAACTGTTCCAGAGCATTCATCAGCTGTTCTTCGTACTTCTGTTGAATACCTGAAGGCCCTGATTCCTTTTGAATGGTCCAAACCAAATGCTTCAAACCACCACAGATCTTGAAATCGGAGCAAGTCCTGTGATCGGAAATGTAGAATTCGATGATATCTTGAGCTTGATAGGCCACGTCTCGGATTTGTGCCTCCAGAAATTGGATTGTTTCTCCGCCTTTATCCAGAAAACCTTGCAAGAAGCGTACTTTTTCATGGAGAGATTCCAGTTTTTGCTTCTCATCACTTGCAGGATTATAAAAGGATTGGTCATGATGGGTTATCTGCTCTAATAATTCAGCAAGCTGAACAAGGGAAGCATAAGCCATAGCTGATATTATCTTGTTAACAGAAATTAAAAAATCAGTCCAGAATATGGCAAAATAGCAACAACAGTTGAAAGTTAAAATGATAAAATAAAAACAAAAAAGCTGCAGTATTCATGGAGTACACTTTTTGGTGGACCATAATATATCAAGATTGCGATTTGATGTGCAATTACATATGCTATGTTCCCTTGCATAAAATTCCAAGATGCCTTTATCTTTATGTAAAATGTAGTGCCCTTGGTTGGTTGAATCTTAATCAAGAGACAAAATGAAAATGACTGCAATTGTATGTGGATTCCATCAGTTACATTGAACTTGCCCTCTCGATTTCTTTTGTGAATTTTGGAGACAGGGCGACATACAATTGAAAAAAAAATAAAAAAATTAGGACATATTTTATCTTTTTTAATTTAAATACTACTGTGTCTTTCTCACTCCCAAATTTACAAAAGAGAAATTATGAGTGTTAGATCAGAATTTGTGCGCGTGTGTAGTAATTCAATAGATGTTCGAACTATAATTTAAAGTGTGGAGGCTAAAACAGGAATTTGGTTGGTTATGAGGAAGAATCTCTTCTTCCTCTCAAATATCTTTATTAGAAGAACTATTTGTTCCCACAAATATTACAGATAGAACTTACACATATTTAGACTCTCCCTAAATATTTGTCTACTCTATAAATACATCTTCTAATATCTTACTCGACCTTCTAGACTACTAGAAAGAGTTTGTTGTAAACTCCCGTTTACACTCTCCCGAACACAGCAAGTGGTGCATCAATGTTGTCAAACAGTCTCTGTGTTATTTAATGACAATTCGCTTTCAAATAACTCTTGTGCTATCGTATTCTCCTGAATCAAATAGCTCCACCACGAAAACACCACACCTCTCTATATATATCTTTTTAATCATATGTAACAGAGATAATCATCTTTTCTCACGACCTCGGCATCTTATAGAGTTTTTCCTTCGCATGTAATCACCCGAGATCTTCACGCGTGATTCCAGCAAACTTCTTCCTTAATTTCAGCAAGCTAGATCCTGTCATATCTTCATAGTATCATTTCCTCCTTTGTCGTAGTTGATTCTTTCTTTTCTTGAATATCTCCTAATTTGTTTCTCTCTTGACTTTCCTTGATTTGCATATCCTCACAAGATCCTGCAGCCAAATTATCTTTACATTAGGTTTTTGAATATATGCCAATATCTTTACCTCATCATTCTCCCCCTTTGGCATTTGGTTGAAAATCTGTGCACATGTAACCTTTTTATCACTGCAGGATAAGGGCAAGGAACAGAAAGAATAAATCATTGAGATAGCAAAATGAGCTTTAGTCAGAAAAAGAGGTATTAGGTCCAACCATTAACAAAACAAATTGATAGTCAATTTGTCTTAACAGTCCATGACAACGAAAGCTAAAAATCAACAACAATTGTTCTAACAAATTCATGACACTAAAGTTAAAAAAATAGTCCAAAGTCGATCAATCTGTGCTGGTCTCACTGGCCCAGTCTTCTTTCTCTTCTGATTCGACTTGGGAGTCGAACTCGTCTTCTTTAGTGTCTTCATCAACCAGGCTAAACTTTCATTTTTCTTCTCTTTTCTTCTCAGCTCCTCCTTCTCCAGACTTCTCTCCTTGCTTTGACTTTTGCTTGTCTGTTCTTGCTGCAGCAGATGTCTCCCCCTTTTCCGAGCCACTGGCCAAAGGGTTGGCAGTCTTTGAAGGACCAGCATTTAGAGGGATATCAAGAGACTTGAGAATGTTAGTAAGATATAGCTTTTGTGCGGCAATTTCAGCAACAAGGGTATCCAATATCTCAATCTGTTAATGGAGGAATAAAGGTAGATTGTTCGCTACTTCAGACGACCTTAGGATTGGTTAAATAGCTCTTTGTTTGGAATTTACATTGGCTTCTCGCAAAACCATTTTCAATGGTGGTGCGGCCTTGAGGAGAACATCTGTGGCCCCAGCCTGGATCCCTTGATGTGAGAGTAGGCCCCAGATAAGGCTAGGAAATGTAGTTTCTTATGTGGATCAGGGCGTCCAATGAAACCCATAACAGCTTCAAACACTATCTTTCCAAATCAATAGGTTTTTTATTCAAAACCTTGAAGATAAAGTAACCCTGAGTGGTATTCAAATGTGACTTATTGGATGTGGGAGTCCAATTATGACGACCAATTTTATGCACGAGATTTCCATCAAGTGTAAAAACCGACTGTGAGAGCCCCGGTTTAATCCATTACCTCAGTTTACCACTGCTCAAAAATTCTGCAACCTCCTACAAATCCATGTCTTCTTCCTCTTCTTCATCTACCCCATTCAACTCAAGATAGTCATTAATAGCACTAACACTAAATTGACGATTTTGTTACGAACAAAGATCTTCCCAAAACGAGGAGATTAGGGATTTTGTATTCCTGTTACTAAGTTGGCATAGAATTCATGTATAATCGACCATAAAAACGTCCCAGATTAGCCACTGTGACTTCTAACCCAGAATTCCTAATGTATCCCATTATAGGGGTTTTGTCAAAGCGCTTTAAATCTAAATCCCTCTCAGGCCAGAAATCCATGGAGTGAAATAGTTTGAAACGATCATGGGCTGCCTGAGAGTAAAAGGATTTTGAAAAGGCATTACCTCGCATGATGAAGTCATTTTCACCTTTTGTGCGACCTCGAGAAGAGGTGGTTCCTACAACTGGCGAGGCGATCCTGATCCTGTACGATCGACGAGGCGGTGAGTTGGAGTTTCCTCATCTGTGATGGAATCAACTATGATATTTCTTGTTGTTGATGGTTGAACAGAGGGTTTAGTATTTTTGTGTGGTTTGGCTGAGGGTTTTGAGGCAGATTTCCTCTTTCTGCTGGGTGGCTCAGACGGTTGGGGAGGTGCTGAGGACGATGTCTCCAGTGGGTGTACCAATGAAATGTTGGACGAGACATTCACCGGTGGTTCGGAAGGTGACTGTGGTGGATTCGTTGTTGTTGGTGAGATAGTATGAAGATGTGATGGCTCAGAGTTTTTTGAAGAGGCAGGGTTATCGAACGAGGGTTTTGGAAGTTCTAGGAAGAATAACGATGGTAGTGTGTCTTCTTCAGGTGCGTCTGGCGGAGGAACAACCTTAAGAGGTTCTGGGTCGAGAAATAGCACTATAGCCCAGCTTGGTTGTTTGCCACTTGACTCATCACTAGCACCCGCCATGAATTATCTGCAGAGGAAGTGAGGAAAATGTTCTTTTATTTTTTGAGGAAGATGGATTAGTATAGTGTAAGAACAGATGGTGAAGCACAGAACATATCATGGATGTATGACGGTCAGGTGACCTTTCATTTCCAAGAGCTAGTAATACTTAGAGCATGCAGTTTGTCACTTAAATAATCTTGCACCAAACTACTCCTTGCCTAGGCTTATAGTCATGAAACCACGTTCACTAAGTAGGTGAGGAAAGGTTCATTTAATTCCTAACCCTCATTCACACCCATTAATCCACCCACAAATATAACCCCCAGTGTTCCTACCGAGTCAAACGTCCGTCTATCACTTGGAGCACTATTGTGAGACGTTATTTGCCCAATTTTGGATAAGTCACCAGAAAAATTACCAAGGCATACTTTGACACGTGAGTAAGTAATGAAATCAGTATCAGACTTTTCTCCAACAAGCAATTTGGTTTGAAAATACACTAAGAAAAAATCATTTGTCCTTTTTCAAGTACTTATTCACAATTCGCACTTAGTTAAATTAGATGTTTTAATTTATTCTTATCACTTCTTTTGTCGAGACCTTGTGTAGTAGCTCGCAAACCACACAATAAATCACCACACTAGGAAGACCCGGTGTGACGAGCTCACATTTATCCTTATAACCCCTATGATGTGCGAACCAGAAATGAACATATATTGGTAGCTTTCACAGACCCATCATTTTCTGTGCATGATGCTCAATCATACAGCTGATAGCTTATCACTGCATCATTTCAAGGTCGTATCTCTTTCCAGATACTTGAGGAAAGGATACTAGGATTCGAAGTTCAAGACAAACCAAATTTTAAAACCTGACTGGAAAGCCAGCCTTTATACAAATTTCAGTCAATAACACTGTGTTTTTTTTTTTTTTTTTTTTAGTCTTACTGAGCACAACAAATCCCCAATGATTTCATCAGAGATATGAACCTTTGAGAATTTAAAGACTTGGTGAAAATATCCGCAAGTTGACTTATGGTAGCTACACGTTCAAGAACAATGACCATTTTCTCAACCAACTCTCTAATGTAGTGATGTCTAATGTCTAATGTCTATGTGCTTAGTTCAGGAGTGTTGTACAGGATTTTTTGACATGTTTATAGCACTTAGATTATCACATAATAGAGTCATATATGTCAAGTTCATACCATAGTCGCACAACATATGCATCATCCATACCAATTAAGAGCATGAGTTGCCCGCTACAATGTACTCAGCCTCAACTGTAGATAAGGATACTGTTTTGCTTTTTACTGAACCATGAGACCAGGTTATTCCCTATGAAGAAGCATCCTCCAGATGTGCTTATTCTATCATCTACGTCACCAGCCCAGTCAGCATCACAATAACCTGCAAGAATGGGTTTAGTATCAAAGGAGTATTTTGGTCCATAATTCATGATACCTGCTACATAACGAATGATTCGTTTCACAACCTTGAGGTGCGACTCATTTGCATTGGACTGATGTCTTGCACACATTCCCATGCTAAAACTTATATATGGTATACTTGCAGTAAGATACAAGACTTCCTATCATGCTTCTATACAGCGTTGGTTCAACACTTGTTCCATTCTCGTCTTTTGACAATTTTGTGTTAGTCCCCATGGGCGTGTGAGCAATCTCTCAACCTTCAAGACCGAATTTCTTCACCAAGTTTTTAGCATATTTCCCTTGATGTACCATTATTCCATTTTTTGGTTTGTTTGACCTGTAAGCCAAGAAAGTAGAATAATTCACCAATCATACTCATTTGAAATTCTTGTGACATTACCTTGACAAAGTTGTTCACTTTGTCTTTAGAGATTGAGCCAAACACAATTTCGTCAACATAAATCTGGGCAATGATTATATCATTGTTCGACCAAGGGATGAACAGAGTTTGATCTACTCCTCCTCGCTTGTATCCTTGTGCAAGTAGGAACTTTGTTAATCTTTCATACCAAGCTCGCGGGGCTTGCTTCAGTCCGTACAGGGCCTTTTTCAGTTTGTACGCATGTTTTGGAAAATGTGGACACGCAAATCCCTTGGGTTGCTCTACATAAGCTTCATCTTTCAAAAACCCATTTAGAAATGTACTTTTTACATCCATTTGATAAAATATAAATTTCTCGATGCATGAAAATGAAAGAAGAATTCTTACCGACTCCAGTCGAGCAACTGGAGCAAAAGTCTCATCAAATTCAATTCCTTCCACTTACCTTGAGCAACCAGTCTAGCTTTATTTCTTGTATGTTTCCCTGTTCATCTGTTTTATTTTTGAAGATCCATTTTGTTCCATTGATGTTCGCACTGTCCGGACGTGGGATGAGTGTCCATACATCATTTTTGGCAAATTGTTCTAAATTTCTCTTGCATGGCCAATATCCAGTTGTCATCTTTAAGTGCCTTCTTAATGTTCTTAGGCTCGATCAACAAAGTATAACGTGCATGATGCACTAGACCTTCCATCTTTCGGTAATCAGGTTTTGGAAATGTTTTGGATTTCCGCGCGTCTTTATCCTTTCATCGAGATTTCCAATGATAAGTTCTTTGAGATGTTCTTTTTGGACTCTGGAGGAGGGTTCGTGGTTTCTAGATTCCTGATTTTTCAAGGTCTGATCAGTTTCTACCGTGGTGTCACAGTTGGGTACATTGGTAGTTCGTACGACGGTTGAACCTATCTCAACTAGATCAATATCATGACTTCCCAAGGAGTCATCAAAGACAACATTAGAACTTTCAACAAGAGTTTGAGTTCTCAGATTGTACACCCTAAATGCTTAACTATTCGTAGAATAACCAAGAAACATATTTTTATTGCTCTTTGCATCAAACTTACCCAATTGTTCTCGATCATTATACACATAGCACTTGCAACCAAACACATGAAGATGGCTGAGATTGGGTGTCTTCCCTTTCCATATTTGATATGATGTCATCCCTAATACTTTTCTTAGATATACGCAATTTGAAACATAGCAGGTAGTGTTTATAGCTTCAGCCCACCATTTTTGTGTTACATTCTTTCCAAGCATTATGGCCTTGGCCATTTCTTGTAGAGTACGATTCTTCCTCTCAACAACTTCATTTTGTTAAGGTATCTTCGGAGCTTAAAACTCATTAGATATACCACGTAAGATGCAAAAATCAGTGAAAGCATTATTTTCAAATTCTCTGCTATGGTCACTTCTTATTCGAACAGTACAGTCATTTTTTTTAGTTTCAAGTAGTTTGACCAACTTTATAAATTCCCCAAACGTGTCTGATTTTTCTCTAAGAAACCTTACCCACGTATATCTTGAGAAGTCATCAACACACATAAAAATATATTTTTTACCTCCAGTACTTTTTGTTTGAACAGGCCCCATCAAGTCCATATGTAATAGGGCCAGAATTTGTTGGGTACAGACATCTTGAGTGCCTTTGTGTGAACTTTTCACCTGTTTTCCAAATTGACAAGGACCACATATTCCTTGATCTTTGTTTGGTAGTTTTGGTAAGCCTCTAACGCATTGAAATTTTGATAAGGTAATGAGATGGTTGTATCCGATATGTCCCAATTTTTTATGCCAGACTTCTGTTATCCCAGTGCCTACATGGAGACACTTATGGTTCCTGTCAAGAAGATAGCAGTCGTTAGCTAATCTGGTTCCAGTGAGTATGCATCGCTCACTATTGTCAATAACCATGCAATTGGCATGAGTGAAATTTACTTGCATTCCTTGATCACATATTTGACTAATACTTAACATATTAGCTTTGAGATTTTCAACTAGAAATACATTTGACAGTTTAGGTAACCCAGTTACATTAAGTGTTTCTTGTCCTATGATACGTTCACTCTTACCATCACCAAAGGTAACAAAATCTCCATCAATCGGAGTGAAATCAGATAGATAAGTAGCATTTTTCGTCATGTGATGAGAACAGCCACTGTCAAAGTACCAAGTTCCAGAGTTGTTCGCACCAAGGGAAACTATAAAAGATGTGACACATGTCGTTCTTCACTACCCATATCCTTTTTTGTGATTTTTTTTTTATTATTTCAATTTTCTTGAACCGTGTTTGGTGTTGTAGAGTTCTTCACAGGTACTCCATATATGTTCCAATTAGAGACGTTACCTGACAGTACGTCATGTTTCATCCTGTAACACTTAGGTCGAATATGTCCAGGTGCTTCACAGTACTGGCATATAGGGATGAATTTTTTCGTACCTTTGGTATCCTGTTTACCTAACTCACAAGTAGTGTTGGAATTTGCTACATGAATAGTTGAAGAGCTAGCTGCTACAAATGTTGTCATTCCAGATAACCTCTCTTCAATATATCCAATTCCAATCTTGTTGCTTTGTGATCTTCTATATGCCAGTATTTTATCAAATTTTGTCTTTCCTTTGTTCAGTCCTTGTATGGTTCGCACTACTTTGTCCAACTCAGATCGTAGTAATGTCATCTCATACTTCTTGTCCTACAATTTTATCACAGTGATAGTTAATTTATCAGTTAATGAGAAAATTACCTGGTGGTTGTCATAAATGGATTTCTATGCTCGTTTGAGGTCGGTCTCGAGTGACTCAATTTCAGTCTTTTGAACATGAACTTGATGTTCCAGATTTCTTACGTTTTTCTGGGATGTAGTCAGTTCATCATTCAGTCGTTCATTGATTTCTCTTATGATTTGAAGTTCACTATTCACCCAACTCAAATCTTGGTGTTTCGTGGCAATGGTTCTCATACTTTTGTATTCTCGAACTTGATTCTCTAGTCTTCGAATTACCTCAGTGGTTTTAGTGCATCTGGCTGTTACTTGTATGTACATTTTCTCCAGATCTTCCAGAGTTGGGTCATCAAAGTTGGGTTCTTTAGAGAATTCTGTTTCCTCTTTAGTTCACACTATGGAGGTGAGACAGATCAGATCTTTTGATGAGGTGTACGCAGAAAAATTGCTGAGGTATTTTGTTTCTTCGTCATCATGTTCTTCATCTCCTTCGGACTTGGATTCACTCCAGGTGGCTTTTAGAGCTTTGTTTTTCCTAAGAAAAGTTGAGCATTCGGCCTGATAGTGTCCATAGCCTCTGAACTCCCTGCACTGGTCCGATTCTTTTCGATTACCTTATTTGAGGTTTTGAATCTTGGTGCCTCCTCTTTTGACATTTTCCCCGAAGTTCAAACCTTTGGTGACAAACTGCCTGTTGTTGTATTTTTTTATGAACTTGCTGTAATTCTTGGTTAGCAGTGTCATTTTGTCAGTAATTTCAGTTACTTCATTTTCAATCACCTCTGTAGTCAACTTAGCCTTGAATGACATCCCTTTGTTCTTGGGAACATCCATTCCATTGTTTATTTCAAATGTCCTTAGTTCTCCCAATAAATCATCCAAGGTCATTAGAGTGACTCTCATAAAGGATTCCGGACCGTGATTTTCTCCCTGAATCTTGGAGCTAATGTTCTCATTATTTTCATGATTTGAACGCTTTCTCCAATTTCATCCCCAAGAGTGTAACATTGATTCACAGTGTCCCTAAACCTCGTAAAGTACATTTCGATGTTTTCTTCCTCAATCATTGAATTCTGTCAAATTGTGTGGCCAATCTTTGTAATTTTGATTTCCTTACTAATTTGTTCCCTTCAAATTGTTTTTTAAGCGCATCCCACGCATCTTTAGCAGTTTGACTATGGATGATCAATTTGTGCCTCCTCGAATCCACCGAAGCAAGTATTGCATATAGTGTAGTGTACTTGGCATCTTATGCACATCTTTCATCTTCGGTCCATGGCGTTCTGGGCTTATCAACAATCTTCGTTATGTCTTTGCCATCAGTCGTTTTTTGCCACGTCCACTTAGTTTGAATTGACTCCTCACAATGTTTGGACCTCCAATAGATGATCATCATTGATTTCTAGAATGGATAATTTTGTCCATTAAGAGATGGGGGTCGTAGTGAAGCTCCTTCATAAGATCCCATGTTTATGTCCCTAGATCAACCTGTTTAAACATAAACAAAAACTGGTACATGCTCTGGTGCCAATTGTTAGATCAAAATTACCCACAAATATTACAGATAGAACTTACACATATTTAGACTCCCCCTAAATACTTGTCTCCTCTATAAATACATCTTCTAATACCTTACTCGACCTTCTAGACCACTAGAAGGATTTTGTAGCAAACTCACATTTACAAGTCGCTGGACTCTCCCGAGCACAGCAAGTGGTGCATCAATGTTGTCAAACAGTCTATGTGTTATTCACTGACAGTTCGCTTTCAAATAATTATTGTGCTATCGTATTCTCCCAAGTCAAATAGCTACACCACAAAAACTCCGCATCTCTCTGCATATATCTTTTTAATCATATGTTACAGAGATAATCATCTGTTCTCATGACCTCGGCATCTTATAGAGTTTGTCCTTCACATGTAATCACCCGAGATCTTCACGCGTGATTCCAGCAAACTTCTTCCTTAATTTCAGCAAGCTAGATCCTCCTTTGTCTGTAATTAGTTGATTCTTTTCTTCCTTGAATATCTCCTAATTGGTTTCTCTCTTAACTTTCCTTGATTTGCATATCCTCACAAGATCCTACATCCAAATTATCTTTACGTTAGATTTTCAAATATATGCTAATATCGTTACCTCATCTAGAGAGGATCTTGAACCCTCCTTTAGACAGATGCATAATGGTCAAGTATAGTTTGTAGGTTTCTTGAACAAAATTTTTTATCTTAATTTGCGGATTTTTATGTCATATCTCAGATTTCTGCCATCAAAAATTGGGTTGTTTCTCCAGCTTTATGTGGATAATTGTCCAGAAAACAATTTAACCAAAAAAAAATTATATTCACTTGATGGAATATATATATATATATATATATATATATATATATATATATATAAGAGCCTAAATTAAATTGATCATGATGCAGCATAAGATATTGCAAATACTTCTTCCGTTCCAAAAAAAAAAAGTAATATTTCATAAGATAACAACTTTTTACTTTTGGTAAATTAAGTGAAAGTACAACTTCATAGAAATTATAAATTCACACTTATATAATTATTTTTATTTATTCATTTGATCTATTCAATCATATACAACTTATTCGTGAAATTAAAAAAATTATTTTTAATTTTGACTAATAACGCTATATCTTGAATAACTCTTTTTTAGCACAACAATTATTTGTGAGACAAGATTTTTTTTACGACGGAGGGGTATTAAACAGGGAGCATCACACCTGGGAATATGGCATGACAGCGCAGACATGCTGGATTAAGAAATGTGCAGTGTGAACATAAGTACTTAACAAGCTGCCTGAAATTGGCATTTAGGATTACAGTTGACTTTGTGATGGATCAAATAACATCAAGATTGCATCTTTTAATATTCAGCAATTACATATGCATTTGCCCCTTGCAGAAATATTCAAGTTTTTGTCTTAAATTCTGTAATGCTACTACAACTCGATTCTATGAATCTAATCAAGAAACAAAAATAATAATAAAAAATTTGATGAGATGTATATTTAATCTATATTAATGAACTTGCTACGATTAATTTTATATTAATCTTCAAATTCTTCAATCCAAACACAACCATATTTTATTGAGCGAAAAGATATCAAATCCAAGATTTAGAATTACCAAGTAGAAGATGTGCATGATTTTATACTACAAGAATACATATGAAAAATTAAGCAGGTAACACACACCCCACACAGCACACCCAAATCTATAATATGATGGAACTTTAATAGTTTTGCTGCATTGAAGTGAACTGTGTGCCACATACAGATAATCCTGTACCTTTTGCAACCAATTCTGAAAGCCATTTCTAATTGATTTCCATATACGAAGAGACAAAGATTAAACAATTACAGAAATAATAATTTCGATTTCTCTTGAATATGATGAAAGCAGCAGTTATATACCAGAATCAGTTGAACACGAGTCTTAAATAACTTGAGAAATTAGTAAAGGATCCCAGTACAGAGCAACAAACCACCTGAATCAATCCTGTTCCGTTCTCTATACATTTCAAACAATAAATCCTCGTTATTCTGAAGATTAAGGTACTCGTCCATGTCTAAATAAGACACACAGTCTTTGCCAGCTTGCACCGAAGGCTGATATGCCTCTTCTCTTTTATTCAAAGAAGAACTATGAAAAATACCTGGGCTCCAACTACCGTGGCTGCTGATTGAATAACTACTTGGGTCGTGGAATGGGCTCAAATCCTGAATTGAAACACTAATTTTCATCAAAATCGACGAGAATTGCTGAAATCTTACATGAATGAAACGAAAGATCATGCCCAAAGTTGAAAGCAATACCACAGAAACACATAACAGCAAGCGAAAGAAAACCATAATTATCAACTAGGAATACTCCCCTGTGATAGCTTGTAAATATTATATAAATATATAATGAGAATCAATAAATGATTTGTGTGATTGAAAATGCAATAAAAGCTGTAAGAAAATATATAATAAGAGATGGAACAGTATATATGATTTATTTAAAAAGAAAACCTAAAAAATAATAAATATAAGTACGTTATGAAATATATTCATCACTTATGTAATTCACTATATGGGTCAAAAGTTTTAAATTTTCAAATATCACATCGAACAAATATTTTATGATGTGGAAAAAATTATAACCAATAGTATATGCTACCATCTATACTCTAATTATGAAACACACACACAAAGAAGAAAAAACAGTCAGGCACATACAATATTCATCATAGTTCTTTTTTAATAAAAAACATAAGATGAACAAATCAAACAATCAACAAATTTCAAATCCAAACATCCAAACAAGAAATTTAAAATGAGGGGATTTTCAAATACAAAGGATGTAAAATTTCTTCATTTGAAATCACTTGGGGGTGGTTCTTTTAGGCTTAAATGGGTCGGAAAATTCCGGTTTGTAAGATTCTTGGGCCATTAAAATCCTAAAATCTAATGTATAAATGTGAAATCAATGTTGGGAGAGTTAGTGTTGTATTACTATATTATAAGAACTAATGAGTAATGACTATTTTATAGGCTTATGATGTTGTAGTATTAGGTAGGATCGTCAAATCCAGATGGCAAATGAAAGAAAAATGCACCAGACCGCAAAGTCCAAAATCTAACCAAGTTAATCCAAAAAAATAAAAATTATGGGCTTATAGATTTTGGGCTTAGGAGTTTGGATAGGTGCTACGTTAAGTTTCAACAGTAGAGAATAGACTGAGAAAGTGATTTTTTATCCTCTCCATTTCCAAAATTTACATTAAACTTTATTCATTTGAAATCACTTAGGGGTGTTTCTTTTAGGCTTAAATGGGTCGGGGGAATTCCGGTTTGTAAGATTCTTGGGCCATTAAAATCCTAAAATCTAATGTATAAATGTGAAATCAATGTTGGGAGAGTTAGTGTTGTATTACTATATTATAAGAACTAATGAGTAATGACTATTTTATAGGCTTATGATGTTGTAGTATTAGGTAGGATCATCAAATCCAGATGGCAAATGAAAGAAAAATGCACCAGACCGCAAAGTCCAAAATCTAACCAAGTTAATCCAAAAAAAATAAAAATTATGGGCTTATAGATTTTGGGCTCAGGAGTTTGGATAGATGCTACGCTAAGTTTCAACAGTAGAGAATAGACTGAGAAAGTGATTTTTTATCCTCTCCATTTCCAAAATTTACATTAACATTTCAGCCATTTCATTAATCTCGGCAATTTTGTCCATTTTGACATCAGTTTGCCTGTTCAAGGGCAGAATGGCATAGATTTTGACAAAAATGGGTCGAATGTCAATTCATTCTTCTGTTCTTAATGGTACAAGAGTACTTCAGTCAGACAGGAAGGACCGGAATGAGATTAATAACTATGTGAAACCTCCATAATTTGTCAAATTTCAGTGTTTAGGAGATGGCTAGTGTGCAGTTAATTACCAGAAAAGCATGGCTTAAGCTAATGTACCAGAGTGCTTCATTGGAAAGTTTGGGGAATGGGGAATCAGTAATGAGTATGAAATGAAAAGATGTGCTTGGAGCAAAGGAATCAAATTGTTGTTATAAATGATTTCATTACCAAAAATGTGTAATCTACCAAAACCAACAAAAATGGAGGAAGAGGAACCATACTCATTACCTTTTTCATTCCTCTTAAGATATAATCTACCAGCTGCAAAGTGCAAACTATCTCTTTCCTATATCTAAAGAACAATAAATACAAGTAACAATTTTTAAATTTAACATATCTATATGAGATGCCTAAAAAAGCAATGATTATATTTTTTAACGTGAATAGAAGATGCAGCATAATCTCAGAGATACATTAGGAACAAGATATAGAAGTTTACCTTTTCCAAGTCCGTCTGCAGAGCTTTCGGAGTCACAGGAGTTTGTGCCTGATTCTTTCCTGATAGAGAGCCCTCATGACTGGTCTCCCACTGCAACCAGGGCAAAACAACACCATCCATTTCTATGGGGCAAGAAATAGATCCTGCCGGTGTCCCGCAAGTTTCAGCCTCTCTTGTTGCACAGTCTCTTCTTGCCTTCATTGTTCCTCCTAAAGTTGAACTTCCATCGCTTCTTTCCCCATCAAAGGACGATATATCTGTATCTTCAATATTACAAATGAAGTCCTCAAAGTACTTTTCTGCATCCTCAATCAGTGTTTCTGACATTCTACTTCTATTGCTGCTTCTCTACAGAACACCAAAAAGTTCTACTGTTAATATATTTGGATAAACACCCCACTCAGATTATAACAAAAAATTGAGATGTAAATAACTCGGTGAACAATTATTGAGAAAATTAAACACCTTTCTAGCTTGTGGTCGCTTCTCTGTAACAGCTGAAGTTCTCATATTAGGAAATTCATAATTTTGAGAGACCTCTCGACCATGTTGCTCCTCAAGCAACATTTCAGTAAGATCTTGTTTCCGCTTCTCCAACTACAATGTAATCAAGGTTATTCCATCACACAAGACTGACAGAACCAAACTAGAAAGTTCCAAATCATCTATCAAATGATACATACATTTCTGAAGAAAATCAATGGATTTGCAACTCTAATTCTTAGGTCTCAATGGAAATAAACTGTATACAATATTTCAATTCCTTTTACTTGAAACCCCTGATAAGTTAATTCTCAAAATTTCAAAGTCCAAATATCATGCCCAATAGGACCAGGCTATGGACAGTTCACCAAGCTTATCACTAGAAGTTGACTTCTCAATGAAATGTTACATGCCAATAGAACTATGTAAACATTTTGTTGGATTTTCACAACATTGCGAACATAATTGACAACTAAAAAAATGTAAGGTTTCACTAATTTCCGAATCTTATTTACCAAATTTTGTTCCGAAAATGCTGCATCAAGATCATGTGTGATTTGAATATTGAAAAGAGCATATTTTCTTGAAATGGAATATTCAGTAATCAAAAAATCCATGTCAGTCTTTTTGCCCTTCTCCTAATTTTATTAAAAAAAAATTAAAAATAAAAAATAAAAGATAAAATCCATATGAAAATTCTATTCATCTTATCACACAAACGGAATATCACTGTAACATGGAGCCAAAGCAAATATGCTACGGAACCATAATAGACTAAAATGTTCTGTGGCACGCAAAAAAAAGTGATCAAGGTTCAGCTGCCAGTTTACACTTGTGAAACTACATATCAGCATTATCTTGTTGATACACAACTCAAACCACAAGATTGGAATGGATGGAGCACAGAAACAACCAAAATAACTTACGGGGCATGCAAAAGAAAACAAATCAAGGTGCAGCTACCAATTAGCTCTTATGAACTACACATGGGCAGTGTTTTAATTAATAGACTGTTCAAACACTGATAGTGTCCACACAGATTATGCCTAGCCCCAATTCCAAGATGAAGCAGTAGAAAACAAGTTATCTAACTGGAACCAGACCAGATGACAAGATTTGCATGCAAGAAAGCATAAAATACCTGTTCCAATTCTTGTGCATATGTTTCTCTCATTCTTGAGAAATTCTGTAGAGTCTTGGAATTATCTGAAAGCAAGAAGTCATCACTAGATAAATCTGTTTGATTTCTTCCCCTTGCCTGTGCATAAAACAAATAGTTCACAGATAAAACCATCATGTCTCACTGACGTAGTGACCATTCAAAGGTAGAACTCATAATAGTTTGGGCAAAAATATTTGTTTTGATCAACCTGATTTAGCTCAGTTCGAATTTCATCCACAGCACATCTGAGTTCTTTCCGCATCACTTCATATAAGCCACCATTTGGGTCATCCTCAGAAGGGTGCTCGGCCTGAAAATTTGGAACAAATGCACAGGAGAATGAAAATATGATATGGAGCTTTCACACATTGCCTTCTCACTAACAATATATTATTACTATGCAAGAGCTAATAGAAGAGAAAATAAAAAGACAATTAACCTTCTTTTGAGCATAAACTGCTCGTATTATCTTCTCAAATCCGTTTTTGCGAAGATGAGTATCCTTTGATTCTTCATCAGTTAAGGCAGAAGAGTGGCTCTGAGAGGTCCATATATAGAAGTTAATACATTACCACATGATAATTTTCATTTGATTCCACCAAAATGCAATTTTCACTGTACATGAGGTCAAATCAACTGTAGTGAATGGCAGCTACTCAAATTTCTAAGAGACAACTCAAACTGTCCAAACTATGAGTGCATAAATAAAGAATGATGACAAACATACTACAGAAAAGATATCCAGATCTTACAGAGTAACCATCATATATCATCGAAAGGTCTTTTTGACTTCGAGCTTTCCCCAGCCGCCGATTGCTTGAAGCTGTCACCTTCGATGCCAAAGAGCTATTCCCACTGCTGGGAGCCTTCACGGTAGCATTATTGCTTGAATTCCGAGAACGATCTACCTCACTCTGTAATCCAAATGTTAAGTGACAGTTAATGTTTGTTGTTGATGGAAGAACTACAGTAAAGCTCCCAATATATAAGTTCCTAATGGTCCATTGCATGAATACTACTCTAATACATGACTACTATCACTCACTCTATATTGATACTGTGAACGCCTACCTATGACGCGAACACAACCCCTATTTCCATACAAGTGTCAATAGCGCTTCAACAAACAAAACCTAGATTATTTGGCTTATCCTTTTGCAGAAGTGCAGTTGTAAAAGTTTCAGGCTAAATCTGGACCACACTTATAACCAGATCAAGGGATGGGTAAACTTGGGCTTAGATGTGTTAGACCTTGAACCAGCAAAGTTAGAATTGCAAAAAAAACATAATACATGAAAATATAGAAAGAATTAATTGTTAGCTCGACTTTAATGATTTTATTAAAATTATCACAAGTTTGGATCATTAAGCTAAAACATGTTTAGCTTTAAATTTATGAAACTGAAGGAACATATAAAGGTAAATATGAAGTAAACAGTAATGCTACGCCCTATTGCAGTTGAGCTGTGTAATGAATCCATGAAAAATATTTAATCTATTCTGTGCATGAACTTCTCAAGACAACTTTTTAACCCAAACAAATTTATAAAAACAAAAATAAGAAACAACATGGAAAGAGCTTGCACTGTGAACTCGAACTTGCTCAATGCTACAAGTTTGTATCATTAAGTTCAAGTATAGTTAGCTTTAAATTTATGAACTAGAAAGAATATATACACTTAAATACAAAGTAAGCACTAATTCTACATGCTATTGCAGTTCAACTATGTAGTGAACCCATGATAAATTTTAATCAGTATTCAATACATGAATTTCTCAAGACAAACTTCCTAAATAAATTTATGAGAACAAAAGCAGGAAACAACATGAACAGCGTCCGCAGTGTGAGCTCAAACTTGCTCAATGCTTTTTATAATCTTTGAATTGAGCTAAAGCAATTTGTTAGTAAACTAGCTAAAGCTGGAACCTCATGCTTCGGTAATATATCAAGTTAGGCCAAACCCTAAGCTAGCTAACAAAGACAAAATAAACATATTAGTTCTGTATGCAACTGTAAAGATAAATTCTTGAATTTTGAGGCAACCAACTTGCATTCTAACCCTAAAAGATGCCAGAAATCGAATCTATTAGGCTCGGTAAAAAGACTTTTCACTCATGTGCTTGCCTAGGGCAGTGACAAACTTTCACTTTAGGAATAGACAAGAATCTTGAACTTTCAGGTAGCCTCAATGATAAAGGCACTAGGGTAACATATCAAATATCTGGAGAAATGTTTAGAAGATCTTTTATTACATCTTAATTCTTCAAGAAGAATAGAAAGTAGACATCGCAGAGACCATATTGTACCAGTTTTCTTTTATGTGTATGCTCCAGCCTAGTCACCCTAAAGAAAAATTCATTTGATTTTTACAGTGCCTTTTTTTGATACACCAGCTGGTCAACAGCTGCAGATCCCTTTCTTTTACTTATAAACATAACCACAAGTAAACAAATGTTGAAGGTAGACTATTGCACTTAGTGTCCTCTAATTTCACTAAAAAAAATAAAGGAGAAAGCGAACCCACCTCGGAGTCGCTAATTTGATACCTCGCCACCGATAGAGATCTCCTCCGCCGCGAACCCGTGTTAGATGAGACAGCTTTCTTAGCCCCCGCGACGGAGCCACTAGAAACAGCATTCTCACGACTCTTCGCCACCGATAGAGACCTCCGCCGCCGCGAATTCGCATCGGAAGAGATGACATTTGTGGTCCTCGAGGAGGAGCTACTAGGAACAGTATCCCCACGAGTCCTCGACACGGACCGTCCCCTTCTCATAGATGATGCCGTATCACTCGCCCATCGCCCAATCTCCCCAAGCCGAGAAACCGAACGCCCCTCTCTTTCATTCCTCTCCACCACTCCACCGTCGCTCTCATTCTTCGAAGAAGAAGAGAAGAACTCGAGTGCCAGGTCATCCAAGCTGATTTCCGGAAACGGCGCCGTCGATCCCCTGGTAGTGTTCACAAACTTCCCCTTAGGCACGTTTTTGTTGTAGTCCAGGTCAATCTCCGGCTCCGCCGCAATGGGACGGGAAAATCGGCTGAGACTTCGGGAACGACGAAGGGAGCGGCTGCCGGAATCTTCCGAGCTGGAACCGCCGATTGAAGCCCTCTTAGTCGTTGATTTGAACGCCGATGTCGCCATGAGTATGAATTAGTGATTAATTTGTTGGGAACTTCGAGGAGCGCGACCGTGAACATTCACATGAAGAGAGAAATTTGAATTAGGTGAGAGGTTGAACATCGTTACATAGCTACACGGGTATCTCGGAAATGATTTTTATGAGAGAGAGAGAGAGAGAGAGAGAGTAAATGCGAAGAGGAAGGATTGGCGGATTGATCGATAATTGAGGAAAGATTTGAAATTGAATTTGAGGTGCCATTGGTGAAGACAGGTATTTATTATATTATAAATCCAGTCAGGTAGTGTTTACTTGGACGGATAAAGCCGGATTATTCAAAATAGTCCTGCTTTATCCGGCGTTTACTTCGTATGATAAAATTCCGGGTCAATCCGCCTGACCCGGGATAAATGCCTAATTCCGGGATAAAACGCAGGATTCTAATCCGGGGTTATACCCTGGGATAAAAATTATCCCACAGGATAAGGAAAAGGAAATGACGGTTTTACCCCTTTCAGACATTTTTTTTACAAGAATGTCCTCGTATATAATTCGTTTTCTAGGTCACAATCCCTTCCATTCAGCCCACAGCTTCGCGGCGCCCTGCTTCCACCATCTCAGCCCCACCAATACTCGGCTAGAGCGCCGCCGGCACTTTTGTCCCCTTCGGTCGGTTGAGCCTTCTCCCCCGGACGGTCCGGAGTCGCTAGCCTTTCACAAGTAGGACGAAGACGGGGGCAGAGGATGCTGAAAACGGGAAGTCACTGAAAATTCTCTGCAATGGCGATGCTTTCTGAGAATGGGAAGTCATGGTTCATCTTCTTTCCAGCGTTTACCTGTATATATGCCTCGTTTCTTGTTTCACCTTGCTGCATATTTTCCTAAAAACTTTGCTGATATTGGTCTTTTAAAATTTCCGTGGATATGCATATAAATGGAAGCGAACTGAAATCTGAAAATAAATGGTGTATAAATTGTGCCATAAGGTCTTAGGTTATATATGTGTATTTTATGGGCAAATTTTGTTTTCAGTGTTTTAATTTTCTGGAATCGTCATGTGTGATGCATATATGTTTTGGCATTCTTTCACACTTGGGGTATTTGATCCGCAGGATGGTTCGAAAAATTCAGGAAGCAGTAGAAGGAAAGTCTGGAGGCGGGGAAAAATGGCATGGTTGCAAAAACCGTTGTTCGTGTTCCTTATTTAATTTTGTTAAATTTCTTCGGATTGTGGTTTGAGAGATATGGAATGGGAACCCTCACACACCCGCACTCACAACCCACTAAAGGGGGTGGGGGCGGTGGGAGATTTGGAGTTAATCAAAGCTCCGGTGCCGATATATTTCTGCAGAGAATTCCGATGGTCTATTCTAAAAACATTAAAAATATTAATCCGATAAGTATAATCATCGATATACCCTGGAACTTGGAAATTACACATTCATCTATTTGAAATTGTGTTATCGTCTTGAATTACTAGTTCATTTGGTTTTAAGTTATTTGACTACAAGGTATAACATAATTTGTAATTATGCAATTTGACTGCTTTGGAAGAATACTTGATCTTCTGTTTTAATTTGTTACGCATCTCATATTTCCAAATGACACCACACATGCATTGAATGACATTATCATATTTAAATGGTGACGTATATGTAAAGCATTGCTATACAATATGGTACACCATTTCCATCATGTCCATGTGATTGCTGGGGACGAGCCACAGTCCTAAGATTTTTATAATGCATAAGTATGTTGTGTATTAAAACAATGGTGCGTAACGGCATCATGATGTGTTCGCACATTTCTCTTGTAGGAATTGGAATGAACCTGTAATGTGGGTTTAGAGTAATGTGGAGCACGGCATTTAGGAAATTTTAGGCCTACATAATTTGCATTCCCGAATTGGTGAGTTCAGTTCTCATGTGACTCATATTTGTATTAATTTCTGGTACTTTAGTTGTACAAGACTTTAGAGGGGAATAAGTCTGAGGCAGGTGCTATGAAAATTCCCGGGCAAAATATCCTGTATCCTGAGTTTAAGCTTCTTCATTTTGTGTCTTAATTTATGACCACGGTTTGTGAGTTGATAGGTTTTAATGTGGTGACAGTGATCTTCCCATTATAAAGTGTTTCTTGTGACACGAGTTGCCTGTTTGTTGCATTGCGTGGGATATATGATACATGCATGAATGTCTGTTTTCAGACCCTGTTTTTGTATAAGTACTTTGTAAAAAGTAACTTAGTCTACATAAATAGGATACACGATGAAACGCGGGATATTGTTTTTGGAATAGTTGTAAAGGGCATTTCTATCTAATCAAATCTATTGCCGAACTGCACATTGTCCTGATTATAACATCCATTATTGTAGGCTTTTCCTATTTCCACTTGGGAAAAATGTTTTGCTATATGTGTGTGTTGCTGTTTGATAATAAATGTGGTCTAACATCACTTGCTTGATCTGCATGCACCAGGTTAACTTTGGTGATAAGGAACTGATGGCCAACAAGGAATAACAGAAAATGTCATTGACACTTGACTTGGGAAAAACTGGTGTTGACAACAGTTCTTGTTCCATTCATGGTTGATCAAAAGTTAAGAAACGATGCAGTCCGAGCTGCTAGTCCTCTAGTTCCTGCGTTTGTGGGATAGTTAATGGAATTTTTGTTTCGGAGCTGCTACTGTATTTCATTTGTGACACCGGTGAAGTGATTTTTGTTTCAGAAGAACCCACCCTCATGATACTGCACTGGAGTTGGTTCCAATTGATGTAGTTACAGCTCCTTGTAGGATCAATGTAGGGTTGGTTCATTGTGTATAGTTTCGTTGTAGCACATTTTTTTTTTGGGACATACAGGTGCAACTACGTTTAAGTCCATGTTACTTTGAAACCATAATTTTAGTTATTGCATGAAATGGTCAATCCTGTATGCTATTAATGCAAATATGTTGAGAACCGTGCGTAATGAACCAGATAAATTTATGTTTCCCTGGAAAATTGGCTGGTTGTTTTTTTTTTTTTTTTGTTGGCAATTATACAACACTTCCCATTCATTTTCTGCAGTATTATAATGTCACTGAAAAGCTGGTATTGTAACAACACTTTCCATCTGTAAAGTCATATATATCCTGTATTTTTGCACCTTGGTGACCCTTACTGTTGATGCATCATGTCACCACACAATTGAAGCAACATGTGAATTCAAACCAAGACTGTGGTAGCAGAAAGCCAGCTTCACAGATATTGTCCTCATTGAATAAAACAACATACTCCTAGGTGTGCGAATCACAGCTTTATATAAATTGTCGTCATTGAATCAAACAACGTACTAGCCTGAACAAAGACAGGTTTACAGATGTAGTCCTCACGTGATCAAACTATTTACTTGCCCCAGAGGCTCTCAATATTAAGTATAGCAGATGTGCTATATATTTGAATGTCTTCACAGCTGAGGGTTTGCCATTCACTTAAAAAACAAGGAAAAACTAACCAAACAATCATCAAATTGCTTCACTTCTCGTCCTTCCCACTGTCCACCCTTATGGCGCCGAGTGGTGTGCCCAAACAAGCAACAATGTAAGATAAAGTTTTCTTTAATTCCCTCTGGACCCGAGAGGTTGATCGTCAGTTTATTGTTTTTATGCTAGAACAACTCCAGTCCGGTGTTTGGGTCGTTGGGGAAAAAAACGACCGTGCTATTTCATTTGCCATGTGTGATCTGAACCGCTACTTTGGCTCACATTTCAACTTCAATTTCTGCAGGGAACAAACAAGAAAGTTACACAAGCGTTACAAGGTGTTCAAATGGCTAATTGACCAGCCATTTGTTGCCTATGACCCTACCACAAATGAGGTTCGGTGCGCAGACTCGGTTTGGACTTCTTTGTGTGAAGTAAGTTTGTCGTGCTTGTAATTTCTACTATGCTGAAAATGTGCTGTATAATTAATATGTTTAATTTTGTATGTAATAGCAAGAAAAGCTTGCTGCTGCATATTACAAAGAGGGAGAATACGCCTTCAATGCGCTTAAAGACTTGTTTGAAGAAGTTGAGGCAAAGAGTTGGAGCGACGAGCTTTTAGTTATCCAGATTTTGAGTGATACTGAGGAAGTGACGGGTAATGATTCGTCTCTCATGGAGATTACCAAACCGAATCGTATGAACCTATCGAGCATCAACGAGAGTGAGGACAGCTCGTTGGACACTGATAATGTCTTCTGGAAGGAGCAGGCTTGGTTGGAAAGTGATAGTCAAACTACAAAATCATTGAACGGAAATGACCAAACATCTGTAACATCGACAAGCTCTCCTGTTGAAGCGGCTGACAAGAAAAGAAAGAAATCCATGGCTTCCAGTAGCCGTTACCGCCATGGTGTGGAAGGTCGTAGCTCTACTGCCTCATGGTCCCCCCTGAAGAAGAAATAGCGGAATGTATGACTGGCGGTGCATCTACTGAGACTAAATTTCGTTTGCCAGCGTATGCTTTGACATTGTCAGTGTCTGTATTATGAGTTTTTATTGGTTTGTGGTCTAATTTCGAGTCTGCCCATTTTATTTCTCTGTGCTGACCGGATTTACTTCCCGGTTAAAATAAAGTTATCGATGAACAAGTCCGGGTTTTCAACCCCGTTTGTTATGCTTCTCACTTGACTTTGTAATCTTCTTCTTCCCAGAATTTAAACTCCAATTAAAAAATATAATCTATAAAGCTGAAAATACAACCTATACTATAATCTTCCAGGGTAAAAAAAAATAAACCTGCAAACATAGCATTGAACACCAACATGGAGGTCATTTGAAAAGGAAAAGCTTAATGCAACAAGTCATTTTTGTGCCAGCAAAATGAACCTCGTCTAGTACACATGATACTCCTCCTACCCAAATCTCTAATGTGGTTGGTCGGGGGGGTTGGCTGCGTTGAATGGTCGATACGCCGGGTATTCACGTTCCTCAAAATGACCCTGCTGTACGTGCCACTCGTATTGTTGCCTCTGCATGTCAAGTGCAATTTGTGAGTTATACACTTGACGATGCATGTACTCTTCAATGTTGCTTACACGTGTTTCCAACGCATTTCTCCAATCTGTCCGATCATTCCACCCCCCCTGGAGCAAATGTGAAGGTTGGGTGTGCTGTGATGTTCCGGGCTGAAAACGTGGGTGATCCTCCCTTATTCCTCCATGTTCTTGTGCTTCATCTATCGTCTCATCCTCGATTTCCCGATCCGTCTCCACCTCCATGGCCTGAGTTTGGGTATCTGAGGCTGTTCGCCTCCTTTTCCTTCGTTGGTCTACATTGCTCAGTTCTCCTTCACTCTCGGCAATTGCTTCACTATGAATAGAGCCGTTCAGTAGAATATTAGCTGCTTTTCCTCCGGCGACATTTGTCAGGCGTGCGTTGGGCAAAGCCAGCCTTGTTTTATCTGATAAGATTAGATACAGTTTCCTCGTGCGTGGATGGAATTGGCACATCTTCATGTTGCATACAACCTCAAGATTTATGGTTGTATCACCAGAAGTTTCTGCCAAATCTGCCAGGTTTATCCCGAAATATCGAGCAATCGGAGTTATTAAGCCTCCGATATGATTTGCTACTTGTTGTTTGGTTCGAACAAATTGGCGTAAAATGATCGGCGCAACATTGAACTTTTTCCCATTCAGCAGGCACCATAAGATAAACAAGTCATCCAATGTAACTACTCCCGGCTCAGGTTTGCACAAAATTGTGTTCGAAATGAACCGTTGGAAATAGCGAAGGCTTGGACTTCTTATGCTGGACGCTTTCGATCGGCTTGGGTTGTACGTTGAGGGTTGATCTGGAGAAGCCTCTGTAATCTCCTTCCAAAATACTACTGGGTTGAATTCGGAGAAGTGATCCTTCGGATCGGGTAGGTTGGAGAATTGATTTTGCGGGAATCCAAAAATTTCATTTATGGTATCGGCTGTAAGCAATTGGAACTCATTCCCCAAAAAGAATGTCATTGATGCCAGAACCGAACCATCCATTCCCACATGAACAGTCGAGAAAAATTCCAGCACCAAAGGCTCATACATCTTCTCTTTCAAGGCGAAGAATTTAGACCAGTCTATATTTCTGCACATCTTTTTTAGATCCTCGTAAATACCCATCTCCTTCATGCACTCTTCATCTGCAAAACGTGTGGCTCGTCTTTTCTTCCTCAGCACCTCAAACCAGTTCTCACTTCGTGTATCCCAATGTCGAAATTGTATGCCGTATGCATCAGGCATAGTGGCAAGAATTCGCACGTATTCCTCTTGTTGTTCATCGACGGAGTGTTGGTCCCATTCGAAATTAGTATTGACGACTTCCATTGAGTGGATCGACATTGTTGCTCTTTGTACCTACAACAAATTAAGCTAGTGTTGAGGAGTCATAACATATTATATGAGTTCAGTTCTTAAAGACGTTTAGTCGTTTAACATAAAATCCAATTCACCTCTAAACTTCACACTAAATAAAACAACACACATGCTCTCGATTACCCTAGTACATCAACCAATCGTATTCCTCAAATCAAACATTCGTATTCCTCAAATCAAGCCAACACGTAAAAATCCACTTTGAGGAGGAGATATTAACCTCATCAATTAAGGTCGCACAACACAAGAGAAGAACATATTTATAAATTATGCAAAGCACACTAAGTGTTTGATAAAAGACTCCAATGAAGAAATCCAACAAAACGATAATTGGTTGATTCCATGATTCTACATATTTGTCAATCTTCGACATATTTTATGAAAAAAAGGCAAGCATGTCTCAATACATACCTCAATCGAGAATTCGGGAAAGTGATACTACCTTGAACGCCTTAAACAATGATTCTTTTTGGGAATAATCCAATGTTAATGTGTAATGCCAAGAGTGCTTCTTGCTTGCTCGAGTGAAGGACGGCCACCAGAGAGATTGAGAGAGAGTAGGGTTTAGGGGTTTGATGGATGAGGAAAGTATGGAGGGGGTTTATGTAGGAAAAATCCGGAACCCCACTCGGCCCAACAACTCGACCCGGAAGAGAACTCGGTCGGCCGAGTTCCCTTAAGTTTTGGTTTAATTGGCTGGAGTCGGGCACTCGGCCCTTCCACTCGGTCCGCCTGATGACTCGGCTGCCCGAGTGGAGTAAAGTTGCTGGTTTTGGCCTGCAGCTCGACCGGACCACTCGGACCGGTAGATTACCTGGGCGGCCGAGTGGGAAAATGTTTCTGGGATTACTGCTGAAGTGCTTCACTCGACCCCTCCACTCGGCTTGGCAGACGACTCGATCGGCCGAGGCAAAAAAAGTTTCTGTTTTTGGGGCTGCACCGTTGCACTCGACCGATCCACTCGACCCGGCATCCAACTCGGGAGGCCGAGTGGGAAAAAGTTTCTGTTTTTTGGCTTATGCTTCGCACTCGACCCATCCACTCGGCCGGTCATAAAACTCGAATGCCCGAGTGGAAAAAAGTTTCTGGTAAGTGGACTGAAGTATTGCACTCGACCGATTCACTCGGTCAGGCACACGCCTCGGGTGGCCGAGGAGAAAAAAGTTTCTGGTATCTGGCTGAAAGCGGGCACTCGACCCATCCACTCGGTCGGTCATACAACTCGGATGCCCGAGTAAAAAAAAGTTTCTATTTTCTGCTTTGAAATTACGCACTCGGTCCTGTGACTCGGTCATAGTGTCCACTCGGTTGACCGAGATGAAATCCACGATTTTTAAAGCGTGTTCCAAAATTTACTTGTTAAGGCAAGCTGAACCTTTTCTTCCTTCATACACCCCCCCTACATACCCTAGCCGCCCGTCCCCCCTTCACTTGCGTAACCCTTCCGGCGCCGCAGTCGGCTTAAATCATTCAAGGGGCCATAGACGTTGTTGAGGACTGTAGGAACAAAGGCTTCATCCGCTGATACTCATCCTCTTCATTGCTTCCTTGTGGAGAAAAGGTATGTCACCCTTTCGGGCACTTTATTTCTTACCTGGTTTATGGATATGGTGTGGCAATTTTGTATTAACTTGCATCGCAGTTATAAAGCTGATGTAGAAAATGTCTGATTTATTTGTGATGTTGTTATTTTTGGTTTGGTTACAACTACCTTAGTGAATTTAGGAATACAACACATAATTGGGAGTTTCTCCTTGTTGCAACATTAACGACAGTTTGGTCCATTGTGAATTAAACCAAAATCTGGGCCCTTGTTTGGTGCAAATTCTGACCACAGCAATGTGCCATACCTTTCACACAGCTATATGGATCTTGAAGGATATTTCAACTGCATGAAACTTTGTTGGGATAAGTTTATCTACAATCTCAATGGCTTGGTAAGAAGATCGATACGTTCCTTACATGAGTTCGTAAATACTAATAACCTCTACATGCTACCTGTAATGTAATATTTCTGATGAAAGCAAAGACTTCCCCCAAAATTTGCCACTGAAGTTGGGGGTAGACTTCCTCCCTCGGTTGCCCTAAACAATGAATTGGGGCAGCGTTGGGTTGTACATACCGGTCTGGATAATCATGGTGCCATACTCCTAACTGATGGGTGGCTAAAATTTCGTGACGACAATGTATCAAGCATCAGGACATATGCCTATTCTCATACGACTGTGCATATAACTTCTACGTTTGTGTATTTACTAAGAATGCGTGTCAGCAAATTCCACCCATCTTACAAGGTTAGCACGGCATGTTTAGTATTTTCATATTTTTTAACCATCGGGCAAATATCATATACTTGATTCACACCTGCAGGTGGTGTGCAGCCTCCTCCGCATTGGAAGAGGTTTTTTAAGGTGTTGTACCCAAATCCCCTAACCCAAACTCCTGTACGAATGGTACGTAATGTAACTTATATACTTGTCAACATTTGTATTTTGTGAAGACTATGTTTATGCAACGTGTTATCTACAACAATACTAAGAAGTGGGCAATTCTTTGTGTAGGAATTACCCCCAGATGCCATGCCCAACTTCGAAAACACACAACCAAGTAATTTGACACTGGTGAACAGATACGGTTCGCGATGGATTGTTCGCGTGGAATATCCTTCTCCCGCAAGTGTTGTATTGACTACCGGTTTGGACAGATTTCTTGTTCAGAACCGCACTCGCGTGGGGGAATTCATCTTCTTCCATGTCATAAATCAAACAACTATGAATGTGGTTATTTTTTAGACGAGCTGCTACGAGAAGTGGGATATTTCGCGTGGGGACAGCGAAAGCAATGCGATGGAGCTTTCTTCGACTAGTACAAGTGGGAGCGAATCAATCGGTTCTCTGAAAGTCGAGCGGTATGACGAAGATAGCAGCGATGACCCACCTTTAGGCTGATGAAGTTGTTTAGCTTCTTGTTTGGGAGACCCAAAAAACTTAAACAAATTTTTGTAATTCTGATGACTATTATATTTCTTCTATTCTGCAATCCAAGGCCACTGATTCATCCATTACTATGGATGTGAATATATTACATGGGTGTTGTGCAATTTTGGGGAAACCTTTGGTTGAGTTAGTGTTAAATACAAGGCTTTTGTATGCGATGGATTGTTGGAGCGGTAAAATTTTCTACACGTCACTTGCATTTGTCATATTATGGCGGTTTAGGTATTGCCAAATATTGAATCATGTGGTAATATGGATTTGTCATGTAGGATCAATGTCAAGTGGGCGTTTTTTTATGCATCATAAGCTATTTTGTATTTTGTTATCATGGTCGCCAATGTACGGTGTTCAGGGCAATTTCATTTATTGCACCCGAGGCTTTCAGAAGATCTATGGGTTCACAACGTGGTCGTATTTCAAACATAAAATGTGATGCTTAAAAAGAAATGTTATATGGGTTATGAACACAAGATTTTGTGAATTGACTTCTACATGTGCACAGAGATGTGGGAGCATCTAAATATTCAAAAAAAATTCACCCCGACCAAATCGGTTACAGAGTTTAACGATTCACTTCCAACTCCTGACATCAGGTAGGAGTAGGACCAAACAAACCATACAAAATATTACAAATTGATAGCAAACTGGAAAGATGAAATAACAAGCTGCCTTTCAAATAACAAAAATCCAACAAGTTCGAACACACTTCCAAAATACAGTGGGATATTCTACCAACAATGCTTACAGACGGCCCGACAACATCATTAGGACCATACGAGATTTGTCAGCATCAGGGAGGCTGAAGAACAGCTCCAGGTCTTTGTTGTTGTTAACCAAAATCTTAGCAACACTTATTTGTTGCTCAGGATCCAAAACACCCAACTTACCCAATGCTTCATGGACAGCTTCTCGTTTCTTAGACATCTTAAACTCATAGCCTATGTGTTGGGCTATTTCACCTAGTCTTTCATCGGTGCGATCACAGAACCTGGTCATCAGATTCACCATCTCCTCACCCATCGTGTCAGTAGACTTTCTTTTGCGACCCTTACCTTTATTACCCGTGGAGGTCTCCGATGGGGTTTGTGGAGAGCTGATCTCATTGTCGGTAGACATGTCCATATTCAATGGGTTGGCAGTGGCATTATCTTCATCAACCTCCAATTGTATTTCATCCGCAGCATGGCAATCCTCGGCTAGAGCGCCGGTTGCTCTATCAGATCCAAAGATCTCACACCAATCAGGGTACATCTTGTATGACTTGAACCGCATTTTCCTACCCCACGTGTCCGTCTACAGAAGTATACAAGTATGGGTATTAATATTTCACAATTCAACAATCTCGATTCAATGTTGCTAAAATTGAAGGAACAAGTATAATGTGTGTCGTGACTTTCAACGACAGATTCTAACCTTGCAATACTCGTCCCAAACAGAGTCGCTTTCAACAAGTATCATTCCAGACTCAGCACTCCAGGCGAATCCAGAACGGCTCAACATACATTGCAGACTCCCGTGATTCTTCTTCCGAACATGTATTTTGGAACTTATGTGTGGTTCAGCACGAATATTAGAATCAGGGAGCATCCGGCGCATGACCCTCTCAAGTGCACCCAGATAACCACTACGGAAACCGTTCTCGCACTTCCACCCCTCCTGAATGATCTCTTTCAGGGCATGAATAAGTAATTGTTCCTCCTTGGGTGTCCAGACTCGGCGACGGTCTCTGCTGTTTTGTGATACTGAGGTGTCTCCTCGACTACTGCTCGCGGGATCCATGAAGCCTACACAGAAGCAACGTGCATAAAATGTGGACCCAGTCATAAAGTGATAACTTCGCACACATACTAACACTCATGTGAAGAAAATAAAAAATAACACACCAACAAAAACTAATCCCACAATTCAGTTTTGTAACAGAAATGAGGCAAATACCCCCTTCATAAAAATAATACAAGTAACGTACTTCACGATGAAAACACAACAAATTAAAGTCATACAATGTCATTAACAACACACTCATGGAAAAAAGAAACTACACTAATATTCGCTGCCTTGTCTCCACTCATTGTACATAGAATTTGCTAATTCATCTCTCCAATTCGACCACTGTTCTGTGCATTCAATGTCATCAATGTAGTCATCAGCATCCTCATTCACGACAATATTAGGTAGTTCGGCTTCTAACGGGTCTATTGCCATAGTTGTTCATATGAAATTATGTAATAGGCAACACGCCAAAATAATACGATTCTGCACTTTAATCGGGTAAAAGGCCGGGCTACGGAGAATGGCCCATCTCTTTTTTAGCAATCCAAATGTTCTTTCAATCACGTTTCGGGCCTTCGAATGCTTCATATTGAAATACTCATTCTTATTCCGTGGGGCTGATGTCCCCCCCCTCCCCACTCATGGAGATGGTACCTAACTTCTCGATATGGAGTAAGAAAGCCTTCGCCGTTTGTGTATCCAGAATCGCAGAGGTAATAGTTACCTTAAAAAAACAACCATGTATCGAATTAGATTCAAAACTATATGTAATAAATGTTATTATTATATGGGCATGTGACATTATATACTACCTCTGGGAACGCGCAATCCATTGTTTCTACTTACTGCATCTCGCAACACACGTGAGTCCGCTGCACTTCCTTCCCAACCAGCCAACACATATATGAAATTCATGTCAAAGTCACAAACCCCCAATACATTGACCGAAACGTTCCCTTTCCTATTTCGATAACGAGGCCTATCAGATTTTGGCATAGTCACATTGACATATGTTCCATCTAGTGCACCTAAACAACCCTGAAGCATGGAATCTTTCAATACCATTGTATTATGTAAGATAGAGTGCTGAAGTATACAGCATTGGGCATCAATTTACCTTGAAAAACTTCCAACGATTATTTGTACAGCCATCATCGATTGGCTCCGGTGTTACTAGTAATAATGAGTGTAGCCTGATTATAGCATTTAAGACTTTGTTAAAGTGTGTGCTAACAGTACGTCCTGATCTCTTATACTGAGATTTCAAGACACGATTTTTTGTGTGGTGTGCAATTATAGCCAAAAACATAGCAACCTGCTCTACTATGCTACTGTTTCTACTTGTTCGTAGCCCACCGGAATGTTGCAAAAGATGACACAATTGCGAAAAGGCCGCCCTATTCATCCTCAAATGATTTATGCAGTCCTCATCAGAAATGCCAATAACAATACGCAAATATTTTATTTGCATCGGAATTCTATTAATCAAACTATATCGCTCACGAATACGTGCACGTACTGCACTTGAAATACCGCGACTTCTATGCATTAAAAACATGTTGATGAAGGTCATGTAACCGAAACACGCATTCATTAACTCAGTTAAGAAAATAAAAATCTCTTCATCTCTCACACCTTCACTATTGAGGCCAGGATCCATCCTACGAAAAAAAATAAACCATCATACTTTTGCAATAACCAAAATAAAACATGTATTCGAAAACATCGAAGAATCGACATCAACAAATCCGGACGTAACATGTAAATCATCATTATAATGCGGTGGCCACGAACAAACACGGAGAATACGCTTGCAGATGTTGGTGAGTATGGACGAATCGCCGACCGAGCAACGAGAACCAGCGACGAGCACCGACGGGGAGCGAGGACCACCGACGAGCAGCGACAGGGAGCGACCACCAGCGACTAGCGGCGATAGGATGCGACGAGCTTCGACGACCGGCGACAGGATGCATCAATCAGCGACGAGCAGTAAGCGGAGTAGGAGGGGAATCGGCGGGTGGGCTTCTCTGAAACTTGCGTGGGCAGAAGTGGGAGGCAATAGGGTTTGTAAAGGAAGTATTAATATGAAGGTCATTTCAGTAATTTTACACTTATCCCCCGTTATCCCGCAATGTAAACGGAGGACAGGATAAATTTCATATCCGGAATCCATCTGTAATCCGGCAAAGTAAACGCAGGATAAAATTTATTAAATTATCACAATCCCATATTTTATCCCATTTCCTATCCTATCCTATCTAATCCTAACAAAGCAAGTAAACAGGCCCTCAATGTCTGATTATTTAGGCCATGTCTATCCGTGAGCACAATTCTAATATAGATTTTATATTATTTTAGAGCAAAATTTGTATTTTATAGCAATCAACTATATTAAAAAATAATATTTTAATAATATTTTTTATGATTTATTTATTTGTAATTTATAGTTTAAAATTTTCATATTTGTTAAATACATAATATGCAATAAATTAAAATATTTTCTTATATGTAACATTTTAATTTTTTATTTATAAAATTAACTATATATAAAAAATACATATAATATCAAGCAATAATAATGCACAATTAAAATTGAACTTCATAATAATATTACAATAAAAATACATGTTTACAAGATTAAATTTTCAAATTAAAATATTATGCCCACAAATGCTCAATTAATGCATTTCGAAGTGCGAAATGAGCTCCCGCATCTCTATTTGTCAAAATCGAGCTAGAAAATTTTGAAACTGTGTGTTTTTTATCAACAAGTTCGACTTCCGAAGCTGGCACTTCTCTTGGTTCTTCGATTGGAACATCAAGTTCTCGTTCATCCTCAATTATCAAATTATGCACGCAGTTATAATATCTTTCAAATCAATTTTACTCCAAAAATATATTGGATTTGCCACTATTGCAAATCGACTTTGGAGGACTCCAAATGCACGTTCCACATCCTTTCTACACGCTTCTTGTTTCTTTGCAAAATACTTTCTTTTTTGGACCATTTGGTGCATGAATCGTTTTGCACAAGAATTGCCCATTTGGGATATATACTATCAGCCAAATAATACCCCATGTTATACTATTTTCTTTGAATAACATAATGTGCAGGAGGAGCAATACCTTTAACAAAATTAGATAAAAGATGGGACGTCTCCAACACATTAATATAATTGTTGGATCCTGGCATCCCAAAATAAGTATGCCAGATCCACAACTCATAATTAGCCACAGCTTCAAGAATAATTGTTGGAGATCCACTTCGACCAGTATATCGTCCTACCCATACCATTGGACAATTTTTTCACTTCAAATGCATATAATCCAAACTTCCCAACATTTCGAGAAAGTCACGCTGTTGACCAATATAAAGTAACCTTGCAACATCATTAGCAATAGGAGATCTTAGATATTTTCCCCCAAATATCTCCACAATAGCACTACAATTTTTTTGACACATTTAATTTCAGTAGACTCTCCAATTTTTATATACTCGTCAGTTGCATCCGCTGGAATTGCATACGCTAGCATTCGGAATGCTGCAGTTACTTTTTGGAGTGTGGATAAACCAAGCTGCCCAGCTGCATTTCTTCGTTGCACAAAGTTTCCATCATGATTCTTTACTGCATGAACAATACGAAGAAATAGATTTCGTGACATTCGATAACATCAACAAAACTGATCTTCATTAAACCTTGAAGTGTTTAAAATTTTATTGTATTATTTTTATTTATAATTAAAATTAAATCTTTTTATTATTATTTATCATATTTAATTTAAATAATCTTAAAATTAATTAAACTAAATTAATTATAAAACAAAAATTTATTGTATTATTTTTATTTATAATTGAAGTTAAATCTTTTTATTAATTTTTTATCATATTTAATTAAAATAATCTTAAAATTAATTAAACTAAATTAATTATAAAACAAAAAATTTATTATTAAATACAAGAAAGTAATAAATATGTAAACGCAAAAACTCCTATGAAACGGTTGCACGTGTGACACGAAGTAAGGTATTACTTGTTTAACTATAAAGTATCACTATTTTTTTAAGTGTATTGGTGCTGATTAGTTACTTTACAAAATAGTGATACTTTATCGTTAAACAAGTGATACTTTATAGTTACATAAATAATAACTTAAATCGTGTCACACGTGCAACCGTTTCACAGGAGACCCACTCATATATTAAACATATTAACAAAATATAATTAAAAAAATAAACAGGTCTGCGTCAGTTATACCGCATTTTAATTAATAAAAATAATTTCACAATGATGCAGGCTCCAGCGCACTGTTGGAGCATGCATTTCTTACTTTTTCACCACTCCAGCACACTGTTGGAGATGGTCTTAGTTGTCTGTAGCTCCAACTCTTCAAATTTTACATTTTAAATATTCATTTAGAAAATTTACCCTTTTTTAGAATATGTTTGGAGTGGGATAGGTTCGTTGAAGCATTTCATCTCATCTATTTAAATTAGGATTAATTGCACAAAAAATTATGAATTTTGTATTTTAATCACAATTTTTCTTTTTTGTTATTCAAAGCACGTGATAGATTTATGTTGATTTTTTTATCTATTTAGCTTGAATTATTATTATTATTATTATTATTATTATTATTATTATTATTATTATTATTATTATTATTATACTTTATTTAGTTCATCTACTTGAGCATTTGGAGTCAAGATCAGGATTAAATTAAAAGATATCAATTAAATCTAATTATAATTAACTTATAAATGTGATATATTAATTTCTTTGTTAGTACATGATCAAACATTATATTAAATAAAAAAATATAAACACATATTTGTTGGTACTATATTTTTACGATTTTTTTATAGGTAACATAAATAATATACAAAATATCATTTCGTACATATTTTTTCCATTGTTTCATATGTAATATACATAACATACAAAACATACTTTCTTATATAATATTTCGTAGAAAGTATTTCAAATAAAACAACAACAACAACAACAACAACAACAGTAGTGGTGAACAACAACAACAACAGTAGTGGTGGTGGTGGTGGTGGTGGCGGTGGCGGTTGTAGTAGTAGTAGTAGTAGTAGTAGTAGTAGTAGTAGTAGTGGTGGTGGTGGTGGTGGTGGTGGTGGTGGTGGTGGTGGTGGTGGTGGTGGTGGTGGTGGTGGTGGTGGTGGTGGTGGTGGTGGTGGTGGTGGTGGTGGTGGTGGTGGTGGTGGTGGTGGTGGTGGTGGTGGTGGTGGTGGTGGTGGTGGTGGTGGTGGTGGTGGTGGTGGTGGTGGTGGTAGAAGTAGTAGTAGTAGTAGTAGTAGTAGTAGTGGTGATGATGATGATGATAATTATTATAATGATAATAATAATAATAATACTAATAATAATAATAAGTTATATATAAAAAAATCAATATAAAACTATTAGGTGCTTTGAATTGAAAAAATTGGAAAAGTCATGCTTTTTATGCAATTAATTCTTTAAATTGTAATTTTCTAACAAATAATAGACTATTTATCATCTAATTTTGTTATACCATAAGTTATTTCAATACATATACAATATTTTACTATTCATTTGAATGTTAATTTTTTTTTTTTAATCACAAATACCTACATCCTAGCACAAATATTCCCTTAGAATGGATAATATATTTTTAATTTAAGTTATAATTATAAGAGATAAAAGATGAATTTATTATAACTTTTTGGTAAATATCTAAATTTGATTAATCAGTTATAAATTCTTATAATAAATCATTTATATCTATATACATACTAAAGCAAGAAGAAGAGTGTAATGGTAAATTTTATTTTTTCACCTTAATTTATTTTAAAAAATCTAATTTTGTCTTTTTCATTCGTACTTTGTCTTTAATGCATAATGTATAACTTTCTTTAAAGAAATAATTTTGTTTGTATGTCATCATATGCAGTCTTACAACCAATTCACTATACAAAATACCACTCTGTAAATCTAAAATTGGGAAAATTCCATCTATCTAGAGTACAAAATATGGGAGTCCAACACATGCATATTTTGATAAAACGACAATTTCTTATATCTATATAGCTTTGTTTGCCAAAAAGTCTGACAATTTCTTGTCTTTCCTAAAGATATATGTAATTCTCAAATTTATAATTTGTTTAATCTTCAAAAACTGGGCAATCGAGAGTTGAATAGCTACTTACCCAGATACTTATGTTCCAAAAGTCGAGTAATGTAAAAAATATCAATTCTAATCAAATGTTAATGTATCACATCTCAATGCAAGGTAACAAACCTTGAATTACACTTATTAATTCAACATACATATCGTTCAAAACATCAATAAACTTGTAAAAATCATATAAAATTGATAAATCTTATTTCAAAGAACTTCTCCAGCTCCAGCTGGCCTGGATTGTCTTAACAACTTTGTTGGTGTAAAAACTTAATAAACTTTTCATTAGTGGGTTTTCACCTAAACAAAATTTCGAGTAAAGAACAATAAAATCCCACATTCTTGCCACATGCCAATAATTTTTTCAAAATTCAATGGGCAACATAGAAGATTCTTGCATAATATGCAGCCTACTAGCTACCAATAATTGAATTTTAGAAGGAGTAAATCATCTATTTTCAAATCTAGAATCATGTCGAGTCTTCCAAATTTAAGAATAAGCAGAACTTTGCAAATATGATCATCAACTTTTTTTTTTTTTCAGAAACCAAAGAAACAAAAGCTTATTCAAATCAAAATTACAAGAAATTGGAAACTGAAAAAACAACGTGTGTTTGATACATGTACAATGAATGAATTAGTGTTTTGCATCTTCACAATGTGAGAAGCAAAGAGGATATATATATATAAATGACCTCAAATCCCTTTGTAATAAGATTCTCATGGAGGGAAAGAAATTTGTTAAGCAATCTCTAAACAAATGTGGCATGAGTTTCTAATAGGAATTTGGGCCACATCACATTCATTCAAACCAAAAGAGGTTTGTGGATTTCAATATATTCCATGCAGGAAAAAAAATCGATTAGAATACAGATTCCAAACACATATGTCAATGAAATCAAAATTAAGAGAGCACTAAAGGATATCAACAATGAGATCAAGAGAAAAAATATGAGAAACTCATGATAAATTCCAAGCATTCTGGTACAAAAACAAAAAAATTCCACGGTTTGATTACAATTAAAACATCAACATATTGAGTCAATACTCTAAATTAACATCAGACACGAAAAAGAGGTATTTCCATTTTCAGGTCTCCAAAAGATATGCGATTTAGCTACATCTTCAATCCTCTCCAAAAATGAGATTGATTCACACCATAATCAACAATAGAATGATGACATTTTCTACAACAATTTTCTTTTTATGTATAAAAATGTGTATGACTCCATGTGATAATAATGTTTTTCATATATTCAATTTTTTGCACTAACTGATTTTTTACTTATCTTTTTATGAGTTTTAAATACATTAAATTTTAATTTTCTTCTTTAACCTAAAAGACTTGAATGGACGAACATGGGTCAATTAATGAATAAAATATAAAATTGACCTAAAAACTTGAAGAATTCATATATATTGGCTCAGACCACATCACACTAGGTGATCCCCCAATTCAAAAATTAATGAATTTAGAGTCTAAGATTTCAAACTCTAATTATCTTTACAACCTATTTAAGGTCAAAATTCACAAGGGAAATTGGGCAGACCTACTGAGAGAGAGAGAGAGAGAGAGAGAGAGAGAGAGAGAGAGAGAGAGAGTTGATTGAAGACCAATTCTTTTGGTTTACTCTTTCCTCTCTCTTTGATCTTGATTGTCGTATAATTATTTAAGTTTTCTTAATTTTATTCTAAAATTAGTTATGATATATGCTTAATTATAAAATTACGTATGATTATCGAATTATACATATTATATATATATAATAAGATAACCACAATAAAATTAGTAAATTGAAAATTTTCCATTAAAATTACTTACAAATTTTGAAAAGTCATAATCCAATCAGATTTTTTCTATGTTAAATTTTTAAAAGACATGTTATATACAATAATAGATAAAAAAAAGTCGTGAATTTTTATGTTATTAAAGAATTAACTTTAGCCACATCTATAGCAGTGGGACCAAAATTAGAATTTCAGGCTCCATGTTAGAAATTGGAGCTTAAAATTGACCCACATGAATTGAATTGAAAAAATTACAAAAATTATGCATTTTTAGATTATGTTTTAAAGATAATATTGTAATTGATAATTGATGAAAAGATCGTGATTTTGTATATAATTAAGCCATTATATTAATATATAGATAGATTTGTGGATATGAAGTTGAAACATCACTTGTGATCACATTAGTTAGTAAGTGCCTGTGGTTGAGAAAATGATCATTTACATATATATATATATTATATAAATGATGGCTTATAATATCACATCAAACATAGCAAGAATTTATTACACCATTGCTATTCGAGGACAGACTATTTATAGTCTAAAATGTATATTAAATATCAAAAAATAAATTACACACACATATATATTTATAAACATATATTAATCTCATAAAACACTTTCTATTTCTTGAACTCAACAGATATATGAGAATCATGTGACATATGTTTTTTGGATTTTTTTTTATTATTTTATTTTTCATGGGTTAACATATAGATATATGGGGTTTATATAAAATATGTGGCACATTTTTGTAAGATATTCGGTGGGCCAGTTGTCTTTGCTTGGTCAGTTTTGGATTAGGGTCGGCCCTTCTCGTATATAATAACAGTATGTCGTGTTATTAATAAAATACAAATATATATATCAGACAATAACTTTTTATATAAGTATGTAATTGTTAGTTTAAATCATAAAAGAACTTAATGTAATCCAAAAAATTATAACAAATAAAATATATTTTCAAGGAAGAAATTGCATCAAATAAAAAAATATTATATTCCAAATTTTGGAAAAAAAAAATTGTATACACCGTTTGTATTTGATCTACCATGTATGTACCTACTATCACAAATCAAAATCTTGTATCTATTTTTGTAAGTCACCCTAGAAACTACAACATTAAGTTAACCATGACTGAAAATAATTTTCTTAAAAAATAATCTATCATGATGATCTTAACTCTTGTTGATAATCAATGATAACTACCTCCTTTGAAATTTAAAAGTACATTATCACCTACACAACGTCCAATTCAAAACCTTTATTTTCACAGTGTGTTCGTCATTGAGTAGCAATTATTTTTTGTGTCGTTCCAATCCAAGTGATGAATTATACTCCCAAACTATAAGGAATTAAGTCTTCCTAGATCTCACATAAATAAGATGAAAAAAGAAATCACAATACAAGCATTTACGTGAAAACTCTAAAATTTGAGGAAAAAACCACAGTTCATAGAAAGAAAAATTACTATTGTATGAAAAATCTTATATTTACTAGAGACCCTCTCTTTCGACACCAATACCAATGTTCCCTACAAATCTTTAACTAATTCACACATTTTTCTCAACTCTCTATACTAGAGAAAACTCAATTCTTTACTATGATTTAAGAAGCATGAAATACAAAGATAAGGTATACTTGATTGGTGTACATAAAACCTAAGTAATGAGTTTCTTAAATAGCTACGAGAGATCTCCAAAGTTTGTTTCAAAAGTGATATGACACAAAGGCATTATTGACACAAATCCCAACACAAACAACGTAGAATGAGTTCCAATTTTTAAATGTAGTTTACGATTTGGCACAAAGAACATTTAATTTTATTTAAAAACTGTGGCTTGTGCTTCACTCGTAAAGTCAACACCATAATTGAATTTGCAACTACTGTCATAATTCAAATATGTCTCAGATTCAATGAGATTCAACAAGGTCATATATTCATTTATCGACTATACAACATCTAACAATAAAAATATTAATAGACATAATTTAGACTTTAAAATTTGCAAAATGAGAAAAAAAATGGATAAAACAAAACTTCTAGATATGCATTTGATGTGATTTTTATTTATTTATTTATCTTCAATGACACTGAATACATGTAAGCAAATATTATCTAATTAGTAATTTTTTAAGGACAATGGCACAAGAAATTAATAGAAATTCGGAATTATACTTGTAATGAACATAATGAACAAGAGTTAACAAACATAAAATAAAAAATAAAAACAAATAACACAACAAAAACTTAAAATTCAAATAAGATGGAGGAAAACATTCAGTAAATAGAATAATAACATCTACATCCATGATTATTGTTTAGAAACTAAAATTTCATCGCTTTTTTCAAATGTAGGTAAAACATAAACTATAACCGGTCGAAGCTTCTGCATCAAAGAATCTGGCTTGAATTTGTACACCTTGCCATGTTGATAAGGAGTATCGTGAGTAGCCTTTAGACAATTGAATTAGTGTATAAGTATGTTGGAATATGAATGTAAACATAAACAAAACAAAACAAAACAAGAAAGAGAATAAAAAAATCACATAAAATGATAGAAAGTTTGTTTCGTAGTTGTCGAAAATCATACCAAGTTTTCCTACAATATTCATAGAATTTTGCAACTTAACAAAATAGATAAAATTAAATATGAACATGATACAATCTAAAGTGCACCAAATCCAAATAAACTCGATTTTTACATATTATTAGGCTCATTTTATATTCTAAAAATTAGTTTTAAAAAACTTATATAAGTTGCACCATTAGTTTTAAGTTTTACATATTTTAGAATTTCTTTTCTTCTTTTATAAATTTCAAGTACACAATTTTCTTTTCTTTTGGTAATGGTTAAATGTTTGGAATATTTTAAATTTTTTCTCCATATTTAAGAAAGATAGTCTTAGGCCATGTGTTATTATCACATTAATAAGTCTTTAAATTTTCTTTTTTATTGACACAAGTCCCCACTATTTAATAACACGTGTATTTTCCTATTTCTTCTATTTTTTATTTTTATTAAAATTTAAAAATTCATATAACTTTTTATTTTAAATTCGTTTTGGGCGTATGATATAACAAAATAATCATCTTTTTGTAATTTTTAATTTCACATTTATATTGCATATTTTAAAATAAAAATATATATTTAAAATATGGATTTTTTATGAATTTAATTATTTAATTTTATTTTGATAGATGTAGTGATTTGAATTTGAATAAATAATCTATTAATATTTTATATGCATTTGATCTACAAGTATAAATATTTAAATATTGCATGATTTTAATTTATATAATATTATAATTTATTATTCCACCTTAATAGATTTTAGTGAATTAAATATTTTGTATTGTATTAAGAATACTTTAAATTGGCTTTGCAAAGTCATGAAATTTATTATTTAATAAAGATAATTTTTAGGAGAATGATAATGAAAAATAAAATTAACTTTTACATAATTTTATATGAACATAATTGATATAAATAAATTTTATGTATTTTTTAATAATAATAATATAATTTTATTATATATTATTAATATAACTAAATATATAATATCGCAGAGCGGCGGCCAGTGGTAGATAACAAAAGTATACAAAAATGTTAATTTTTTTGAAATATTCTGAAAACAAAATGGGGCCCATTTGTATGTATGTTTCTTTATTTATTAATTAAAAGAGGATATCTGAAGAACCTTCTGTCTGACCGAGTCGACAAGAAGTGTCGAACTTCACGAGAATAGGCTGCTCTTGATTAAGAGAGTGGAGGGCAAACTCGTAAATATCTTGTATATTCACTTACCCTAAATGACAATCATTTATGATAGTTGGAATTAAGGAATTTCTTTTTTGGGTAATAAACTGAATATAGATTAAACTCTAATTATTTCCGGAGGATCTATAATAGAGGAGCTTATACATAATCAAGTTCCAAACAATATTTAGAAGTTCTATGTTTTCTCTAAACTAGTATTATTCCCATGGTATTCACACTTTATACTATATTTAAAATGATAAATTATATTATATTAATTATAATATATTATAAGCAAATTATTATTTTAAAAAATAATTAAAAATATTCAAAGTATTTAATTATTTTATTAGTAAAGACAGACAAATCACTGTAATTTTGTATCAAAATTAATATTCTCTCAATTCCAACATAAGATACAAATTAATTAATTATATTAAAAATTAAATAAATTAATAAATTAATATTTATTTGTAGCCCAAAATTTAATACAAATAATCCAACACACAATAAATATTCAAATTTAATTTAAATAGTTAATCAAAAAATAACTGTATTTTCAAACTTAACATCTCAATTTTCATAATTGTATTTTAAATTAAACACAAATTAGAAATAAAAAATTAATTTAAATTTAACAAATAAAAAATTATATTCAAAAACAAAAAATTAAATTTAAATAATCAAATGTTGACGTATTATATTTCAAAGGTATTTTTCCGTTCATAAACTAAAAAATGGCTGAAAATTATTATATATAGATTACTTTATTTAATATTAGTATAACCAGTGACAAAATAAATAAAATATTTTATACTAGGGTACGGCTATTCATACCCCAAAATTTCTAAACATATCCCAAAGTCTAAATATATTCCATTAAAAATTAATAATTTTTTTACTAAGTATACCCCATTTTTACTCCTTATACCCTTCTCACTAAATAAATAAATAAATCAGCATCCCAAAAAAGCTTTATGCTTTCCCATAAAAAAAATCCAATTTTTTTCTCCACAATTTCTCTATCTACCATAAATTTCTACACCTCGCCTCTTCTCTACCCAAAAATCCAAAAAAAGGAAAAAAAAATCATCTTTGTTACTCAGATCAGTAACAACAAGAAGCGAGGAAAAAAATTCTTACTGAATTTAGGTTCAGCACCAGAATGTGGCGGCGCTTGACGCTAATGGAATGACAGCGTCTGGCGGAAGCTCAATTACAGACAACCTCGCTGTATGTGGGTGACGGACTCCATTGAGTTGCTGATTTCAATCACAGACAACTTTGCTATATGTAGGTAACTTAGATTTCAATGTGACGGACTCCATTGAGTTGCTGATTAAGACTATCATGCGCGCCCACACACAGCGAGCATATATATATATATATATATATATATATATATATGCATATAGATATATGAACTCTTATATACAAAATTCTTAACAAAATCAAGTTTGGAAAAAACCATTTAAATAATAGTGTTAAGTGCTTATTGCTTATCAAGTTTGGCCTTCGCGGTGAAAGGTTTTAGATTTGGAGTGAATCTCAACAAAGCCATAAATATGCAATGCATATAGATATATGAACTCTTATATACAAAATTCTTAACAAAATCAAGTTTGGAAAAAACCATTTAAATAATAGTGTTAAGTGCTTATTGCTTATCAAGTTTGGCCTTCGCGGTGAAAGGTTTTAGATTTGGAGTGAATCTCAACAAAGCCATAAATATGCAATTTCAACTTCTCTATATTGAAGAAACATGGAGAAGAAGAAGAAAAGCGGGATTTCTGGAGTTGAGAATAGGAAAAAAAAAAAAATATATATATATATATATATAAGGATATTTTAGTTAATTTATTTATGTTTAATTTTGTCATAATTATTATAGGGTATATTTAAAGATTTTGGGGGTAAAAATATAAATAAATAAATAAATAAAGGAAGAAAAATGATCTGACGCAAAACAATAGTGTTTTCAAAGTTACATTCAAAATTCAAGAGTTAATATTTTCAAAATTATATTCAAAATTTGAGAGTTCATGTTTTCAATTTAAGTCTCTCAAGTTGGTGGAAAGTTTTATTAATATACAATGTATTATAAGGGAATAATGACTTATTATCTAAGGCACAAATGATAAAAAAATAAAATCTACTCTACATTCTAACCCATACGTTGGCCTATGAGGCGAATGTAGTCGAGAATGACATGTTTAACATTGGTAAATTCTTTTTCGGGTAGAGAGTTTATATTTTGTTGTAAAATGATACAAATATTCTAAGATTTTATATTGTTCTCCTTTTGAGGAAATCCCATAAAGGGAGATTGCTTACACATATACACTAATGGCTCAGATGACTCGAATCGTCTGAATGAGCTACTCACTTATTGACTATTACTAAGATATATCGATCATGTTGTATGGTTCTTTTGGGATAAAAATTCTTTAAAACAACATATGACATGTAAATAGATTATTCGGTGTAATGACTTGGTCCATCACGCACATGACAATTTAAAGTATTCACTTGAAACTCTAAACCCTACAGAATTTTGTATTATATCAAATTATTTATTATATTCTACAATATTTTGAGATACTGAGGCTATAATGTGCCTTTGTAGTAGTATTGAAGAAGATAAGAAATGTATTTGATTGAATCGAACTTGCATTTATTATTTAAGGTGGGTCTAACTTCCTATCTTCATTAAGTTTAAGCCTGTCATATACAATTATGTGTTTATCCCTTCTACTCTTATGAGAATTTATGCTCTGCATTTCATTCTTATTTTGACTTCAGTAGATCTTCTTTGATGATGCATGAGATATAATATATTTTATTATATTAATAATATATTATAAAATTATTTTAGTGTTATATAAGATTATAAAATATATATACATATAACTTATAATAAAGTAAGAAATCATGATACAAATAAAATACTTATGAAATAAAAAATTAATAAATCTACTTACACATATTTATACATATTTTTTTACATGATACAAAAAGAAATTAAAATAGGGCATTTTAAAAAATTATTTTATGTGTATTTATTTTTCTTTTTAATTTAAGTTTTTTCCTATTTATATAATCAAATATTTAATAGCATTTGCAATATGCAATAGTTATAAGAAATTAGAAATATTAAATTTTCACTCAAATCAATTTAAATATAATTTCATATCTATAGTGCATTATCATTCTAAAAAAACATTATGTATAATGCATTATCACTCAAAAAAAAAATCTCTAACTTTAATATATATATATATATATATATATATATATAACGAAGTGAATTTTATGATTCAAATTCAATCCAACCTACAATAATTCTCAAAGACAATACAAATATTTAAAATTAGAAAAAAAATGAAACAACTAAATATATACTTGAATAATATAATTTTTGTAATTTATGAAAATATTTATTATTATTATTATTATTATTCTATAAAAATATTAAAAAATATTTTTTTATTTTTTATTTGTCTTAAATTCATATAAGAATTTAACCCATTTTTTATTCAAACTTAACACATATTTCAAATATAATTAAATAATTTATCTCATATAAAGATTATTTCATATTTTAAATATAATATTTTATTTTAATATATAGAATATTGATATCAAATTAAAGATTGTAAAAATACAATTAATTTGATATATCACATGTCAAAAAAAAAAGATTTGTAACAAAAAGATTATTTAAATTTTAAAATTTTAGTTTAAAAAAACTATTGTTTTTTACATTAAACTACTTTTTTTTTTCTCAAATGCACCATATTGCAGAAAAATACTAAAAAAGACACTGGAAAAAACTAACTTTTCAGCATCCTTCTTTTACATAGAGAAGGACTAATGCCTTTTAATTTATACATTTTTTTGAAGTATCTTTATGAGAGTATTTTGAATCGACATCTAATATTCCAACAATTTTTAAAGTTTGTAATTAATTATTTAATGTGATAATTTATGAGTATAATGAGGATTATTTATAAGTGTAATTTGGAATCTTAACAAGAGTCTTGTATACGTTAACTGTGTGAACTTGTTTGCAAGCGAATATTGAATTTTATTTCACACACACTTTGTTTATTGTATTTTTAGGTCACTATAAACCGAGAGTGGGACTTTATTCTTGGACTTTAGATGAAAAATTGTAAAAGGAAAATTTAAGTGGCTAAAGCTTAAAATTGCCCTTCTTCTAGTCACTTTCTAAAAGAGAAGTTATTTTCAAGCATCAATAAACCACTCAACATAGGTTACATTTTGTAAGTCACTGTGGAATGTAATAACAAATATATATCTAGAACATATTACGATTGAGACATATATCTTAAAATGTATGTATCAATTGTATGTTCGATGTACCACTGAGATATGTACATCACAATGATATATATATATATATATATATATATATATATATATATATATATATATATTGAAAGTATTTGATACATTGAGACGAGGTGATAGTTTATTAAGAATAGATATATAATTTAACAAAAAAAAACTAAAAATATATTTATAAAAGTTAGCTAATAATATTTATTCCCATCATCTTAAGGAAAAAAAATAGTAAAATAATATCCACACATATATATAAATATAACATTTTGAAAATGCCAAAAAAACAAAAAAAGAAATAAGAAAAAATGGGATTCAGTGACAGTACCAAACAGTAGATCCAGTTTTGTGGTCTCTATCTTATATTATACTGCAAATAATAAAAAAGGGATTCTTGATTATTTAGGTGACCTTCTTATGAATTCACTAGTATCATGATTCTTCTTCATTAATAATTCATCAAATCATTTATACATTATATTTACATACATCTAATTCCTTCAATTAAAATTGTTTATCATCAACAAAATACTATTTCGCACAAAATCTAACCTTCTTTCTTTTATATCGAGTAATGGAATAGTTGATTTGAATTTGAAAGCACATTTGAGAACCCAACTTTTGATCACCTTTTCTTCAATTTGATGAGAATTTTAAGGTCAAACAGTAATTTCTAACTTCTACTTTTTTTTAGTGATTGGAGTAGATTAGGTTAAAAATAATTTTTAGATTGTAAAATCTTCTATATCTCGGGTACATGTTACAACTTGATTAATAATATTATTTATTTACTTGAAAATTATTGTTATTGATTTGTTACTTTAAAAAATAGGAATATTTTTAATTTAAATAAGTAATACTTTTAAATTAAATAAATAATATTAAAAATTAGGTGTACGATTGTATAAAAAACTTACAACATGATTGGTATGAATGATGAATAATTGCATGAATGGAATCAATTTAGGAATGGATGATGATGTGAAAGGAATGATATAAATACATTCATTCCAATGATTGGTTTGTTGAAGGAATGACATAAATATTATATTAAAATATGTAAATAAAATTATTATTAATTTAAAAATCTGTAATAATAATTAGTAATAAAACTAGTGATTAATACAATTAATAATTATTACCACTACAAAATAATAGTAACAATAATAGTGATAAAATAGAAATAAGCATAGTTATTCTATGATTATTAATAATTATATTATTACAACTTAATTATAATAAATACTCATTTTAATGAATAAATATTATAATCATAGAACAATTATATTATTTATAATATTTTGCAATTATTTTATTTATAATATTTTGCAATTATTTTATTATTAATAATACAATATTATTATTACTATTACTATTAAATTAACAATTATTATTTATCAAGTATAATAATTACTATTTTCCGAGCAAATATTATTGATTATTATAATCATATAATTTCTTGATTGTATTATATTATTATTAATAATAAAATAATATATTAGTAATTTTTTAATTATTTTATAATAATGTTTATTATTATTATTACTTTTATTATTAATATGCTAAAATAATTACTAATCTTGATAATAAATATTAAATTAATAATTAATAATTATTATCAATTGATTATAATAGTTACTCTTCTTAATTAATGAAGATTGTTGATTATTATAGTCCTAGAATAATTATATTATTATTATTATTATTATTATTATTATTATTATTATTATATTCATTCTATATGGTAAGAAATAACTAATATCATGAGGTGCGGAAGGAATGGCTAATTCCATGAATTTGGGAGTATAGATTCCTATGAAAATGATGATTTCGAACATAAAATTATATCAATTATAAAAATTGTTATGAAGATTTGAATGATAATTCCATTCACACCTCATTCAATCCTACCAATCATACCTTACTCTTTTTAACTTATACTAGATGTTCGTCCATGCAATATATGTGATATAATATATTTTATTATATTAATAATATATTATAAAATTATATTATTGTTATATAAGATTATAAAATATATAAGTGATATGAAAAAAATTAAAACATATAATTATGTAACAACGCAAGAGATCATAATGCAAACAAAATACTTATGAAATATAAAATATTAAAAAAAATTAATAAATTTACTTACACCTATTTGTACATAATTTTTTACATGATACAAAAATAAATTAAAATAACGCATTTTCAAAAATTATTTTATGTGTACTTATTTTTCTTTATAATTTAAGTTTTTTCCTATTTATAAAATCAAATATATAATAGTATTTGCAATATGCAATAGATATAAGAAATTTTAAATTTTAAATTTTCACTCAAATCAATTTAAATATAATTCCACATGTATAATACATTATCATTCTAAAAAAAATATTTCTCTAACTTTAATAGAAAAATATATAATGAAGTGAATTTTATAATTCAAATTCAATCCAATCTACAATAATTCTCAAGGACAATACAAATATTTAAAATTAAGAAAAATAAAATGAAACAATTAAATAAATACTTGAATAATATTATATCTTTAATTTATGAAAATATTTATTATTATTATTATTCTATAAAAATATTTATTATTTGTCTTATATTCATATAACCCTTTTTTATTCAGACTTAACACATATTTCAAATAAAATTAAATAATTTAACTCATAAAAAAATTATTTCACATTTTAAATATAATATTTTATTTTAATATATACATTATTTATATCAAATTAAAGATCGTAAAAAGATAATTAATTTGGTATTTCACATGTCAAAAATGAATTTGTAACAAAAATGTTAATTGAATTTTAAAATTTTAGTTAAAAAAAAAAACTAATATTTTTTACATTAAACTATTTTAATTTATCAAATGCATTGCAGAAAAATATTGAGAATGATTAGTGAAGTGATATTTGGCAAAAACTAATTTACTAACCTTTCCGTAGGGGTGTAAAAGAGTTGAGTCGAGTTGAATGTACCATTGTTCAAATTGTTTGAAATGTTATTGATCTTTTAATATTTTATTTGAGATTGGTTTGAATATTAATCGGAGTTTGAACGAGCTTTAATCTAGCCGAACAAGAGTCACGTTCGAGTAGTTTGATATTTTACACTTGTTTTAGCGAATTTTACTTAACGAGCTCGAGCTCGAGTCGAGTTTTAGATTTTATCAAACGTAAAATGATGTTCGAACTTGTTTGGCATTATTATCAAACTGAGTTCAAAAAAACTTTTAATAAATGAGTTCGAATCAATATCAAACAGTTTGATTTAATTCTCAATCCTATTTTCCAGTATCCTTCTTTTAGCCAGAGAATGAGACGTAGAGAAGGATATGTGGGCATTTTAGACTTTTAGTACCAATAAAAAACAAAATTGAGGTTGAAAAAATTGAAAATAATAATTATAATTTAAACATAAAATTTGATACTTTGGAGCAGAGCAGATTCCAGAGTTTTAAGAAAAAAACCCTCCTTTACCAAGGACTCCACTGCAACCGCCGGTACCGCTCCGCCACTATACAAAGGAGGTTGGAACATCTCCTTTCTCAAGGACTCCACTGCACCCGTCGGCATCCGCTTCGCCACTACCTTGGCGTTGGATTTCAGAGGTTGGAACACCTCCTTTTGAGGTATCTTTCGCAACCATCACGAGTTCCCTTTGCCCCAACCTGTTCGCAACTACCGCTGCCTGCATCTTTACCGCCACTCTGTGGTATCAAAGGTAGAATGTTTTATTATTTTCATTTTAGAGAACTCTTCAATGGCAGGTGAATTACCCAAACCGCTTTTAACTTGATACTATACAAACACGAAATACACTTGTTATTGGTCTACACATCATTAAAATCTAGAACCGATTTCGCGAGGGTTTAGCCAAAATTTTCTGTTTCTCACATTTGATTGATGTCATTTTGGTTTTGTGCTGGAGTTCTGGGTTTTTTAAACTGTAAGGTTGATGGGATTCATATATTAGGTTATGAAGAAATATCCTGTCCCTTTTCTGTTAAGAAGGACGGATGCATATGTGTCGAAGTTATATTTTCTATTTCTTACAATTGCTGTGTTGTTGTTTAGACATCTGAATTATGGGAAGTTACGAATTAAGGGCACATACCTGAGTATTTGCATCTGAATGCTTTTATTTTTCCTTCCTTATCAGAGGTTGGGAACTTCCTCTTCCACGTTTCAACTGTCTCACACACTTAACACACACTGATGGTGTCGCCGCACGGAATTCAACTCGCCGTCCATCTAGTTTCGTGTTACTATGGCGACATATGCTCTAAAGTATGCCAATGTCTACTCCGCAGAGGAACCCTGAGCCTATCTCAAATCATCCTATCCACGGAGCTTACCAGAGAAAATGTAATGAATTGCTTACGAGTTTTAATCCACCAAAACTTTGTCCAAGCCTTTGCCATTCAGCAAGAAGGTGGGTTTGGTGAGGCACCAAGGATTATAACCCAGTATATGGTGTTATTCGAGAATGTGATACACAAATTGAGGGCTGCAAAATTTATGCAAATTGTATCAGAGGAGCTTGGCAAAGACTGTCTAGGAATATTTCAGGGGTTGATTGAACATGGTAGGCTTTCGGTTGATCAGATTATTGATAGGAATAAGGAAATAGCACAGCAAAAGGGAGATACTTTTGATGTTCATATTGTCCGCGATAACTTCAGTAGACTTTTGAATGCACGGTTTATTGAACGCTGCCCTGCTGCTGAGCCATTTCTTACACCACCTTCTGAAGAAGAAACTCCTGCCAAGAAACGAGGTTCCAAGTCTATGAAGATTGCTGAACAGAGCATAGAACAGCGTGCTTTGGCAGCTGCTGCTCCGATGGAGTCGATGAGGTTCTTAATTAAAATGGATGGTCTGTCTGAGGAGAAGGGTGAGGAAAGTGCTAAAAGTGTGCCAGGGAAGAAGCGCAAGCAAGATGCTTTGAATCCTGATGAGAATGTACTAGATCCCAATAGAAAGAAAGAAGTGCTTTGGCGTATTAATTTTGAAGAATTTGTGTGCCGCCTGCGGTATAAGGCTTGTATTTCATATGTGAAAACAAGAATTAATGATGAAGCAAGTATTGTGCTGAGTGCAATTTTGGATTTAAGTAGACGATCAGGGGACCAACTGAAGGCTGAAAGGACTGCCTCTCTGTCCATAAATGCTATTTATAATGAGGTGATAAAAAAGGGTGGTCTTGGCATGGACTATGAACGTGTCAGAACCTCACTCAATCAGCTTGGATGTGAAACCTGCTCGACAGATATAGATGAAAATTACAGCTTTGATATTAAAGGGACACTTGAAATGGCTCGAAATGAAGAAGTGGAGTCTATGGTGTTGAAAAGATATGGGAGGGAGGCCTATAGGATATTCAGGTTACTGTCAAAGGCTGGTTGTTTTCTTGAGACTGATAAGATTGCAGATTCCACATTTGTTGAAAAGAAAGATGCAATCAAGATTCTATACAAGCTCTGGAAAGATGAATATGTGCAAATGGAGAAAGTTCAGGCAGGTGGGGCTAGGCAGTCGTGGCTTTTGCTGTGTCGAGTCAATCAGGAGCGCCTTCGGTATCAATTTCTGGATGAACTTTACCATGCTGCTTTAAATTTGAGACTGAGATTCGCTCATGAGAAAGACCAAGCAAGAGAGGTTCTTCAATTACCTCGGGAGAGGCTCCATGGGGATCTTGAGAAAAAATATATTCTCTCGGGCAAAGTCAGGGTTATTTTGGAATCTTCCTTGATGAATCTAGATGTTGCTATCATGCTATTTCATGATTTCTGAATTCAACCAGTTCGTGCACTTCCGCATTGTTTTATCTCATTACTTTGTTATAGCACTGATGATTTCTTTTAAATTGACAAAGCAACTTTATTCTCCTTGAATGACTTTCTTTATAGATAATCCTGTGTTTTGTCGTATTCTCACTTTATCAAGGTTGAAAAAAATTGGTATCAGTAGAAACTACAAAAAAATAAAAAAAAATCCTTGATTTGTTTTTTCCATCTCTCATTGCATTTTGATTTTTGTGGTACCATGTACAGTTTATTTTGTCTTCTTTTCGTTGATATTGTTTAGAAAAAAAAAAAAGATGACTGGCATTTTCAATATCAACTGCTTTCAACTCCCAAAAGTTTATAAGAAATGCCCTTTTTGGCTCTTCTTATGGGCGTATCACCAGGACTTGGAACTTCTGACTCAGCTTTCATTTTGAAGCTCAAATAACTTGATTTCTTGTTTGGTTTATTTGCCTTCTTTTTACTGCGGAATTTTGACCTCCCTTTGGAAGGCTTGATCTGTGTATATATAAAATAATAATGGGATTATTTTACATATCTGTTTACTTTGTACATTCAAAATCATGTGATGCATTGTGAACTCCCTGGGTTTATATTCTTCGATCCCAGATCGGTCACCACTACATATGTGTGATTCTGTACTCTGCAGTGGGATATAGGTCGTATATTTGAAGTTTGGAACTCCTAGAATGACCTATCTCTTAGTGAACCCAAAATCATATTGATCTCATTAATTGCAATAGCTATTTCTTGTACAGTTCTCTTACTGGGCCCTTGTTTATGTTGGAATAATGTCTGTGATCTTGGAATATTGAGATACTTCAAACTAATGACCCTAGTTTTCATATGGAGCCCATGCTTTGTTATTTTTGCATACGGATACGGTTAGACATGGCACGGTTCCGGTTTGGAAACGGAATCGCCGGTTCGAACCGTTGGTCTACGGTTCGGTTCAACCGTTGACCTGGTTCCGGTTCCAAACCGGAACCGAAACCGTCGGAGTAACGGTTCGGTTCCGGTTCTCAATTTTTCGGAACCGGAATCGCCGGTTTGGAATCGACGGTTCCGGTTCCGATTCGGTTCCAGATTGAATTTGAGAATTATAACCGTTGGAGATCAACGACTGAGATTAAATAGCCGTTGATCTTCAACGGCTGAGATGGAATAACCGTTGGGAACCGCTGGTTCCGAACTGGAACCGGCGGTTCCAACGGCTCTTCTGAAAGTTGTTAATTAAAAAAAAAAAAGAAAAAACCGTGGAACCGGAACTAGAACCGGAGGAATCACCGGTTCCGGAACCAGAACCGAAACTGTATATATGGAGGTTTGGTTTCGATTATGCCCTCTACGGTTCCAAAAACTGCCGGTTCTGGAACCAAAACCGAAACTGGGAAACCGTGCCCATGTCTACATACCGTACTCATAATTATTTGAGCATCATCTGTTCTCCACTTATCAAGTCTTTGAATTGGTTGAATATTGTTTTTCTTTTTTTTTTTTTTTTGGTCTGTTTTGCTACCTATAAAGACTGGCATACAGAAGTAGGTTAGAAGTTTCTCCAAAACATTAGTATTGTGCTGCCTATATAACGGAGAAGGGAAGACCCAAGTAACTGCAGAAAAGAGAAGGTTTATGTAAGTGGAACTTAAAGCATGTGTCTTGAGATATGATCCATATAGCCAACCTCATATAGTGGATCGGAATAAAGGCTATCCGGTTCTATATTAGTATTTTTCCTCTGCGAAGCATGATTTGTAATATTTGTAATAATATAATAGTTAGTAAATTATAATTAATACTAATCTAATTATTAAATTTTGCATTTTGTTTTGTCTCATAATTACATCGTGTGAGATTTTGTTACTTTTATTTAATAAATAAATAATTTTATAAAATAATAATATATTTTCTTAAATAAAAATTCATAATATATAAAATATAATATTTAATATAATTTTATTTTGTATAAAAATATCTCACAATTTATTTATTTAAAAATAATTTTAAAAAAATAAAATATATTACAATTAATCTAAAAAATATATAATATTTTTAATAATATTTTTATATATGAAACATAAATATCAAATTAAAGATCATGAAGAAATAATTTATTTAATAAATTTTTCATGAAAAAATGAATTGCGACATAAAAGTTATAAACATTAAAATTTAAGGTGAAAAAATAAAATAAAATAAAAAAATAATAAAGGTGGATGGCCAACCATTTATGCACAATGCAAAAGCCCCACCTTCAATAAGAGTGGCCAATCTCTTTCTCTTTTTCTTTTAGAATTTATTAATAAAGTGTGATTTTGGCATTCACAAATTATAATATAATAATAAAATAAATTATTATAAAAATAATAATATACTATTTAAAATAAAATATTTAATTATGTTAAATATATTTGATAAAAATTGTTTAAAATAAAGATGTCTAACAATATAAAAATATATTAAATATTAGATATTAAAATATACCACAATTAGTGTATGAAAATAGGGGTTATTTACCTAAATAATGCGAAAAAAATATTTTACAAAATAGTGTGGATTTGAAATTGTTCCCGAAATAGGGTAAAACGTCAGTGGGCCTGACGATGTTTGGTAAAAACGTCACCGGACTTGATGTTTTAATTTGAAAAAAAAACGTCAGACTTACTGACGTTTTTATTTTTCAAATATATATATGCTGCATGATGAATAACATATCATCACATATCATATATATATATATGCATGTATGAATATGTAATACATATATATGACCGTGTATATATATGTATTTATAATTACATAATATATATTTATATAAGAAATAATATAAATAGAAACGTGAATATATATTTTATTTAACAGATTTAATAAAAAATTGAATATTCAAATCAAAATATTAAATATATTTTAATATATATATAAATATACATATCTAGCACTAAAGAAAAAAAAATATAATATAAAAAAATAATCTAAATCAACGTCAATGGGCCTGACGTTATTTCATTTATTATATTTAATTTTTGTATATATATACATATATATTTATTTTAATTATTAAAACAATCCGTATAATAAAATATAAAATTACTAATAAATTTTCATTAAATTTTGAAAATTTATTTATAATATAATTTAATTAATTAAAACAATATTATATAACTTTTAATTGTTCAAAATTATATAATAATAGTTTATATAAGAAAGAATATAAATATTTTTTATTATATATTTATATACGAAATACTATAAATATTTACGTGAATATATATTTTATAAAAAGATAATATAAATAAAAAAAGAATGCATCTTCAAATTTGAATATTACATTTATTTTAATATATATAAAAATATAAATAATAAAAAAAATAAAATAAGAAACGTCAGGCCCACGTTTCTTTTAAAACATCAGTGGGCTTGACGTTATTTAATTTTTTTAAATATTATTTATATGTTTATATAAATATATATATGTTTTTATATAAAATATTCAAATAATACGTAATATAAAATATAATAATTATTAATACGTATTCTTTAATTTTTAGAAATTTATCTATAGTATGATTTAATTATCTTAAATAAAAATATATAATTTTATTGCTTTATAATAATATAATATGTAATTTATATAGAAAAAAATATATTTCTAATTAAATATTTATAAAAGAAAAAATATAAATATATACGTAATTATATATTTTTTAGACATATTAAATAAAAATAATATATATATATTAAATATAAAGAATATATATATAATACAAAATTAAAGAATTTATAAAAATAAAAAAACCAAAAAAAAAAAAGAAACATCCGCACTGACGTTACTTTTAAAACGTTAGTGGGCCTGACGTTATATCTTTTTTTTTTAATTTTATTTATATATTTATGTAAATATGTATATATATATATATTTTAATTACAATATTCAAATAATACTTAAAATAAAAATATAATAATTTTTAATAAATATTCTTTAATTTTTAGAAATTTATTTATGATATGACTTAATTATCTTAAATAAAAATATAAAATTTTATTACTTTAGTATTATATAATATATATTTATATAGGAATATATATATATATATATATATATATATATATATTTCTAATTAACTATTTATAAAAGAAAAAATATAAATATATATGTAATTATATATTTTTTAAATAGATTAAATAAAAAATAATATATATATATATATATTAAATATAAATAATATATATATATATAATACAAAATTAAAGAATATATATATGTGTATATATATATAAATCAATATAAAAAAATAAATAAAAGAAACGTTAGGCCCAATGACGTTTCTTTTAAAACGTTAGTGGGCCTGACGTTATATCTTTTTTTTTTAATTTTATTTATACACTTATGTAAATATGTATATATACATATTTTTTAATTAAATTATTCATAATACTTAAAATAAAAATATAATAAATATTAATAAATATTCTTTAATTGTTAAAAATTTATTTATAATTTGACTTAATTATCTTATATAAATATATAAAATTTTATTTCTTTGCAATTATATAATATATATTTATATAAGAAAAAAAAATATATATATTTCTAATTAAATATTTATAAAAGAAAAAATATAAATATATACATAATTATATATTTTTAAACATATTAAATAACAAATAATATATATATATATATTAAATATAAAGAATATATATAATACAAAATTAAAGAATATATGTATAAATCAATATTAAAAAAATAATAAAGAAACGTCAGTCCATTGATGTTTCTTCAAAACGTCAGTGGGCTTGACGTTGTTTCTATATATATATATATATATATATATATATATTTATATATATTTTAAATATAATTAATATATATATATATAATATATATATATATTTTAATTATAATTAATATATATATATATATTTATTTAAATTATTCAAATAAGAAGTAATATAAATTTGTTAAATATTAATAAATATTCATTAATTTCTTAAAATTAATTTATAATATGATTTTTTTAAATATATAATTTTTATTGGTTTATAATTATATTATTAATTTATATATTATTGAAATAAATATATATTTATATAATAAAAATTATTTAAATATATTTAATATTATATTTTATTTACTTTAACTAAAAATACAAAATTTTAATTGATTTCTAATAATATAAATATTATTTATTAAATAATATTAAAAAATTAGAAGTACAAAACATAAATATATATATATATATACGTGTATATATATACAAAAATATATAATATATATAATTATATATCTTTATATATATATATGTGCATATATATATATATACACGTCCATATAAATGTATTATATATATATGATATGTGATGATATGTTATTCAACATGCAACATATATATATATATATATATATATATATATATATATATATATATATATATATATATATATATATATTTAGAAAATAAAAACGTTAGTAGGCCTAATGTTTTTATTTTTCAAATTAAAACGTCAGGTTCAATGACGTTTTTACTAAACATCGTCAGACCCACTGACGTTTTACCCTATTTTGGGAACGATTTTCAAATCCACACTATATTGTAAAATATTTTTTTTGTATTATTTAGGTAAATAACTCATGTAAATAGTATTTTATATTTAAAAATTAATATTTTATTATTATATATGCAATATGAATGTCAAATTGTAAATCATGAAAAAATAATTAATTTGATATATTTTTCATAAAAAATGAAGTTGAGATGAAAAAGTTATAAATCTTTAAAAATTAGAGTAAAAAGACATAAAAATAAAAAGCTGAATTTTTGAGTTCAAAATAACATTTCTTAAGTTAGGAACAATGGAGGAAAATGAGGATTATGAGAGGATTGCCTTTGAAGTTGCAGATGGGCTCTATCCTTGCTTATAGGGACGATCGGCTTTCTTTTGAAATAGAATAGAAGACACGCGAAAGGGAACACAGACGTTTTGTCGATCAGGCCGTCACCATTGAGAGAGCGAGGATGAGGTAGCAATCTGTACGATACTCTGACAAATCTGTATTATATAATTGTTATAGAAGATTATAAAATATATAAGTAATATTATATGTAAAAAAAGAACTTAAAATTAATAATCTATATAAATATACAAAGGCAAAATAAAAATTTCAATATATGTTCATATATTCAATATCTGATATAGTAATACTACGATATGGTAATTCTCCTTCTTTTTCCAATGTATTTTTTATTCGATTTATGTAGTACACTTGCATATTTGTTGCTAATTCATTGATTAAATTATCCAAGCATATAAATGAATTTGATATCAATCTCAAAATACATAAAAGTTCAATCAATTTATTAACATTTTTATATATGTTGTTACATATATATTTTAAAATTACTTTTGTCCCTATTCTTTTCTAACAATAGTTGTACTGTATCTCAACTAACTATATAATTTTTTGAAGTAAGTAAAAGAAACATATATAAATTAACCTATTTTAGTAGAATTTACACACCTGAAAATTACTCTATGTTTTAATTTTATTCTGCTTTTTCTAATTTTAATGTATGTTCTTGAATTTTATTATTTTAGTACATGAATTTTATCGCATATATTATTTTAATTATTTTGAATAGTATAATCTTTGAGTTGATATTTGGGGTGTAGAGTCACCCGCGCTCTGGCATGGTGTTTGTGGGGAAAAATGACAAAATATTATGTTTTTCAAAAAAAATTGCAAAATTATAATAAAAAAAAAAAATTTTTATTTTAAGTAAAGTCGCCCCTGCGAGGGGCGACAATCAAAATAAATTTTTTTTTTAATTTTTTTTTGAAGTCGCCCCTGGCAGGGGCGACCAAAATTTTATTTATTTATTTATTTTTTTTTTAATGCTGGAGCCTTCACTCGGTCGGGCACTCGGTCGCGCGCCGTACTCGGCCGACCGAGTGCGAACTCTTACTCGGCCGAGACACTCGGCCCCCGTATTACTCGGCCAACCGAGTACTGCCATCCACTCGGTCACGGCACTCGGTCGACCACTTCACTCGGCTGGCCGAGTGCGAACGCGGATTCTGATTTTTAACATCCACTTCAATTTTTCTCATTTTTGTATTCTTCTCGTTTTCTCGTTCGTCGTCCTGTTTTTGTACATTTTCCTTTTTTTTTTATCGTGTTATAGTTAAATTAGATAATTTATTTAGTTTGGTAAAAATTCGATGAAATTGTTAAGTGAGATTGTTATAACATCTTGAAATGTATTGATTAATTGAATTTCCAACAAATAACTATAATTTTGTTTTATAAGTAAAAATTATGTTTAATAAAGAAATAATGAATAAACAACAAAAAACCAAAAACATGAATAAACAATAGTTCTCAAAATCATGAATGAAGAACAAAAAACAACAAAGTCAAGTGTTTGAAATAAAAACAACAAAAAACAACAAAAAATTAGTCAGCGCCGGCTCACTGAGGGGGTCGGTAAGGTGTGTTCGATGGGCCGAATGGTTGATACGGTGGATATTCCCTTTCCTGGAAATGGCCTTGTTGCACATGCCACTCGTATTGTTGCCTTTGCATGTCAAGTAAAATTTGGGAGTTGTAAGCTTCACGATGTAAAATTTGGTCAGACGTGCATCCAAGGCGGTTCTCCAATCCGACCAATCATTCCACCCCCCTTGATACTGGGGTGGATACTGTGGATGCTGTGAAGGTCCGGCCTGATCGTCCGAGGGCATTTGTGCTTCACCCATCATTTCATCGGCCTGTGCATGATCCACATCAAGTTCCATCGGCTCTGATTGGGCATCCGTAGTCCTTCTCCTCCTCTTCCTTCGTTCCTCCTCATTCCTCAATTCATTCTCGCTCTCTTCAATAGCTTCCGTATGAGCCGAGCCATTCAGTAGAAGATTATGGCCCTTCCCTCCAGCAATATTAGTCAGGCGAGAGTTCGGCAGTGCAAACCTCTTCTTGTCTGATAAAATCAGATACAATCGTCTGGTGCCGGGATGTAATTGGCACATCTTCATGTTGCACAGCATTTCCAGGTTTATAGTTGTCTCGCCTGGTGTCTCTTCCATCCCTTCCAAGTTCACCCCGAAGTGGCGAGCAATGGGAGTGATCAAACCTCCAATGTGGATAGCAACTTGTTTTTTGGATCGAACGAATTGCCTTAACAGCATTGGTGCCACATTGAATTTCTTCCCTTTCACCAAGCACCACAGCACAAACAACTCATCCACACTGACCGCTCCAGGCTCAGGTTTTGCTAAAACTGTATTGGCGATGAACCTGTGAAAATATCGAAGGACCGGGCTTCGAATACTAGATGCTTTCGACCGACTAACTTGGTACTCCGATGGGTGAGCTGGATCAGACTCTGTAATGTCCTTCCAAAAAGTCACAACATTGAACTCCGGAAAACTGACCCTCTCATTGGGCAGATTTGAGTACCTCTTCTTGGGAAATCCAAAAATCCCATTGAGGTCTTCGGCCGAAAGATAGCGAGACTCGTTCCCCAGCTGAAATATCACGGATTCGGGCACCGTGTCATTGTATCCAACCTGAAGCTGGGAGAAGAATTCAAGAACGAGAGGCTCATACGTCTTCTCGTGCATGCCAAAGAACTTAGTCCACCCGATAGCCTTGCACATTTTTTTTAAATCTTCGTAGATGCCCATTTCTTGCATGCACTCAACATCGGCCCATCGAGTGGCTCGCCTTCTTTTCTGATGTACCTCAAACCACCTATGACTGTCGGTCTCCCAATCAGGAAAGTTTATGCCGTATGCATCCGGCATGGTCGCTAAAATTCTTTCGTACTCAGCTTGTTGTTCTTCAATGGAGTGTTCGCTCCATTGGAAAGTAGAATTCACAACATCCATGCTATGCTCCATTGTGGGTACCTAGATGATAATGAATTAGTATTACATCCAATCCATGTGAACAAAAAATGAAGATTCCTATGATACAATATTCATCTTTGCAAATTCATAATTCAACATTGAAATTCATGGGGTATTAAGATCATTTCATCATGGTCTCACTCTAAATCATGCCACATTCCCAATTTATATAATGCATATCAATTGTTCGATAAAAAACTTCAATGAAAACTAACCAAAAATCTATATTCTTTCATGCCATAATACTCCAAATTAGTAGAGCATTAACATAATCAAACAACAACCTTAGATTAACATGAAAACATATCTATATAGAACAAAAAATCATGCACACCAAGTGTTCGATAAAAAACTTCAATGAAAAATTGCAAGAAAACATATCAAGTTTCATGTCAAAATGCTCCTAATAAGACTCTCATCAACATATGTAATGAACAAAAGCAATGGTTAATGAAAACATACCTTTAGATTGAAAAAACGAAAGTTGCTGTTTTTGGTTGAATCCTTCAAATATCCACCACCTTATCCCAAAATTGGAGCAATTTGTTGTTTGAAATAATGGGTACAATGATTTTGATTGAGAAATTGATGGCTTTGAATGAAAATTTTTGGATTGAGGATGAGAGATTGGAAGAGGCTAGGGTTTGGGTGTGTTTGTGTGTGAGAAGAATGAGGAAAAGAGGGGTTATAAAATGTTTCCGTGCTCTCGCACTCGGTCTCGCACTCGGTCGCGCGCCTTACTCGGCCGCCCGAGTGCACCTGATATACTCGGTCTCCTGCACTCGGTCCGCGCAGATACTCGGCCGCCCGAGTGCGAAGGAAGTCCGAAATGCTTCGCACTCGGGCATCACGTTGTCTTACTCGATCATGTTGCGGTACTCGGCCGACCGAGTGCGAACAAAATCCTGCACCCTTCGCACTCGGTCGACCCCGGTCGGGTACTCGGCCGGGGTTCGTACTCGGTCAGCCGAGTACGAACCAAATTTTTTTTTTCTTTTTTCTGATTTTATTAATAATGAAAACAATAATAATAATAATAATAATTATAATTATAATAATAACAATAGTAAAGATTGTACGTCTAATTACATCGTATGTAAAATTAAGTAACCATTGTACGTTTAATTACATAGATAACAAACTAATAATCAAAATGTGATCCTGTAAAACAACGACGCCTTATTTTTTTCCTTTTGCCCCTACCTCGCTCTTCTTCTGGCACAGGTTCACTATCCGAATCATTATCATCTGTCGTAATATTCAAACTAAAAGATGGACGACCTGATGATGATGATGATGCAGTCCTCGAAATCATATGATCATGTACTATATTCAATGGCGTGCTAGAATGGGAATATGAGATCGGGGATGTATTGAACTGAGGCAGAAAATTTCCATAAGTGCATGATGCTGGAGGCGGAGATGTATAACGGCCAGATTCTAAGAGAGAAGTGAACGACTGACCGTCTGCCGTAAAATCCCAGTCTGGGGTGGCGGCGTAATAACTGTTACTTTGCATGTCGATACCGGTAGAAATGGGTGGTTTTGGGCTATATTGTGATGTATGTTGCGGTTCGGGATCATAATGTGAATGTATACGTTGGAATGATGGGCGACGATCATGAAAGTGAGCTCTAGCTTGCGTGTATATTTCGTCTACTGATCGTCTGAAGGGCTCCCTAAGATACGGTTCCTCATCTATGACAAGTTTGTTTAAATCTTCCCATAAACTTTCCTGCAGTAAGTTGGCAATACACAGCAAAAACATGAAATACATATTCAGCACACATATAAATTTGAATACTAAAATACTGCAACATACCATTTTTTCTATGGGTGCATTCGGTTGCGGTTGATATCCCACTTGCATATTTAACCCTGGAGTAATTAGACGATGTGTTATTCTTTCATACCATCTGGTATAACCATCTTCGACGTCTGACTCATTCCAACCAATTGCAGGAGCAGAGACAATATTCCAATTTCTGTCAAACCACCATTCCACAAAAAAAACATGTGTTTCAACCCAGTTTGTAGTGGAGCGGCCTCTACGGCATATATTATGCAATGTATCGTGCACATCCGTAATGCTTTCTGGAATTCGTTGTCTCATCCCGAATTGTCGCAATACCCGATCGGGTTAATATAACTCCACAATTGAATTATGGATCATAGGGCATCTTGACATCCACATATCCGTCACTGTAATAATGCCAAGGTCTATATATGCCCTCACAGCAGCTGGGTATGGGTCGTAAGGTTTCCAATTAAACTGGATAAAAATCGTGTTAGCTAACATTTAATCGAAATTTAACATAATCTGATCAAGTACCAAACATACCTCTTGTTGAGTTTGCCTGTCCAAGCTCTCCCGGATAGCCCTTAAGTTGTTCGTCAAGCTAGTTGTAAAGTTGTGGTATTGTAACCACTCAGCACCGTACGGTGCAACCGGTAGAATTCCATCCACAGCCACAATTGCCGCTGTATTTAGGCGTCTGCCTCCCGTCATTTGCGGAGTGAGAAAGGTAATTCTTGACCAAGCCCATATCTGCAGTAGTTGCATGGGTCCACCAATTTGTGTACGACCCCTATGTGATGCGTTGCACAGCTGATGGTACAAATAACCTAGTACCGCTGAACCCCAACTCAAATTCCTGCATTCATCAATATCCTCTAGTTGATTCAAATATACCAATGACCCCATATTCCCAGAAGTATCCGGGCACATTATGGATCCTAACAAAATCAATGCACATGCACGTGCATAACGGACAACATGTTGTTGTGAGCTGTTATCGGTAACAGGGTGCATGCTTAGGTGTGTACCCAAGGCTAAAAGTGAAAATCGTGACCCTTTTATGTCTTCTGCATTGGGTTCCCATCCCAGTTGGACTTCACAACGTGCAGTCCAATATGCCCGACCGGTTGAAATATCTGAACTTATAACCGGCCCACCTTCAATTGGCAGTCCCCAAATAAATGCGACATCTTGTAATGTCACGGTCGCCTCTCCAACTCTAAAATGAAATGTATGCGTTTCTGGCCGCCACCTCTCAACCAGTGCAGTGATTAATGAATTATTAATTACATAATCACCACATCGGTAGACACCATAAAATCCCATACGATACAACATGATATGACTCGATAATGCAACCTTTGTGTACGTCTGAGTATTTCCCTACCATCATCGTCTGGGTCAACCTCATAAGGATCATGGTCATCGAGTCTCCAAAAGATACCACTTCCGTGTCTGCACTTTAATTTTAGGTCAATTTCTCCTGCAAATACATCCTCAGATCGGTGCATGTGCTGTTGCTTTAATATATCCCCACTAATAGGGCCATATTCTCCGTAGAACTCCATACTGCAATTAGATTAAATCAATAAGATGAACAATAAATGAATGAAAATGGAACAAATTAGATAAAATCGGAAAATTACATAAAATCATCAAATTAGACAAAATCTGCAGCCCATCTCACTAAAAACCCGTGCGAAGTTAACATCAACGCTAAATCAAATTTCAATACACATTATCAAAATACATGTCAAATATCTAAAACAAGCACCATTACAATATTTCAGACACAACAATCTCATCTACGGGCAGATGAAGTTCCGGCCTGGGTAGCAGCTTGATCCTGTGCCCGATATTGTTGTCTAGCGCGTGTTTGTGCCCAATCCATTTCATTTTCAATTCTACTCGTCTTGCCTCTTCCTTTAGTCCTCTTCTCACGCAAGGCTGGATTATGACACAGTTGGAAGGAAGCCTCATCCCAATAATATTCATCAGGCAATGGCTCAAACTTACCACTATAGGTGTCCACATACGTACTTGTATTGAAAACTGAGTTCATGTAAATCACCGGATTTACTCCAAAATGTCGACAAGTCTGCATTGCATGGGAACATGGTATGCCGTTTTGCCTCCAGTCTCCACAGCTACACTCTCTTAGCATCAACTTGACAATGTGGGTATAGCACCTCGTTGTTCCTGGCACGAATGTCTTCACTGAAGCTGTTTGATCAGTGAAATCGACCTTATGGACTTGATGTTCCATTGCCTTTCGTTGTCGTTGATCATACTTCTTGTACACCTCATCAGGCCATGGCTGGTTCCTTTGCTGCATCTCACGGCCCAGTGTCAACCGGTCAAGAAAATATTTAATCGACCGATAAAATGTAGCCTGCACAATGGCACAGATTGGAAGCCGTCGTGCACCTTTTAACACGCCATTCATGCACTCTGACAGATTTGTTGTCAAAATTCCATTTCTCCAACCTCCGTCATGGGCAAGAGTCCATTGTTCCTTTTCAATTTTCCACAGGTAGTCATATGCCCTCTCATTCAACACCTTAATTTGATCCATTATATTTTCAAACTCTCTGGTTGTGAACGCTGAGCCGGCTTGCCAACACATGTCCTTTAACTTCACATTCTTGACCTTGCTATTAAAATTCGAACACACATGTCTCAAACAGAAACGATGGACTCCAAGAGGTGGCTGAAAATCTGGAATTCTTTCCACAGCTTTCAAAAGACCGGCGTGTCTATCTGAAATCAGACACATTCCTTCTCTACCGCGAACAATGTGTTTCGATATCATACGAAGAAACCATGACCAAAAACCAAAACTTTCTTCGTCCACAAGTGCATACGCCAAAGGTAAAAGATGTTGATTTGCATCCATGGAAACAACAATTAACATCTTGTGCTTGTATCTAGTGTAAAGATGAGTTCCATCGACACTAATTATTTTACGACAATGCTGGAACCCATCTATACATGGCCTGAACGCCCAAAACACATATTTCAACATTTTTATACCATTTGTCTCTTCGGGCATGTGGCGCCACTCCACAACTGTGCCTGGATTCCATTTTTGTAGGGCTCCCAAAAATTTGGGTAGATCTGAAACTGAGCTCTCCCATGTACCATACACATTTTCTCTTGCCCGTTTCAAACCATGCCATGCCTTACCGTATGAGATTGTATATTGAAATTTATCAGACACTAGCTGTTGAACACACTTAATCTCATACCCGGGATCTGTCTGAACCATCCCAGTTAGCAGCGCAGCGATCATGTTTTTGCACAAGTTCCGATGGTCAACAGACACCGCGTTCATTAGACACGTATGAGGGCCTCCATACTTAGTGATTTCCCATATATCAATCCTTTTTCTGTAACCTGCACGCAACCACCAGTTGCAGCGTGTAGTCTCACTATTATTTTTGCATTTGATTTTCCATATAAGAGGTGTGCTTTCATCTATTCGATATTCACGCCTCGCTATACGTATTGCAAAATCTTTAACTGCAGACTGCAAACTCTTCTTATCTTTGAAAACCATGCCTTTTGTGAGCACTCCTTCAGTAGGATCATAGTATCTAAAATTTTTGGGAAGATCAAAGGAGTCCGCAAGCATTTCATGTGATGATGCATTGAAGAACGGGATATTCGGATGCATGGAGTATCTCTGAGCACCTGATGGAAATGATGGTTGTTGATTGGATGGTGATCTCTCTTGATTTGGGGAATACATAGTTTGAATATCACCAATATCCACCCCATCTTCATCTGATTCACTAGACAACTCGTCTTCATCGGGTTCAGAGTCTTCTAGTTCATTCGCACCAAAAGTGTCAACCAATGGATCATCTGTTTGATCATCGGTCTGAGCATTTTCTCTTTCACTTGGAATACCCTCATTATTGGACCTTGAGGTTCCAACTGTATGCTCTTGCCTGACGACTGCCGGATTATTAATGCCATCCCCTCTTAAATAAGCAGCATATTGAAAATACTCATTGCTTGGCATAATATCTGGAAGAACATTATCTTGCAGTTTCTCTGGATCAATATGAAATTCTACATATTGATTATCCGCATCCGGTGCAAAGAAAAACCATAGATTATCATCGTTGTTGATTGGTATACGATGATATCTGTTGTTTGCATGTAGTGAAGCGGATATGTTCAATTTGTATTCATTGCTATCAATCCTTGTCAATTGAAATAATTTTGATACCAAGCTGGAATATCCAATGTCGCGAGGTACCCTAGTTGCACAAACAGGTGGAACATCGCTACAATCCCCAATATAAACAACAATACCGACGTTGTTTGAAGACCCCATATCTTAAATAATAAAGATGTGTTAATGATCTTAAAATAGGGAATTAATTACTTTATTGCAAAGTTTAATAAAACTAATTTAAACTAATACAATAGAAAAATTCAAACCTGAAATTGAAATAAATCAATATGTCAACGCAACGGCAACAATTTGAGGGTTACGATAAATGCACAACAACAGCAACAATTTCAACAGTACCTACATCAAATAATGTATAACAGAAAAATATCAACGACAAATTTATAACAATATATATAGCAACAACCATACACCGACCGACATACACATATCCAAAACACGGCACACAACCATACACACGCACCTATCACACACAAAAATGCAACCCACACACAACACACAAACACACACAGCAACACACACACAAGCATACACCACAACATACATCACACACACCACAACACACATCACAACACACATTTCATACCCACATTTCATACCCACATTCCATACATACATTCAATACATACATTTCATACATACACCACACCTACAACATACAATACAAGCAATGGAGAAAAAACCACTATCTACACACACACAACACAAAGCAACACACAACACAAAGCAACACACACACACCATACACACACCAAAATACCACAAAAAAATCATATACACACCCACACAACAGTACACATACACACCACCCAAACACATAAAATTTAAGATAAAAATTACCTTTGAGAAATGGAGAAACCCGAAACGTGAATATAGAAGAAAAATTGAAAGGAAATTGAAGGATAATTGAAAGGAGAAGTGAAGAAGAAGTGAAGAAGAAGTGAAGAAAGTGATGAGGAAGAGATAAATGTGTGGTGTGTGTGGGTGGTAATAGATATGATAGAGAGAGAAAAATTGAAGTGGATGTTAAAAATCAGAATCCGCGTTCGCACTCGGCCAGCCGAGTGAAGTGGTCGACCGAGTGCCGTGACCGAGTGGATGGCAGTACTCGGTTGGCCGAGTAATACGGGGGCCGAGTGTCTCGGCCGAGTAAGAGTTCGCACTCGGTCGGCCGAGTACGGCGCGCGACCGAGTGCCCGACCGAGTGAAGGCTCCAGCATTAAAAAAAAAAAAAAAAAGTTTTGGTCGCCCCTGCCAGGGGCGACTTCAAAAAAAAAAAATAAAAAAAAAATTTATTTTGATTGTCGCCCCTCGCAGGGGCGACTTTACTTAAAATAAAAATTTTTTTTTTCTTTATTATAATTTTGCAATTTTTTTTGAAAAACATAATATTTTGTCATTTTTGCCGTGTTTGTGTCTCCAAGAGCTGCCTTGGCAATAGTGTACTACTGTTCCCGACGATTGAGACAACACCGAAGTCTTCTCCCTGAGCCTCCTTTTCATTTCTTTTAGCTTCTCATCATATAATCCAAAAACATTCGATCTTTTCCAATCAAACTCTTCTTTCTTCTTTCTTCTTTTGGAGACAGGTTGTCTAATAGCACGCTGGAGTGGTTTTGACGCTTGAAATGTAAGCTCCAGTGCTGGAGACTGCTTTTTCTTGCACTAAAGTGGCGGCTGACTTTAGCCTGAGCCATTATTTTTTTAATGTATTATTTAAGCATGTTTTATATTTTGTATTGAATTAATTTTAAAACATGTGAAAAAATAAAATTATAAAAAATGTGTAATTACAATCATTAAAAAAAAAGACACTACTACACATAAATTATAATTATAACATAAAATACATAAATTATAAAGGAACAAAACATAAAATTACAACGATAAAAATTCTAAAATTATAAACAAAATATAAAATTACACAAAATGACTAAAATTACAATTACTTTAAAAATACACATGTTACTAAATTAAAATATAATTCTTAATAGTGGGAAAGACCATTTCTAGACCCTCTAAGGTTAGAATTTTTTTTTCCATCGGCATGTGTCCTCTTCTGCAAAATTTTTTGTTGCTTCAATCTCAAGTATTAATGTAGTAGTGTCTAAATTCATCCTTAAAGTTGCATTCTCCTTGATGCTTTCCAATTCATTTCTTTCATTTTGAATCCCAATCTCACAATCTTTCAACTCAATTTTACGAGCTATTAAGTCATTTTCACGATCCTTTTTTGAGGTTGCACTTAATAATAGCTCTCTAAGTAAATAATTTTCTTGTTTTATTATTCGTACAAAAGCATCATCATTTTTTTTTTTTTTTTTATATTTTGACTTTTAATCCCTCGGGACTTTTTGATGAAGAACCGCCACTATTAATGTTTTAATCATTCAAATCTATAGAAAATGAAGACAAAGAAGTTTTAGGGGAAAGAGGGAACTCCGATTTTTTTTAGTCAGCTCTTCATCTTGGACAAACGGTTTTAAAATAGGCTACACATAGTTAAATTTGAATCCAACCTCATATCATTTAATTGATCTTATAATCTCATTTGCATGCTCCAACTGCGTAATTTAGAAACAATGTTGAAATCAAAATATTCTATATGACAAATGAAAAAATAAAGCATACATAACAAGATAATTTGATTGTAGTAATTTTCTATTTATTTGTAATTTTTATTTATTTTCAATCACTAATCTGGTTAAGAAAAAAAAGTTTAAGAGATAATTTATCTTCAAGGTTATTTTCAACTTATCTTATATGGGTAAAACTTACAACAATAATTACATATATAATCTAACTGAGAGTTATATACTGATGAATTACGTGAATGTATGTATGCATGTAGTATATTTTCAAAATTCTAGCTCCAATTTTTAGTGAAATTTAAAAAATACAAGAAAATTACATTATATAGTTATCATTTTATTTTAGCAAATTAATTATAATAAATATAGTATATGCTTAATATTGCATGATACATTATGTGTTATCTCTTAAAATATATAATACTTAGATCAGGATGTACATTTATCACTTCTCCTCCCCACATACATAGTTTGCAATAGAGACTAACCATGTCTACGTTTGCCAGTATACTATATATACATATATATATATATATATATATATATATATATATATATATATATATATATATTAATAGAAGTAGAACAACTTTAAAAATTATTGTATTTTTTGGCCTAAAATTCTTAATATTTTTAGTAGTATATGTGGCTTAACACAATTGGTCATTATGTATCCATAATTTTATGTGAAAATTTGTTATGTAAATTTATTATCCAGTTAATAGGCATATTCTATGGAAATTTGTTTAGTAATGATGAATTTAAAAATTGTATTAAATTAATCGATTAATCAGCTGTATTTTTTTGGGTGATTTTTGTATACGATTTGTAATATTAAAACAATCCATAATTTATTAGAGTATATATTATATTATTTTTTATATTTTTTATCACAATAATAATAATAATAATAATTATTATTATTATTATTATTATTATCATTATTATCATTATTATTATTATTATTATTATTATTATTATTATAATTGATTGTACATTTCATGGCCAATATGTCAAATGTATAATAAATTTAGATAACAATTTTAGTTAATATATAATCTAATTTGCAAAAATAATTCTTATATGCAAATGAATTGATGGAATATAAATTAATATTTGCAAACAAAAATTAATCCACTATCGAAACCAATCTATGCAATAGTCAAAATGTGGCTTAAATAAGGTTTCATATGCAGAAGTGATCAATTTCAAAAAACTCACAACAAAAATTAATGCCCTACTGATATCAATCTCTACAAAAGTTAAAATGTAGATTAAATAAGTTTCCATATGCATAACTGATCAATTTCAAAAATTCGCTATAATGAATTGGAGTAATTATGCTCAACTATGCAAAAGTCAAAATGTACAAAATAATTATTCATATTTAATTAAATTTAATTAAAGACGAAATTTTAGGACTATAATTATGAAACCTCAATATTTTGCAAAGTGATCAATTTAAAAAAGAAACCATAATTAATTGGGAATCCAATGCCCAACCAAAATCAACATATGCAAAAGTCAAAATGTATTAAATAATTATCCATATTTAGTTTAATCTAATTAAAAATGAAATTTTAGGGCAATAATTGTGAAACTTCATTCTCTCTCAATACGTGATCAATTTAGAAAAAAACCCTAATTAGTTGGGCCGGCTTATATGATATCTTATATGGATATAAATTTATTCAATCATATCATCATAATCCTCACGAATTTTCATTTATGAATCATAACAAGTATCACAATATTGAATTGACAATAAAGAGGGATTGTTTAATAATTAGCCAAAATTGAAGGAAAATTTATGGATAATGAAAAAATCTTCTATATAAGATCCAACCGATGGTCCGCTCTAATGGCCTCCCACTTGACTGTCGTCTCCCTCCTCATAAGAAAATTCCTAAAATTCGATGTCTTTCTTAGTTTCCTTCTCTACAATTTTCATTCATAATTTTTCTTGTGATTTAGTACTGTTTATTTCAATAGATTACTGTGGGTTATGTGAAGATATGTTGAGATAATTTTTTTTATAAAATTTCAAGGTATTAAACTTTTTATGTCACAGCATTGTGAAATAATGTACTTCTTAGTCATTAAGATGCAGTATTTGGCTTGAGGCACCACTAATAATATTATTAACCTGGAAGGGTAAATTATGTTACTTATTTTCAAATGTGCCATTATCTCATCTTACAGGCCTTGGACTATTTGTCATCGATTCTGATAAGGGGTCCTTGAAAGCAAAGATTCTATGTTGTTTTTGCTTTTCTGAACTAAGTTGCAAATATATTCTCAAACCAATGTGGTGTAGCGCTTTGGATACATCAATATTAATTTTTTTTTGTTTGTTTCTTGGTTTTTCTCTTCTTGCATGAACCGGAATTCTCTGTGCAGCGTGGAGACAAGGCCATGGTGCTGTGCTTTGTTGAATTCACTGATGCAAACTGTGCTCTTACAGCTATGAAATCCCTTCTAGGTTGGATCTTCTTCTTCTCCCATTCTATATTATTAAGTAGTAAGGTGCACAACCCTGTAAAGATTTTCTATCGCAGACCATTACCCGCATAAGGCCAAATTGCTTTTCTGTACCACATTTGCTAGCAATCTCTGTTCTAATCAAACCTCTAAACTTGCAGGTTACAAATTTGATGACAGGAAACCCGATTCCCCTCTCCTGAGGATCCATTTTGCTGATTTTCCTTTCCGCATACCATCTGATGGAGATGAACACAAAGAGTAGCCTATTTATTCTTGAACACAAAGAGCTTACATTAGAATTGTACTAATGGATTGAGTGAACCCTAGATAATGATATATTAGTTGTCGATAGCCTCATCAGGAAGAAAATATGCATCAGAGGAAATAGGTTTGAAGACAGTTTTGGAAATGGATCCTCTCTTGATGAGGCACCACAATATTCTGTATCATTCTGCTCAAAACAAAGTCGAGTAAGTCAAAATCAAACAATGTGGTTTTGGGGCACATGACAGTGTGTTGTGGTGCCCCCACAACAGAGGATCCAGAACCATGGTGTGAGAATGGTTACCTTTATGTGTATGAGATAGTGATATTTGTGCAAAACCTACCGGCTTTTACATTGTTTGTATTTCAGTAGGGCAGATAGTGAACCAATTTCTTGCTGCGGGAATTATGCCTGACGCGTTATCCATTATAAGTATACACACAATCACACACACGTAGGTATGTGCAAATATACACATACCCGTGTATATATGTACAGTTTGCGTATTTTGATTCTTCGTATTGCATTTCTCATACATTCCTACAACTGTTGTGAAAGTGATCCCCCCTCCTTTTCATCTTTTCACTTTACGTTAAAAAACGTTTTGGCTCTCAGTATATTTTTAGTGCATTAATTATTATATGTAAGAAAGTAGCTAAATTACTGCATTAATTTTAAGATTACACGTGGCTTAATATAATTGATTGTTATATAACCGATTATTTATATAGAAATTTTTTATCTAAATTTCGTATACATTAAGATGGCCTATTGTTAATCAAGAATTTAATTATTCACTTAGTAACCGGCTAATTACCTTATATAGTAGGCAATAGGCCTATTATTTATTTGGGAAGAGTTGACGCTTATTTCTTGGTTAGATTTGTGTTTAAGATTTGACTCTTAAACAAATTTAAAAACAATCTCTACCTTTTCAGACATATATTTTATGCTGATTTTTAATTTTTTTTGTTATAATAATTTATAATAAAGTTTATAATAAATTGTAGAATTCAATACCAATTATATATATGTTATCTAATCTTTAATATTTGCGTTTAAATATGAATTATATATATATATATATATTTGATAAATATTAAAATATTAATTTTAAGAACAAACAAAATTCAAGGGACAACCAAAATCAAACTTTGCAAAAGTCAAAATTTATTAAATAAGTAGCCATATTTAATTAAATTTGCACACTAAAATTTAAGGACAATAAATATTAAAGGTCAAACTTTACTAACAAAAAACAAATTCTAAAGAAACCCTAATTAATTTATTAGGTAGCCATATTACGAATATATAATATATATATATATGTGTGTGTGTGTGTGTGTGTGTGTGTGTGTGTGTATTTAAGATTGTTATATGAGTTGTTATATGGATATAAAGCTATTTAATTATATCATCATTTTCCTCTCAATTTTTTGTAAATCTTTCCATTAAATCATCTATTTATATGTATATATATAAATAATAGCAGATATCGTACATATTTAGAAACTCATAAATTTTCCCAGTAAAAACAATCACTAAATTTGGAAGTACATATGTCATTATAAAATTGATCAACTTTTATATAATTATCTTTCTATTGTAATTAATCATCTTAATTAATGAACCAATTTTAAGGAAATTTCGTTTTAGTTTCATTGAATTATTCAACATCATTTTAAAATTTACATAATAAGTCAACCTTGGTAGGGTCTAATTTTATTTGCATTAAATCATATATGGTTATTACTTAATTCAAGGGTCAAACTTTTCTTAAATTATTTACATGGAATAACACTTAATGTATATTAAATTTAGAATAAATGCTTTTAAAATTTTGATAAATGTTATGCATTTTGTATTGTCAACAATAATTACTAATCTAAATTAAATGTATTAATATAGTATTATTTTTTATTAATTTATCATTCCTAAATTAATTTTCTTTTCACATGTCACTTTTATTGCATGCATAATTATTGTACTTTTTAAATTTAATATTTTAGAACATATTTTTTCATAAAATATTTAAAATGTGCATGTGAAAATTTATGATATATATTTTTTAATTTATGTAGTATTATAGTAAGTATTGGAGGATAAAATTTATGAGCACATAATTATAGTTAGTATGTAGGATATCTTTCTATCGTAATTATGATAGTTACAAAATTTCCTTCAGATTTTATTGCTTCCATTTAGCAAGATAATCAAGGAAGAGAATTTTAAAATAATCCCTAAATTTTTTGGATAGAAACTGCATGCATAATTTTTGGGGATATATATATATTTTAAATTAGGAATATAATTGGTATTGGCAGAATTGTATTATAGTATTTTAGTAGTTTTTATTAAATTATATTTTTGTATCATAGCTGTAAGGATTTTTTTTAATATAGTAAATATTTATATAAGAAATTAACTAAATTACCACACTAATTTTGGACAATTTGTTGATAAAATTATAGAAAATATATATATATATATATATATTTATTAATTATAGTATGAGTATTAATATGCGTATCTTCTCATTGATATTACCGTTTAAGTTGACAAACTCTTCCGTCTGTTATTAGTTTTTTTCTTTTTTCTCTCGGCTTCTTCTTCCATCATATGATCAACTCAGTTAATCATTTTCCAGTTCTTCTAAATTTAGATTTGCAGGTAATATCAAGCTTCTCATTCATATTACCATTCAGGTATTAAACATATCTTATTTGTATTTTTTTCTTTCTTTTTGGAGTTCTTCCTATTTTTTTATGAAGGCCCTTAATCGTTTTAACAATCATGCACCATTTTGTTTCAAATCGATTTGATAGATATACAATCTTGATTGCATGATTTGTTGATTCTCAGATTTGGACGATAAGCACATTCAAGTTGAGATTTCCAAGTTATGTGCAGCTCTTCATTAGGTTTGTTGTTATAGTTTTCAAGATATTCGATATGTATAGTTTTGTTTTTTTGGGAGTTCTCCTTTAATATAATTTATGAACGTCCTTAATCCCTTTCAGTTTATTTATGATGTAATTTTTTTTATTTGTTTAAAAGTCTTACATGCTCTTATTTTTTTTTGAAAACTACTTGGTAAAATATATAATTTGTACTGGATCACCTAATTATCAGATATGGAGGATAAAGAAAACACTTAGATATGTTATTGATTTGTTATGAGAAGTTTAGCCTGTGTGTAATAATTTGATCATACCCTCATATTTCATTTACTGCATTTGTTGCTGGGTTTATTGTATAGGAAATTTACTTTTCAAATCTTCAATTTGTTTTGTGATTATCTAAAGTTACATCTATATCTATCAACACCTACATCTACATAATATATGTATATATATATATATGTATATATATATATTTAGTTATATCTAATTATATTTCATAATTATTTGTAGGATGAATATGTTGTAATGGTTTATTAAGTAAAATATTTTTTCCTTATTACTAATTAGTTTGGCTGAAATTCGTACTCTATAATTAAAAAGTTAAGATCTTTGCAGACAAAGTGAATTCGATCTCGGGACGACTCCTCACACTGAGAAAGCAGAATACTCGTTCCGATTCTGGCTGGTGAAGGAGAGCGAAAACTCAGTCAAAGGGGAAGATCAAACAGAAAACCTGTTTAGATTTAAAAACCTATTCAAATTCAAAAGTAGAGAAGGCTGTGACAGTCTTAGAAGGAAAAGATGGGGCAATCTGGTCTCGAGGAAGTAGTACCAAGAATGGCAAGATCTACCGAAATTCCTTCATTTCCTGCCTCATGCTCGTTCGATGAACCTGATTTCTCTCGAACTTTGTCTAGATTTATAGAATAAGTATATTGCAATCTAGAGTTATTATTATTTGTTATATATAGAAAACATTTATATATTAATATATAGATTGCCACCTTACTTTTGGGCAGTGTCTTGAGAAGACGTAAAAGAAAAAAAAATATTTCTTTATTTATTATAAAACCAATTAAGAATTTTTTATTTTTTTTTTTACTTTTTATCTTCTTCCTATTATTGTTGTTTGAGTTTACAAACTCTTTGAACTGTAATTTCTTTTGTCGTTCTTCTTCCATTAGTTTTGTGAATGTAGTTGATCTTTTTTTCATTTTTTATAATGTAAATTAATGGATATACATGTATTGTTTTTTAACTTGATTTGATATACTATATAATATTACTGCAGGATGAAAAAAAAAAAAAGATTTGTTATTGATCTATTATGAAAAGGTACATTTGTGTGTCGTTCAATTTTTCTTTCACATTTTTTGTTCAAGTTTTCAAAATTTCATATATGTACGTTTCTTTTAATTTTTAAATTCTTTTTTATAAATGATTTATGAACGTCCTTAATTCCTTTTCAGTTTCTTATGATATATTTATTTTTTAAAATTGTCATACATGCAATTTTTTTTTTAAAAATAGATCTATTTAATAGAATAAATAACTTTTAATGCAGGATTTACCCAATCACATCCAAAGAATAAACATGTTCAAGGGGAGATTTCTACATTATATATATATATATATATATATATATATATATATATATATATATATATATATATATATATATATTATATATATGTTTCCTGCTATTTTCTATCATTTAGAAAAACAATTCTTAGATTTGTTAATGATCCTTTATGAATGGGTAATTATGAGTGTTTAGGAAATTATTAGGTTTCATTAATTGTGTTCACAACATATTTTATTTTAGTATTCACAAATCGAGTTTATCTTGGGTAGATTTCATGTTTTACTCGAACATTCGTGTGTATATTTTGCCCGTTTCTAGTACGTTTATCTTGATTTTGCAATCTTCAAAAAGTGTACGCAAGTGCACCATTTCCACATGTTTTGTAAGAAAATCGTAGGAGAAAACAAACTCATGGATCTAATCTGTGAAACAAGAGAAGGGACAAAAATGGGATAACGAGCAAAAAACTAAGAAGTTGAAGAAAAGAGAAACTCCACTCGGTCAGTCGAGTGGAGTGACAACCGAGTGGACTGGCCGAGTGGAGAAATGTCAAAGAACTCTAGAAAGTTCTGCTCAGTCGGCCAGCCGAGTGAAGTGGCTGACCGAGTGAGTCAACCGAGTCAACATCATAGCTCGGTCAGCCGAGTGATTGCCAGGCTGAGTGAGTCAGCCATGTCAGAGACACCACTCGACCAATCGAGTGATCACTTCACCAAGTGGCATCGTTCTCTCCCCTTTTTGCGGGTATTCGGGTCAACCCCGATTTTTATTCTTTTTTCTCACTTGCTCCTATGTCAAAAGTCAGTTTTTGCATTTTTAGAAGCAACACTTCTTAGTTAGCCACTATTGAACACACATTTACACATAGTTGAATGGGTTTTGGAGGAGAAAGAAGAATTTGAAGAAGATTGAAGAGTTCATTGAAGATTTTGCCAAGATTCAAGCTCCCATTTCTTCACCCAAGTTCCTTCTTACCTTTATTACTCTTCAATATGTGTATTATTGATGTTTATGGAGAGATAATCATGTTAATTAGTGAGTAGTTTTCCTTTTGATCTTGGGATAATTTTTTTCATGTTATTGATAGATTAAAATTTAGTTTTGGATTCAATATAGAGATGTTTATGTTTTTATCCATTTATTTCATGCTTTATATGTGATGTATGAGAACTTGATTATTTTTGCATGTCTATTAGATGTAGAATTAATAGATGTAATAATAGTTGATTCCACATATATCTTAAATTAAATGGCATGTTTAATTTTGTGATCGAAAGATATGTTAAATATGATGGGTTATTGAGTTCTAAAATCCTTTTGGAGTTAAGTATGAGAAATAAGGACTAAAAATCAATATATCCTACCTTAATCTACATAATTAGAGAGATTAGAAATAATTAATCTATTCAACATAAGTGACCCTCATATGAAAATATGTGCAACTTGATTATTGAATCCTTCTCTAGATTAAATTTAGATATAACCTAGAGGCAATTTCCCAAGACCACCTTTAAATTAATTAAGAAAATCCAAAAATCAATTCTAGTGTTAATTTAGATCAAGATAATTTTGTGCTTTTGATTTATTCACTTAGGAAACTTTAATTAATATACCAACTTCTCCGAATTTGATAGTTTAAATAGTAGTTCAAATTAAATTTAAATAGTCATTTAGAATTCTAGATACTTTATTCTTTGTGGGATCGATACCCTTACTTGAACTGGTTGCTACGATAACCGTGCCCATTTTGGGTGAAGCTGGACGTAAACCACTTTTGCTTCATGGCGCCGTTGCCGGGGAGTAGGTGAATTTATATGTGCTATTTGAAGAAAGTTTGAATTACTAGTTTAAACATTTTTTTATTTGTTTTGATGGATATTTGAAATTTTTGCGACAAAAATTAGTAATTCTTCTTCTTGGTTTATTGTCAATTGTGTTGAAAGTTCCTAACACACTTTTGGAAATTAGGTAGTGCATGATAACAAGATCAAAGCGTGAGAATCTAGTGCCATTCAATTCAGAAATTGAAGCAACCAACCGACATCGAAACGTAGAAAGAGTAAGAAGAGAGAAAGAAGAAAACATGGTTGGAAATCCACCACCTTTGGGTTTGAGAGAAATAAATCCAAATTTCGAAGAAGATGAGGAAAGAACAAGACATGGAAATCAAAGAATTCCTCAAATACAGATCGAGCCAAATGCAGAAGAAATCATAAATGAAGGAAGGCCACTAGGGCAACAAAATATTCTAGATGGAAGAGAAGGAGCATAAAGAATTTGAGACCATATTTGACCTATAGATTGAAATTTTGGAGGGGCTCCAAGGATACCTATCAATGCTAACAATTTTGAATTGAAGCCATCTTTGATCTCCATGGTGCAACAGAACAAGTTCGGAAGAGGTGACATTGAAGATCCAAAATTTATACCTTGGCCAATTTCTCAAAATTTGTGACACAATTAAGTTGAACAGAGCCCCAGAAAATACAATTCGCTTTAGAATTTTTCCGTTCTCAATTTGAGATAGAGCAAAGGCATGGTATCAAACGTTGTCTCCTCATTCCATCCCAACACGGGATGCTCTCGTGCAAAGATTCCTCTTCAAATGCTTCCTGCCCATAAAAACTCTCCAACTCAAGGGAGAGATCACTCAATTTCAGCAGAGACATGGAGAAGCTCTTTATGATGCATGAGATAGATTTCGAGAGTTAATTCGCCAGTGCCCTCAACATGTTTTTGCCCTTGAGGAGCAAATGTGCTACTTCTACAATGGTCTCGAGAGTCAAACACGTACCAATGTGGATGCATCAGCCGGTGGAGCCCTCTTATCAAGGTGTGCCAATGAAGCTTTTGATGTAATTGAAGAAATGGCAATGAAATCAATGGCCAACAGAAAGAAGAAATGTGAGACAATTAACAAATATTGAAGAGGAGAGTTCGATGAGAGAAGTGACTAAGAAGTTGAATGCCCTAACAGCATTGGTTACTCCTTTAGTAAGTCAAGGTATTCAAACTCCATCACAACCAATGCAAGGAACACAAGAAGAAGTTAACTTCCTTGGTAACCGGAATTATGGAAATTAGAGGCAAGGGAACCATCAAGGATTCTAAGAAAATTTTCAAAATAATTACTAAGGGGGTAACCAAAATTTCAGGCAACCTTTCTATTGAAATCAAGAGAGGCTCTCTTATGGTAATCCGAACAATGCACTACAACCCCCACCTGGGTTTAGTGTTACCAATGGGGAAATCAACGAGCCAAAGAAGCTGGCAGGAAAATTGAATATTGAGGAACTCCTTGCTAAACTCATGAGTAAGACAGACACGATATCAATCAAACTCAAGAGTTCATGCAAAAGACCGATACAAGGACTACCAAACTTGAAGGACATGTTGAAAAAATTTCTACCACAGTTCAGTTGTAAGGTACTCAACTCCATGTCTTGGAGATCCAAATAGGACAAATTGCAAACTCATTGAATAGTAAACACATACCGGGAAAATTTTTGAGTAACATAGAAATAAACCCAAGGGCACAATTGAAGGCAATCACCTTGAGGAGTGGAACACGGTATGAAGGGCTGAGCATGCCACTTTAAAAAATTAAAGAAGGAAAGGATTCTGAGCAAGAAGAACTAAGATAGGAGACCGAAGAAACCATTTGAGAAGAGGAACCGACAAAAATTATGGAGGTACCAATCGATGGGGTAACTTGAGAAAACCCAAAAAAATTGCACAAATTCCTTTCCCTCAAAGGTTCCAAAAACAAAAAGAGGAAGGTCAATTTTTTAAGTTTCTTGAGGTGTTAAAAAAGTTACACATAAATATTCCTTTTATTGATGCTCTTACTCAGATGCCAAATTATGCAAAATTTTTAAAGAAATCATGTCCAAGAAAAGGAAAATGAGCGGATATGAAACGGTTAAACTAACTGAAGTTCAGTGCAATCTTACAGTCAAAGCTTTCCCAAAAGCTAACTGATCTGGGGAGCTTTACCGTACCATGCTTTATTGGTGAAATCTTTTTCGGTAAAGCTCTTTATGATCTTGAAGAAAGTATAAATCTTATGACATATGAAATTTATAAAACACTTTAGCTTGGGGTATTGAAGTCGACGACCATAGGATAGCAACTTGCCAATAGTCGAAGACTTCTCTTAGGGGAGTGATTGAGGATGTGTTGGTAAAAGTTGACAAATTTATATTTCCCGTAGATTTTGTTGTGTTAGAAATGGAAGCGGATAGATCGATTCCATTGATATTAGCAAGACCATTTCTAGCAACAGTAAGAGCATTGATTGATGTCGACAAGGGCGAGCTTATTTAGAGGGTAAATGAAGAGCAATTGAGCTTCAAGGTCCATAAGGCAATGAAGTTTCAAGAGGAATATTTTGGACCAAATCCCAAAAAGGAAGAAGTACAATTGATTGAAGTGATCGAGAATTGTATTCAAAATTTCAACCTTGGAAGCACACCAGAGGATGAATTGGAATTTTGCTTACTTAATTCAATCACTTTTTTTGATTTGTTTGAAAATGATTTTGACACGTTTAACATCTTTGATGCTATAGGATCATTCAATGCGTTTCAAGAAATCTCGAAAGAAGCAAAGGAGTTTGAGGGGTTGGGGTGGAGCCCAAATTGCAAAGAAGGAGTTATTGATATGCTTCCCATGTTAAGTATGCTTCTGACATCGATGAGTCGAAAGCTTTGCAGAAAAATGAGGTAAGTAATGCTAACCTTTCGGAAGTGAAACAAGAGTTGAAACCTTTGCCAGATCATGATATTATTTTTTCTATTTTACAGGTTTTGGGTTAAACCCAATTTTTACCTATTTTTCTCACGTGCTTCTAGGTCGAAAGTCAGTTTTTGCATTTATAGAGGCAACACTTCTTAGCTAGCTACTTTTGGACACACATTTGCACAAAGTTGAGTGAGTTTTGAAGGAGAAAGAAGAATTTGAAGAAGATTGAAGAATTCATTGAAGATTTAGCCAAGATTCAAGCTCCCATTTCTTCACCCAAGTTCCTTCTTCCCTTTATTACTCTTCATTATGTGTACTATGGATGTTTATGGAGAGATAATCATGTTAATTTGTGAGTAGTTTTCCTTTTGGTCTTGGGATAATTTTCTCATGTTATTGATAGATTAAAATTTAGTTTTGGATTCAATATAGAGATGTTTATGTTTTTATCCATTTATTTCAAGCTTTATATGTGATTTGTGAGAACTTGATCATTTTTTGCATGTCTATTAGGTGTAGAATTAATAGATGTAATTAATTTTTTTCTTTATATGCCTTGAATTAAATGGCATGTTTAATTTCATGATTTAAAGAAATGTTATTAAGTATGGTGGGTTATTGAGTCCTAAAATCTTTTTGGAGTTAAGTATGGGAAATGAGAACTAAAAGTCAATTTATCCTACCTTAATCTACATGATTAGAGATTATAAATAAATAATCTATTCAACATATGTAACCCTAATATGAAAATATATGCAACTTGATTATTGAATCATTCTCTAGATTAAATTCAGATATATAACCTAGAGGCAATTTCTCAAGACCACCTTTAAATTAATTAAGAAAATCAAAAAATCAATTCTAGTGTTAATTTAGATAAATATAATTTTGTGCTTTTGATTTATCCACTCAGGAAAGTTTAGTTAATTAACCAACTTCATCAAATTTGATAGTTTAAATAGTAGTTCAAATTAAATTTAAATAGTCATCTAGAATTCCACATATACCTATTCTTCGTGGGATCGATACCCTTACTTGAGCTGGTTGCTACAATAACCGTGCCCATTTTGGATGAAGCTGAACGTAATCCACTTTTGCTTCAAATATTGGTTGAATTGAAAGTCTTTTTCTTGGTTCAATGTAGGTTTAATTTTTAATATTGTAAACATCATTACATTTGTTGTTAATTTAAAAAACTAAAATCTGAAATTTCATCGAGATTTGAATCCATATGTACACATAAGATTTACAATTATTTTTATCAAAATAAAAATTTAAAGTCCGGTGTAATATGCATTTTTAGACTTCTTCAAAAGACAGTTATTTCAATTTTATTAATTCTTTACAAATTTGAAAGTAATGATGATATATGATATACTAAAATTAATTGTATTTTGTATAGCTTTGTGGTAGGTGAACAAGGTTATTTTCCCGAAAAGATTTTGTTATATGGGGTTATATGAATGTGAGATGGTTATAATATGTATACAAATTATGGTCAATAAAGGAACGGTGAACTTATTAATTAATTTTTTTTCTATATATCATGACCTATATTATTGTTATTTGTATGCATATTATTTATATGGTAAATTATTTTATTTAGATTATTTCTTTAAAGTTTGTCAATATTGTTGGTGGCATAGTTTCTGATGGATGCATTTCTGATTAAAACTTAATAATCAGTTATTTCAAATTTCAGTAATATTTATTTATTTTAAAATAATAATGATTTGTGTAATTTAAAAAGAAATTATGTAATTTTGTTGCAAGATCAGCAAGATTACTTTGCAAAAAGAATATTTTGTAGCATGTGGTTACATGCTTTTTCTAAATATTGTTAATGATATCTATTTTAACCCATAAGATCAATATAATTAAGATTTTCAATTGCATTTATAATAGCACGATTGTTTATATATATATATATATATATATATATATATATATATTGTAAAATAAGATTTGTATTCATATTGATATTTTTAACATAATTTATGGCATAGTTATTATTAATTGTACTCTTCGAAACAACTGGGTAGTAGTATATATACGCATACAAAGAAGTCACTCATTATTCATCATTTAACCTTAGCATTCATTATCAATTTTCTCATAATGGATCGATCTTCTAATGTGTATCATTTTACTTGAGAAAAGCTTTTTATGATTTTTGGACCGCTTGATACTGATCAAAGCTATGATTTTATGAATGAATTTAATTTACTTTTTTAGTTTTATATTCAATTTATGATGATGTTTAATTTTGTTAACATTATAAATTATAAAGATTACATTTGAAATATTTATTTAAATGAAATATTTGTAGGGTGTTGATACTTAAATATTTGTTTGATTACATAATATTATATATAGAAAATATAAATTAATAGGCTTATTCAATTATAAATAAATATAATAATAATATAATATAAATTTATTGTTTATATTTTAAATTTTAAAAAATTATTATATAGTATTAAATTAAAAATATATAATTTTTAAATATTTGTTCATTACAAACCGTGCAACCCATGGGTGCAATATTAATTTTGTAAAGAAACCACTCATGGCCTTAGAGAGAGAAGATAAGAGGGATGTTAAGGTAATACCTAATTATATTTGTTGATTATTACTATTACGATGTAGAAAAACTTATATGCACAAATTTATGATCTTCTGATATGCAACATATAAGATTTCACCTTATAAATGAAAAGAATGAGCAGATCCTAGCCAATTGGACTTGGCTTGGGGAAAAAAACACATGAGTTCAGTGCCTGTTGTGTACGTATTTTGGACCTAGTACCTTTTCAAAAGAAAATAATAATTACGATATAAAGAGTAATACCTTTTTAAATTGTTAAAAAATATTAGTTTTTGTTGAGAAAATATCCTGATTTTATCATAACTTCTTGACTTAGTCAAATAAAAGTAATATGTAATTATAATATTAGTTTTTATTCAAAAATATTATTTTTATACCAAAGAATATCATGTTCTGCATGTGTTGAGGAGTCGACTTAAACAATTCACGAGATTTTGAGTTTTTTTTGTATCGGGTCAATGCATTTTTTTTTGTAATAAGATCTATTCATTTGGTGCACAAGAGACCATGCCAAGAAAAATAATATGCTGATTTAGTTGACAACCATTTTTGAGTTTTTCACTCCTCCATAGTAATGCATTTCCTACTGTTATTTTACCAATCACCTGGTGCAACAACCATTCCTACTGAGCAAATGTTGTGCACAAAATGATCTAAGGTCGGAAGTCTTGCATAATTTTGTTGAGTGCAAGAAAACTTATAATGAATCAGAGTTTGCGAAAACTAAATCATCTTCTATTGAAAATCAAGAGGCTCTTATATAGCCTTTACAAGCACACCAACAACAAAAAAACAAGAAATGGTTAACAACCTAACAATCATAACAATTATAACAAGAAATGGTTAACAACCTAACAACCATAACAAGAAATGGTTATCAACCTAACAACCTAACAACCTTCCAAGAAATGGAAGTTAAAGCAGTTAGTTTCTAGCAGCAACTCTCGTACCGACCTCTTCATTCCCTCCCTTAAACTAAGTGCAATGATGTCAACCATCCCCATTTTCCTTCTGTGTTTTTGGAAGATATCTAACTTTAAAGACATCTCTGTGAATTTTGAAACATGGAACAATCGGAATATTCACAGGTTTACATTCTGACATTGCAAACTTCTCCAAGATGTCAATAACATATTTTCTTTGACTTATGAATATTCCTTCCGGTTTCTGCAACACTTCAATGCCAAGAAAGAATCTCATCCTCCCAAATCCGACATGTTGAAAGTTTGCATCATGGACTTCCTCCATTATTCATGCTTCACAGCTTCATCAAATAAGTATGGATCATCATCTGCAACATCTTGCATGGACTTCCTCCATTTTTCATGCTTCACAGCTTTCTCAAATAAGTATGAATCATCATCTGCAACATCTTGCACCATGTATGCTTGTGCTTCTTCTTCCTTTTCCTCTTCGTCACTTAGCCCCTCACCACTCTCAAAGTCATTCATCCATCGAGGTATTCTCCTCTCTCTTCCTTGATTCACAATTTCTTGTGAATTCACAACTTTATTTCTAGCTTCACCACCCTCTTTATTATGGCTATCATGTTCAGCTCCATTACTTCCGTCATTCTCATCACCACTGAAATCATCATTACCCCAAGACAATTCTGCTTCTACCTGTTCTTTATTATGTCCATCCCAATCCCAACTCTTTTCTTTCTCAAATATCACATCTTTCCTGACCACAATTTTATCAGTCTTTGGATTAAACAAACGGTAACCCTTTGACTCGTCACTTACGCCCATCAAAATACAAGGAAAACTTTTATCATCAAGTTTACGTCATTTTGCTTCTGGGATGTGAACGTGTGCCACACATCCCCAAACTCGAAGATGGTTAATAGATGGTTTGATGCTACTCCAAGCTTCCTGAGGTGTAATATTTTTCACAGCTAATGTCGGGCACCTATTCAGCAAATAAAAGGTCCAGTTGACAGCTTCAGCCCAAAATGATTTGGGAATTTTTTTTGTTGCAAGCATGCAACTCACCATGTTCATAACTGTTCTATTTTTGCGTTCTGCCACTCCATTTTGATGTGGAGTATATGCTGTGGTGAGATGTCTCTTAATCCCTTCTTCTTCACAAAATTATTTGAATTTGAGAGAGGTGAACTCTCCTCCTCTGTCTGACCTTAGACACTTGATGGATGTTTCTGCTTCCTTTTCTACCATCTTTTTGTATTTCTTGAAACACTCCAAGGCTTCTGATTTCTCAAACAACAAATATACCCAACCTTTACGACTATAATCATCAATGAAGCATAAGAGGTACCTCTTGCCGCTATTTTAGATTGGTTTGATCAGTCCACAGATGTCTGTGTGTACGAGTTCCAGGACCTTGCTAGCAAGCCATTCACTCTTCTTAGGAACTGCATTTTGATTTTGCTTTCCAGTAAAGCAATCAGCACACACAATTTTTGAGGTTTCCAGTTGAGGCAGACCATGCACAGCGTTTTCAGCCCTTTGTAGCTTAGATGACAATATCTTTGATGCCAATGATATGTTAGATCAGGAGAGGTGTGGAGACATTCTTCGATATCGACAGCATGATTTGAGTTCTTATGGAAGAGGATGAACATACGATTTTCACTCATATTTGTGTGTGCAATCAAACCTTTAGATGGATGATATATGTTGCATTCTCCATTTTTTATAAGAATGGCAAGACCCTTTTCCTGCAGTTGCCCTATACTCAACAGATTGTTTCGAAGTTCTGGGACATAGTATACATCTTGAACATGAAAGGTTACACCATTAAGCACCAATCTTATGCTACCTTTTCCAGTGACATTCATTCTTGAATTATTTCCGCACTTAATAGAACGTTTGGATACTTCTTCCATAGTTGAAAACATAGCTTTGTTTCCACACATATGATTCGAGCACCCCGAGTCCAGAAACCAAGCATTGTTCCTTTCGCATTTACTTTCTTCTGCATAGGCCATCAACAGAAGTTCTTCTTCTTCACTCATTTCTGCATAGTTAGCCTCATTCTTCCATTGAGGACATTCATATTTGAAATACCCTAGATTGTGGCACTTAAAACACTCCACTGTGGCCTTTGAGAAAGATTGTCTCCCTCTTCCACGTCTTCAACCTCGGTATGCTCTTCCTCGGCCTCAACTGCTCTCAACCTTGAATGCTCGCTCATCACCTCGATTGGCCCTTTTGAATTTTTGTTCGTGCACCACCAGAGAACTTTGAAGTTCATCAATTGACATTTTCTCTGTGTCATTTGATTCTTCAATTGAAACCACAACATAAGTAAATACATTGGTGAGAGTTCGAAGAATTTTTTGCACCACCTTTGAATCTGACATCTCGTCACCGTTGCTTCTCATGTTGTTTGCCACCGTCATCACTCTTGCAAAGTATTCGGTGATTGTTTCCGTATCTTTCATCTCAAGCACCTCAAAATCTCTTCTCAAGGAATTGAGAAGTGACTTCTTCACACGTTCATTTTCTCCAAATTTCCTTTTGAGAGAATCCCATACACTCTTGGACGTGCGTCTGTCCAAGATTTGTTTGAAAATGGGTCTATCAATAGCTTGGAAAAGGTAATGTTTTACCTTGTAGTCATTGATTCTAGCGATCTCCAACTCCTTGCCACCGTCATCACTCTTGCAAGGTATTCGGTGATTGTTTCCGTATCTTTCATCTCAAGCACCTCAAAATCTCTTCTCAAGGAATTGAGAAGTGATTTCTTCACACGTTCATTTTCTCCAAATTTCCTTTTGAGAGAATCCCATACACTCTTGGACGTGCGTCTGTCCAAGATTTGTTCGAAAATGGGTCTATCAATAGCTTGGAAAAGGTAATGTTTTACCTTGTAGTCATTGATTCTAGCGATCTCCAACTCCTTCTGTGCTTGTTCAGTCAATGTGGTTGCAACATGAGGCTCCTCGAAGCCTTGTTCGATTGAACTCCATAATTCCTTTACACGAATAAGATTCTCCATTAATTCTCTCCAATGATCATAGTGTAGACCATCGAAGTGCGGAATTTTGGCCATAATCTTGTCCTCACTCATTTTCGTGTTTCTCTCTTTTCTTTCACTCTCGTGTTTCACTCTTTAAAAACTTCTATCAAACCCAGTCGTGGCTCTGATACCAGTTTGTTGAGTGCAAGAAAACTTATAATGAATCAGAGTTTGCAAAAACTGAATCATCTTCTATTGAAAATCAAGAGGCTCTTATATAGCCTTTACAAGCACAACAACAATAAAAAAACAAGAAATGGTTAACAACCTAACAATCATAACAATCATAACAAGAAATGGTTAACAACCTAACAACCATAAAAATAAATGGTTATCAACCTAACAACCTAACAACCTTCCAAGAAATGGAAGTTAAAGCAGTTAGTTTCTAGCAGCAACTCTCGTACCGGCCTCTTCAAATTTGGGAGCAATTAGGCATAAATAATGTTCCTTCTACAGACCATGTCTTCAAGTACAACCTTGCTAGAAATTGAAAGATAAAAACTATATTCAATATTAGGGATATCATACCTCCATAGATCCTTTGTGAGCCCCAAGTAACTCATCATTCCTCAGGTGCTCTTTTGCAAGTAGATGCTGAATAAAAGATCGAGATCATTTTTTGAGCGCATCAAATCATCCATCTGATCAGTAAAAGAAGGCAAATCAAAATAATTTAAGAAGTTAAGTGTAATACCCGATTATTTCACACAATATTTAATTTTCTTGATTTACTTTATTTTATTTTATTTTACTTTACAAGGACTTATTATTGTCTCAATTAGGATTATTGGACCTTAAGATATTTTTCTCTAATATATATATATATATATATATATATATATATATAATAGATCTTTCAGCCAAGATATGGTATATTTTCTTAGAATCTTATGGTTACAGAGGTTAGCATTTTGTTAGTAAAGAAGATATTTTCTCTCAATTAGTTAGAGGAATAGATACAGATGCAGATTTTCTCTCACTAAGAAATACATCTAGATTTAAATCTTGCCAAACCTATAAATACAACCCAGTATTTCTTCAATATTAATGATCCGGGTATCTTAGAACTTCAAGCGAGGAGATAAGGCACGGGGATTAGAAACATATTACTTGCATGAGATTTTCCTTATATTACGAGAAGTCACGTAAGAGGTGGGGTTCTTATACGGTTTGTCAGTTTTAAATATTTTGTTTGTTTAAAGTATGATTTGATGGTTATATATTTTGATACGTTGATACGAGATCATTAATTTGATCCACCATTATATGCTGGCCAAACTTTGATACAAAATATTACGTTTGATACGAATGTTATATTATGTTACGCCTGATACGTTCGTGTTACTCTCTAATTGTGCTTTTACAACTTTATATTTAATTTTGACAAGCCTGAACCTCACGAGTTGGGTGTAGCTTACCCCCTTTTACCTTCCTACTACTCAGGATAGGGAGTTTGTCAAGGTGATGGGAGAAGGCGGATGAAGCATATTTTTATTATTCCTCTTTGAATTATGGGTTACATTTTATTCATAAACGAATTGAAATTTTATTAGGGTTTGTTATGTTTTTCTTCAAACTTATCTTAGGAAATAAATGCTTAAGCCTACTTTCGTGATTATTTGAAGTTATGAGTTTTCCTAATTGAATAATTATTTAATTATGTTTGAATTAATTATATTTTCCGCTGCTATAAATTTTAATGTAGTAGGGTTACTTAATCATGTTTTTTTTATACGATTTACATTGAGTACTTAAATTTTGTAGTAAATCAAGTAGAGTCTTAATTCTTTTTATATGCTCTTTAACGATCTAGTTATTAGTATGAAATTCCTTAATATTTATTTATTTATTTTTTTATTTGGTAACCTATTTTACTTTTTATTATAAAAAATATGTAATAAATTAATATATATCTATATAAATATTTGGATCGTTATCAGAGCAAGGTTTACGTTTCTGTAGACTTGTTTAAATTGTGAATTTATGATGAAATGTTTGAAAAAAAATTTATATATATATATATATATATATATCAGTTATATGCTTTATCGTCTTCTTCTGTTCACCACGACAACTCCAAAGGTATGCAATGAGTTATGATTTATGTTACCCATGTTAAGTCTGATATGTATATGGTTACACCTGTCTAAGGCCTATTATGCATGCATGAGAGGTATGACACATAGATTTATGCCTTAGTATTATGTGTATTGAGTTGTAGTCACATGGATTAGATAGATAAGATGGGCCTCGCAACTTAATGCCTAGAAGAAGAACCTAAATATATATATATATATATATATATATATATATATATATATATATATATATATTGTCCTAAATGTATGGAACATACCTTTTCGTCTTTATGAGCAAATCAATAAGTTGGAGTCTAGTTATTGGAGAAGTTAATGAAGTTTGGTCGGCTTTAGTTGAAGTCAGCAACTCAGCAAAGTGCCAGATGGGAATTACTGATGGATACCATCATCTTAGTTAAATATGAAAATGTGTACGCAACACCTGCCACTTCTACTTTGATACTTGTGCCCATTCTTAAAGATGTTCTGGAGTTCTTTTCCTTTATCTTGGGTGATGGAAATTAGGAAGACATCCTCAACTCTCTTTTCCACCCATCTACCTAAGATCAGGAAATCTTATAAATATACTACAAGTGTACGTCTTGCTTATTATCTTTATCTGTGGTGCTTTTGATATGCATGTTGTATGGGTGCATACTACTTATATTGGTTGCTTGCCTTTATGGTGCTTGCCTTTATGGATATAATTACAAATAGGGATATGAATCATGTGATATAATCATGTGTTACCGCTTGATTTTAGATTATTTATTATTTTACGTTTACGATTTAATCTATATTGATACTTATAGCTCACGAATTAGAATATTCGTGGTAATAGAAATATGGCACCTAGATGCGACAACACTACCGCATCTGCTTCCAACAATCAAGATCAAGCTGCCCAGAATGTGGTTCCCAACAATCAACAACAGTTGTTGTAGGGACTAGTTGCACTCCTTCAGGGCGCCACGATCAACTCAACAACTACGCCCGAACAAACCCAAGCTCGGGTTATCAGTCAATTCAGTCACTTTCAACCCCCGGGTTCAAGGGTACTGAGGGATCTGCTGCTATGGAGGAATGATTACTCACTATACAAAGCATATTTGAGTACATGTCATGCACCGATGCCCAAAGGATTTCTTGTGCCATGTTCCGATTGAAGGTTGATGCTAGGACTTGGTGGAATGACTACTGGAGATTTAGAACCGAGGAGGAGCGCATTGCTCTTACTTGGAAGGATTTCAAGGAGATCGTTATGGAGAAGTACTATCCACGGGTGTATCGGGACAAGATGGAAAGAGAATTTATGGATTTCACCCAAGGCAATTTGACAATCACTGATTATGAACGTAGATTCAATAATTTATGTCGTTTCGCCCCACACCTAATGGATACTCCATAAAGGAAAGCTCAAAGGTTCCATGCCGAGATCCGCCACCATCTGGCAGGACTTGGAACGATGGCCTATGCTGAAGCAGTAGCAAGGGCAGAAGACATATCTGCCAGCATTGACATGGAAAAGACTAAGCACAGGGTGATAGATGGTTCCAACAAAAGGAAGTGGAATGAAAACAACCAAGGAAAAGGAGGAAATCAGAATAAAAGAGGGAGGAACGATGAGCCATTTAGGCCCGAACCACAAGATGACTTTCCAACATGCCCCACGTGTGGTAAAAATCATAGAGGTGAGCATGTACATGGACAAAACAAATGTTTTCGTTGTCGTGAACCAGGGCATGTCATATCACAATGTCCAATGAATCAAGGTAGATCTAATGGAAGGGCCCCAAACACTGGTTCAGGAGGACGAGCTAGAATTTCTGGTATGACAAGGAGGCAGAGCAAGAGCCAGGAACCATGTCAGGTATGTTACCGGTTGCGGGAATACCTGCTTTAGTGCTTTTTGATACAGGTGCTACACATTCCTTTATTTCCACAAAATTTTGTGCTATGTGTGCATATAAAAGTATTAAGCAAGTGGAACCACTCAAAATCAGTATACCTTCGACTAAATCATAAGTACTGATTCATTGGTGAGAATAAATGTTAATGTCAATGAACATGGTTTGGAGGCAGATTTATATATCCTTGAGATGAACGATTTTGATATTATTTTGGGTATGGACTGGTTGGGTAGATATCAAGCTGATATCCATTGTTTAGAGAAAAGGTTAATCCTACGGTCACTAGATGGTGTAGAAATAATCTTTCACGGGGCAAAATCCAATCCTGTTATACGTGTTATATCATCAATGAAGGCTGTAAAGATGCTTAAGAAAGAAGGATGTGAAGGATTCTTGATGAATGTGATGAGTGTTCTGTCTCCCGAAACATCATTAACCGACGTACCAATCGTAAGAGAGTTTTTGGATATTTTTCCAGAAAGTCTACCGAGAATTCCCCCAGACCGACAAGTGGAGTTTACTATAGACGTGGTACCTGGAGCTGCACTAATTTCCAAAACCCCCTATCGTATGGCCCCAAAGGAGTTACACGAACTTAAGGTTTGAATCCAAGAGCTATTGGATATGGGTTACATTAGACCAAGTGTTTCGCCTTGGGGAGCACTGGTTTTGTTCGTAAAGAAGAATGATGGCTCTATGAGAATGTGCATTGATTACCGTGAGCTAAATAGACTTACGATAAAGAATAAGTATCCTCTTCCAGGAATCGAGGATTTATTTGATCAACTCCGAGGAGTGGGAGTATTTTCCAAGATTGATTTAAGGTCAGGCTATCATCAACTGAAGATTAAATAGGGAGATATTCCTAAAACTGCATTTCAAACTCGTTATGGTAATTATGAGTTTGTGGTCATACCTTTTGGATTAAGTAATGCACCAACAATTTTCATGGACTTGATGAATCGAGTGTTTCATTCTTTCTTGGATCAATTTGTAATAGTCTTTATTGATGACATACTTGTGTACTCAAAGAACAAGGAAGAACATGAGCAACATCTAAGATGGGTGTTGGAAACGATGCGTAAAGAGAAATTGTATGCAAAATTCAGTAAATGTGAATTTTGGCTAGACCGAGTAGTATTTCTTGGGCACGTTGTCACATCTGGAGGAACTGAGGTTGATCCGACCAAGATGGAAGTAGTGAATAATTGGAATGCACCCATTAATGCGAATGAGGTACGCAGTTTCCTAGGACTTGCTGGCTATTACAGAAGATTTATAGAAGGTTTTTCAAAGATAGCTGCACCTATGACTCGATTGACATGAAAAGGAGAAAAGTTTATTTGGAATGAGGGGTGTGAAAATAGTTTTCAAGAGCTTAAACGACGCCTTACCACAACACCAATACTTACAATCCCAGACCCAACTGAGGAATTCGTGATCTACAGCGATGCATCCAAACAAGGGTTAGGATGTGTACTTATGCAATGCGGTAAGGTAGTGACTTATGCGTCGAGACAGTTGAAGTCACACGAGTTAAATTATCCTACACATGATCTTGAGTTAGCTGCTGTGATTCATGCTTTAAAGATATGCCGTCATTACCTCTATGGGGGTAAGTGTGAAATATACACAAACCATAAAAGTCTAAAGTATCTCTTCACACAAAAGGAACTAAACATGAGACAAAGAAGATAGCTAAAGCTAGTGAAGGATTACGATTGTACAATTCACTTTCATCCTGGAAAGGCCAACGTAGTGGCTGATGCACTTAGTCTTAAAACTCGAGGATAGTTGGCGTGTATCTTGACGAAGGAAGAGAAGGTAGCCAATGAGTTTTCGAGATTGAACATTGAAGTGGTGAGACCACCAAAGACTGTGAATTCAATATTGGCACCCTTGATAGTAAAATCAACATTAAAGGAAAGAATCAAGGAAGGTCAGACTCGTGATGATTTTCTCCCAAAGATGAAGGAACGAACACTTGCCGGAGAAGACAAAGGATTCACTATCGCTGAGGATGGTACAATGTACTATAAAGGAAGGATATGTGTGCCAAAGAATTTGGAGTTAAGAGAGGTAATTTTAGGAGAAGCTCACAATACGCCTTATACAGCACATCCTGGTAGTACAAAGATGTACCAAGATTTGAGAAAATCCTTTTGGTGGGAAGGATTGAAAAATGATGTAGCGAAATTCGTCAGCAAATGCATGGTTTGCCAACAAGTGAAAACGGAGCACCAACGACCTTTGGGTTTACTGAAGTCACTCCACATTCCAGAATGGAAGTGGGAACATATTGCAATGGATTTCGTTGTGTGACTTCCACGAACTGAGAAAAGGAATCATGCAGTCTGGGTTATTATTGATCGTCTCACTAAATCTGCACATTTCGTTCCGGTAAAGATGAACTATAGAATGGATCAGTATGCTCGAATTTATGTGCGTGAAATTGTGAGATTACATGGAGTACCGGTATCTATTGTGTCAGACAGAGACACCCGTTTTACGTCAAATTTTTGGAAGAAACTACAAGAGGCCTTAGGAACTAAATTGAGCTTCAGTACTGCTTATCATCCACAAACTGATGGAAAATCTGAGAGAACAATACAGATACTTGAAGACATGCTGAGAGCATGTGTTCTAGATATGGGAAATAATTGGGAACATTTTCTGCCTTTAGTAGAATTTGCTTACAATAATAGTTATCAGACAACTATTGGCATGGCGCCATATGAAGCTCTATGGAAGGAAGTGTAGATCACCGATTTATTGGGATGAGGTTGGGGAAAGGAAGCTTTTGGACCAGAGATGATTGAAGAGACCATTGCAGTAGTAGATAAGATACGAGAGAGGATTAAAGTCGCTCAAGACCGACAAAAGTCGTATGCCGACAAATGAGGAAAGGATCTTGAGTTTGTAATCGGTGAGAAAGTTATCTTGAAGGTCGCTCCAATCAAGGGAGTGATTCGTTTTGGTAAGAAAGGGAAGCTAAGACCAAGATATGTGGGACCCTTTGAGATACTTGATCGTATTGGAGACTTGGCATACCGTCTAGCTTTACCGCAAAAACTCTCCGCTGTAGACAACGTATTTCACGTTTCCATGTTGAGGAAATATGTCCACGACCCTAGCCATGTCGTCAATTATTCTACCTTAGAGATGAACAAAGATTTAACGTATGAGGAGAAGCCAGAGGAGGTGTTGGAGAGGAATATTCAAAAACTCAGAAATAAAGAAACGGTACTTATTAAAGTACGATGGAGCCAACATAGTGAAAAAAGAGGCTACATGGAAGCGAGAGAATGAGTTGCGAGCTAGATATCCTTATTTCAATACTCACGTACGTTATGGAATTTCGAGGACGAAATTATTTTCAACGAGGGTAGGATGTAATACCCGATTAATTTCACACAATATTTAATTTTCTTGATTTACTTTATTTTATTTTATTTTACTTTACAAGGGCTTATTATTGTCTCAATTAGGATTATTGGACCTTAAGATATTTTTCTCTAATCCCAAATATATATATATATATATATATATATATATATATATATATAAAATAGATCTTTCAGCCAAGATACATTATATTTTCTTATAATCTTATGGTTACAGAGGTTAGCATTTTATTAGTAAAGAATATATTTTCTCTCAATTAGTTAGATGATTAGATACAGATGCAGATTTTCTCTCACTAAGAAGATACATCTAGATTTAAATCCTGCCAAACCTATAAATACAACCTAGTATTTCTTCAACATTAATGATCCGGGTATTTTAGAACTTCGGAGATAAGGCACGGGGTTTAGAAACATATTGCTTGCATGAGATTTTCCTTATATTACGAGAAGTCATATTACTTGCATGAGATTTTCCTTATATTACGAGAAGTCACGTAAGAGGTGGAGTTCTTATACGGTTTGTCAGTTTTAAATATTTTGTTTGTTTAAAGTATGATTTGATGGTTATATGTTTTGATACGCTGATACGGGATCATTAATTTGATCCACCATTATATGCTGGCCAAGCTTTGATATGAAATGTTACGTTTGATACGGATGTTATATTATGTTCCGCCTGATACATTCGTGTTACTCTCTAATTGTGCTTTTATAACTTTATATTTAATTTTGACAAGCCTGAACCTCACGAGCTGCGTGTAGCTCACCCACTTTTACCTTTCTACTTTTCAGGATGGGGAGTTTGTCAAGGTGACGGGAGCAGGCGGATGAAGCATATTTTTATTATTCCTCTTTGAATTGTGAGTTACATTTTATTCATAAACGAATTGAAATTTTATTAGGGTTTGTTATGTTTTTCTTCAAACTTATCTTAGGAAATAAATGCTTAAGCCTACTTTCGTGATTATATGAAGTTATGAGTTTCCCAAATTGAATAATTATTTAATTATGTTTGAATTAATTATATTTTCCGCTGCTATAAATTTTAATGTAGTAGGGTTAATTAATCATGTTTTTTTTATACGATTTACATTGAGTATTTAAATTTTGTAGTAAATCAAGTAGAGTCTTAATTCTTTTTATATGTTCTTTAACGACCTAGTTATTAGGATGAAATTCCTTAATATTTATTTTTTTATTTTTTTATTTGGTAACCTATTTTACTTTTTATTATAAAAAATATGTAATAAATTAATATATATCTAAATATATATTTGGGTCGTTACATTAAGCAAGTTGGCCAGGTAGCATGGACACGCCAACAGAAAAGTCAAGAATTCAAAATTGAAGGAGCTGAACCAAAATATGGTTATAAACAAGAATGGTGCGTTTATCACAAGGACAAAGTAGAAGACTTGCCAGCATTGTCATAATATCAGTCGGCAAAAATCCATTTGTGTATTGTGTACATCAAATTACCTTTGTCTTCTCCTTACTTAAAGCTGCCTCACGCTTGTTCAGCTCTTCGCTCCAAGAATTAAGCCGTTGCCTTCTATTCTCAAAGTCGAAATTCAGCATCTCTTCTTGTTCCAAAACCCCTTTTATTTGATCCCTTGCAACGCCTAGCATGTTCCTTGCTTGTGAGAATAAAAATAGTTCAAAGCATAATTAACAGTCTCAAACACATTCATGAAATCATTTGAAGGTGAAGTTTGCCACGCCTGCAAACTTTTAAGCAATGGAGCAAAGCCTTAGGAGAACATAAGGCATAACAAGAACAAGAACAAACAGGGTACAACAAACCTTTAAAGAAAGTGCGGTTTCTCAACAGGAGACGCAGCTGAGAAATTTCAAAATGATGTTGGCTCAGCTGCAAAGTTTGAGAAGTGCAGCCGAGTCATTTTGTCAACAGCAGAAGCAGCAGAGAGGCTCACCCCAGAATTTTTCTCAACCATGGACCAAAATGAATTACACATTCGTCGCTATACATGCTGCTAAAATTGGTCAATAAACGCTACAGAATGTTAGAATAATTAATGAGTTTGCGTATAAGCTGATCCATGGCAAGACATTACAAGAGCCGATTTCTTTCATTTTATATGGATGCAATCAGTAACTATTATTCATATGCTCTGGATTTGCTGCACTAAATTCATAATATATAAGACCTACACCATTCGTTGATTCATAATTTTTTACGTAAAGTCCTTTTTTTTTTTTTTTTTTTTTTTTTTTTTTTTTTTTTTGAAAAGCTCGACTCACGTTGCTTTTTCAACCATATATGACACACCCCATAGTTCTTTTCCAATACAGAAGTTTTTCACTGAAACTCAGACCGTGGGCAAAATAATTTTAAAATCTGCATCATGTATGCATACAATTTTGACTTTTTTTTTCCTCATCTAACACTTTGTAAGTCGTATTGATCACAACCCAAAAATGAATCAAACCATTAACTAAAAGAATATTTTCCGTGTCCGTTTCCTTCATTGCTCATCAATATTTATACAATTTACATGGAGTAATTCAGCCATAATTCTAGGCTACAAACTAGGCAATAGACTAGGAAACAATAACCATATCCTACAAACTAGGAAACGATATATACACTTGACAAGATAATTATATACATAATTATCTTAACACAATAGACTAGGAAACAATAAACATATCCTACAAACTAGGAAACGATATATACACTTGACTAAGATAATTATATACATAATTATCTTAACACACCCCCGTAGTCAAAGCGGGAGGGCCACGGACGCTGAGACTATCCCGAAAATCTTCAAACAATATACGTGGAAGTCCCTTAGTAAAAATGTCTGCTATTTGATGCCGAGATGGAACATGAAGCACTCGGACATCACCACGCGCAACCTTCTCCCTAACAAAGAGTATATCCATCTCGATGTGTTTGGTTCGTTGATGATGCACTGAATTACCCGAGAGATAGATGGCGCTTACATTGTCACAGTACACTAAAGTCGCCTTCTTTAGTGGATAATGCAACTCGAGTAGCAAGTTTCGAAGCCAGCAAGATTCGGACACCACATTTGCTACTCCCCTATATTCAGCTTCGACACTTGACTTGGAGAGTGTAGCTTGGCGTTTTGAAGACCAAGATACCAAATTATCCCCTAAATAAACACAATATCCCGATGTAGAACGCCGTGTATCGGGGCACCCTCCCCAATCCGCATCGGTGTAGGAGATAAGAGACAAGGCAGATGATGGATATAAATGCAACCCATGATCCTTAGTACCTTGAACATAGCGAATTATTCGCTTAAGAGCAGCCATATGACAGTCCTTTGGGTCGTGCATATGTAAACATACCTGCTGGACTGCGTATGATATGTTGGGCCTCGTGAACGTCAGATATTGCAATGCCCCTGCCAGGCTGCGGTAGTGAGTCGGGTTAGCATATGGAGTGCCCGACGCACCTACTTTCGGCTTGGTATCAACCGGTGTGGCTGATGGTTTACAAGCCGACATACCTGCTCTCTCAATTATGTCCTCAGCATACTTGTGTTGTGAAAGAAAGAGACCCCCTTTGTGTCGAGTCACAGCGATGCCAAGGAAATAATTTAAGGGACCTAAATCCTTCATTGCAAATTCGGAGCCAAGAAGAGACATAATAGAACACCGGAGAGCATGAGACGAAGCTGTCAAAATTATATCATCCACATACAATAAAAGACATGCCATTTGTGACCCCGAATGATAGATGAATAAAGAATTATCAGACTTGCTGTTAGTAAAGCCAATGGACAACACATTATCAGCAAACCTGTTGTACCATGCCCGGGGTGCTTGCTTAAGACCATATAATGACTTATGCAATAAACACACATAGTCTGGTTTAGTGTGATCACGGAAACCGAGAGGTTGATGCATATACACTATCTCATTAAGCTCACCATGTAAGAATGCATTCTTGACATCAAGTTGATGAATCGGCCAAGCCTTAGATAAAGCAAGGCTAAGAACCATTCGAATGGTCGCTGGCTTGACCACCGGACTAAAAGTTTCTCCACAATCTATGCCAACCTGCTGAGTTTTGCCATCACCTACAAGACGGGCTTTATGCCTCTCAAAATCACCGTTAGACTTCACTTTATGAGTAAAAATCCACATAGAACGAATGACATTAACATCAGGTGGACGGGGCACCAACTCCCACGTCTTATTTTTAATAAGAGCATTATATTCATCATCCATAGCCATTTTCCAATTTGGATCACGAAGAGCATGAGTTGGGTTACGAGCAATAGGAGATATCATAACTTTAGAAATTGTAGCAACATTGTAATATTTTTTATTTGGCTTAAAAATGCCATGTTGGCTTCGTGTGACCATTTTTGGAATATGAGTGGGCTGGGAAGGATGTGAGATAGTGGGCTGGGGAGGTTGTTGGGCCGTGGATGTCACCGAACTGGGTGATGGATGAGATGGTGATGGCTGCCCATGTTCAGGTGTTGGGTTCGTGAGCTGGGTTGGAGTAGCAGGAGAGGGAGAGTGATGTTGAGGGGAAGAAACATCCTCACCCATGTGAGGTTGGGCTGTGGGAATGGGCTTAGATGGAGTGGAAGTCTGCACATGATGAATGAGAGAAGGAGAGAGGCCTTCATCCAAAAAATCATAGGCAGTAGAAGAAGGAGAATGTAGCTTGGCAAAGGGAAACACGGTTTCATCAAAAAACACATGTCGGCATATGATTATTTTATTTGATGACAAGTTATAACACTTATATCCTCTATGATTAGGAGGGAATCCCAAAAACACACAAGGGGTGGAACGTGGTTGGAGCTTATGTATCGTGGTGGAAGGAATAAGAGGATAGCAAAGACACCCAAAAACCCGTAAGTGAGAATATGACGGTTCCCGACGATAGAGGACATGAACAGGAGACTTGTTCCCTAACAACTTGCTAGGAATAATGTTATGCAAATAAGTGGCCATTTGTAAGGCATGATGCCAAAAGGAAGGTGGTAGAGATGCATGAGCAAGAAGAGTGCGAGTGATATTATTTAGAGATTGTAGTTTTCTCTCGGCTTTTCCATTTTGTGATAAAGTATGGGGACAAGAGAGACGGAAAGACAACCCATTAGACTCACAAAATGCCCAAAAAGAACTATTATCATACTCCCTCCCATTGTCACATTGGACATTCTTAATTAGTCGCTCAAATTGTGTTCGAATATGAGATTGAAAAGCTAAAAATGTATCAAAGACATCATATTTTTTAGCTAAAGGAAAAGTCCACACAAATTTCGAGAAATCATCCAAAATGAGCATATAGTAACGATGTCCCGAAGAACTTAAAACGGGAGAAGTCCAAAGATCATTATGCACTATATCAAAAGGTAAAGAAGTAGATGATATAGAAGAATAAAATGGCAACTTAATGTGTTTCCCAAATACACAAGAACGACAAATACTAGAACTTGAAGTACGAGTACATTCAATACTTTTATTATTACGAAGAGTAGCTAAAATAGATGACCCGGGATGACCCAAACGATCATGCCAAAGAGAGGGAGCTAAAGCTGCAAAACTCGAAGGAGTAGAAAGATTGGTGGAAGTGGTGTTGGTGAGAGGATAGAGATCACCCGTGCTATTACATCTCATTATTGGCATCCCCGTCCGATAATCCTTCACAAAGAAACCATAGGGGTCAAACTCAACAGTCACATTATTATCTAAGGTAAATTTGCGAACTGAAATAAGATTTTTTATGAGTTTGGGAGCATGAAGGACATTATTGAGAGATAAAGGAGGATGTGGGGATGAGAGTGTAGTACGACCACAACCAAGAATAGGAATAGTATGACCACTTCCAACAATAATATTATTAGGATGATTGCTCAAATTAAAATAAGACGAGAGATTACCCTTGGAGGATGTCATGTGAGAAGTGGCTCCGGTGTCCATGTACCACGAAGGATCGGGTTGGTTCAAAGTCATAGTATGCATTGCCGACTCGATATCTGTGGGAATGTACTGTACGGACTGATTGGATGTGGCATAGGCTTGTTGAGGACGCGGACCCAAAATACCGGACTGCCTTGCTGGGCCTTGAGGACTAGCCCACCCTTGGTTGGGGTACGGGCATGGAGGAGTAGCCCACTGAGGACCCCACCCCCTACCAGGGAACTGTGGCCACTGTGGCTGTTGCTACCATTTGGGTGGCGGGGACTGCCACTGCGGCTGCTGCTGCTGCTGCTGCTGCTGGGTAGAGCCACCCCAGCCACCACTACTGCCCCCAGATTTTCCACCTTTGCCACCGGATTTTCCTCCCTTACCACCGCCCTGTTTTCGGCCACCAGAATTCTTTTGTGGGTTTTTTCAGCCACGAGAACCACCAGACGTGTCATACCCATCATCAGAATCCCGAGAAGTAACCACCATTGCCGATGCCGAACTGGTTGCTGCCTGTTTAGCGAGCCCCGCCTCCTCAAGCGTGAGCATTGATCGAGCCTGGTAAAACAGAGGGAGTGGTGAACTCTGTCGGATAAGGGTACCAACACCCTTATAAGGTTCGGTGAGACCCGAAACCAACTGAAGGACCAATCGATTATTATCGACCGGTGCTTCGACATTTCGCAATTGATCGGAAAGACCCTTGAGCCTTTGACAGTAAGCCGATGCATTGGGAAAATCCTCCATTTTTGTAGTGGAGAATTCTTGTTCTAGAGTTACGGCATGAGAGTTTTGGTTGTCTTGGAAGATGTCACGCAACCTATCCCAAGCCTCCATGGCCGTAGCATCGGGTTCGATAATGGTCTGCAAAAGATCGTTGGAAATTGTGGAATAAATCCAAGAGATCACGGCTGCATCCAAAGTAGACCATAACTCCTTTCTCCTCATCAGTGAGAGGAGCCTTTTCCTTCCCCTTATCCTTAGACTTAGGAGGAATAATATGATCCAGAACCCCCTTAGAACGAGCGTGAAGTTTGAAGAGTTCCGCCCAAGTAGAATATTGTGAGTTTTCGAATTCAAGAACAATCGGGATGGTGTTCTTGATATTCGTCACAGTGAGTGCTGGGTGAAACGAGGACTTTGATTCCCCCATTGAAAGAAGCAGAGAAGAGGTAAAGAAAGAGAAAGATGGGCGGAAACGAGAGCTAGGGTGCAGCGGAAGAAAGTCGCCCTAGTGCTCTGATACCATAAAAGAATATTTTCCGTGTCCGTTTCCTTCATTGCTCATCAATATTTATACAATTTACATGGAGTAATTCAGCCATAATTCTAAGCTACAAACTAGGCAATAGACTAGGAAACAATAAACATATCCTACAAACTAGGAAACGATATATACACTTGACTAAGATAATTATATACATAATTATCTTAACATAAACATATCCTACAAACTAGGAAACGATATATACACTTGACTAAGATAATTATATACATAATTATCTTAACACAATTGACTAGGAAACAATAAACATATCCTACAAACTAGGAAACGATATATACACTTGACTAAGATGATTATATACATAATTATCTTAACATTAACCATAGCCCGCATAAGAAGCATGCACAATATATTCATATATCTATTCCCAACTCATCAAACACTTGAAATCATCTTATATAGTTTTAAAATTTGACCAACTCTGAAGATCCAAAAAGGTTCCATAGGCAACACAAAAGCAAATGCTAAATTAAAAGTATGCAGTTCAAGTCGTAACAAGACAAACATGCAGCAAATTGTTGGGCGGAAAATGCTCATAGCATTGAAATCTCAGATGGCCTTCAACGAGCATGGATGAGAGATTGTAAAGCCCTTCTCTGTGATTTTAGTCATCTGTAAATTAAAATTTAATATCAGTAAAGATCATATCACCTACTCCTTGGGGGGGGGGGGGGGGGGCAGAGGGAGTATTACTTAAGACAAACAAAATAAGTAAATGTTCAACCCACAAAGGATTATATATCTACTGTTTCTAAACCAAGATATCATATCACATAAAAAAAACCCGCAACACAGAGAAGAACAAATAAATAAATAAATTCAAAACAAACTATCGGTACCTCATGGAAACATGAATGGATTATTTGCAAGCATAGAAAACCAAACTAGCAGTATAAAAGAAATATGAGCAGGTATAACCAACTTGTGCATCAGAAAATACCGAATTCCCATGAAAAATATGTTGCCTCATCGTCAGAGCATGGAATTCCGTTTCCCCTTGAAACTGAAGGGTGGCAACAAAAGAACTTGGCTTTATAAAAATGAGGTGAATTTTGATGTCGAGAAGGGATCTCTTGTAATTTGTAGCAATGCCTCAGGACTAGATGATAAAGTTGTGGGGGTTCACTTATTGCTCTCCAGTACATCAGATCAGTATCTTCAATTAGTAAATATGTAAGTCCTTTGAACTCGTCTTCTTGCATTACCCACTCTGGCCCTTGAAAAGCATAGCACAACAATTTGAGCACTCTAAGCACTTCCAGTTTTCCAATGATACTCATGTATTTCCAAGGATACCCAAGCCCACTCAAACTCAACTTCGTAAGACGTAATGGAAAAATCGAAACAGAAGTAGGAGGGCGAACAACCTCGGATGGAAATGCTGGATTCACAATGACACACTTAAGTGATTTAAGTCTTCGGAGATGGGAAACATGATCAAAGCAGAACAAGCTCTCAAATGCATCAGATGCTAGTTCAATTCGAATCCCTATTTTTCGTAGATTAGGGGTACCTTGAAACACACATTTGGTACAACTGTGAGGGCTCAGATCTAAGAGAGTTAAAAGTTTTGGTAACATAGCTCCACGAGGATCTGGCAAGTTGTATCCCATGACCTGAAGATGCTTCAATTGTTTCATATCCCAAATCTCTATCGGCATGTACAATGGAGCTTCATACAACACTTTCGTGCTCAGATGTCCTCTAACAATCAAATATTCAAGGTTTCGAAGTCTGGATATTAAAGAAGGGAGCTTTCCATTACATGTGAGGGCAAGGTACCTCAACAAAACCAATTCAGTTGGTCCAATAGGGAACTCGTAGAAGCGGATCGTGAGAGCATCCAATATCCTGAGCAATGTAAAAGAGAAACGTACTGGTACTGGATATTGATGATTTGGACCAGTGCATAATAGAGAATGAACAGTTGAATTGGATGCCATTGAGGTATTCACATCTTTTATGCCAAATAGAATGTTGTTGTGGATGCATAAACGGCGCTGGCCATTTATGTATTTTGCCAAACCATCAACTTCACTATTTAAGACATGGGATAATTTGATTTTCCTTGCTATTCTAATGCACAGATGCCAAAAGACAGAATGGAGGCGACAAGTTTTAGTTTCACTTGTGTAGTTCTTTTCTTGAGTTAGAAGAAGATTTCTGGAAACAAGCTCACGCAAACTTTTCCAAATGTGCAATTCCATAATTCCCTCAGAACTCCACAAATCCTTGAGTTTGGAGGTGGGGATCTCATACTTTTGAGGAAAAGCTCCCATGTAGAGAAAACTTGGTTACAAATGTTGAGGTAAGTATTTGTAGCTTGGATGCAATATATTCGATATTTTACCATATGCATTCTTGAAAACCAAATTCTCTTTCCTTGCAACCTTGTTCCAAAGCTCTGGCGTCTTTGCCTTTCGAGATAAAAAGTTTGCAATCGTGACAATCATAAGAGGAAGACCTTCACAATCCTCAACAATCAATTTTCCAGGCTTCTCAAGTTCTGCAGGGCAAGATTTCTCACCAAACACCTTCTCACAAAAAAGACACCAACTTTCTTCTCCATTGAGCAAGCGCATTTCATAGTTGTAACGGCTAACTGTAGCTACTTCCATAAGCCTAGTTGTCAACATGACTTCAAACTTAATGTCATTGAATAAAATGCCCAACTTATGCAAGGGCTCTAGGTCCCATACATCATCTAACACAAAGAGGCATCTCTGACCAGATAATATTGCGCAAATATGCTCAGTTAAGTTCTCATCTTCTTTTCTAGGCATTTTGTCCGTGCTAGGATCTATTTGAGCAAGAATATCTACCAATAATTTTTCATATTGATATTTTGGGCCTAAGGTGACCCATACACAATGGTCATAACAACTTAAAATTGAAGGATCTTCAAAAATTTCTATAGCAAGAGTAGTCTTACCAATGCCAGCCATCCCAAAGAGCGAGATGATTAGTAGCTCGAAATTTTTGAAAAGTTCACACACGACCAAATTAAATTTCTGATATGGGTCGAGCACTGTTTCAATTACTGTAGCACAATAATAAGCTCTTGACGAGACATAATCATCCTCACAACCATAAAACAGGTTCTCCCAGTCCCATTCTAAGTGTTCAGTAATTTGAGATATCTGCACACAAAAAAGAAAAATGCAGAATAGATATGAAAGCCAACATACACTTTGATTTATGAATCATATCTTCAAAAGTAAGTTTCTATTAGGTCTATTCTTCTTTAATATTAAACAAATTAAATTCTGAAACCACTTGTTTTTTTCCCCTTAAATGTATACATATGTCATATGTGTGTGTGAAGTGAAGTACTTACCTGTGTCATTTCATCATATGCATCATTGGGGACACAATTTTGCTTCTCTGCTGCTACATTGTTCCAATATTCGGGCGTTTTCTCAGCTTCAGATAGCAATAAAATAACCTTTATTATTTCAAAAGGAAGACCTTGACAATTTTCAGCAATCTTCTCGCCAGCTTCTTCAAGTTCTGGAGGGCACGACTCACAATCCAAAACTAGGTGACTAATAAGATACAAAGTCATCTCTTTGTTCAGGATGGCCATATGATAACTACAAATACTATTCACGGATTCAGCTACGTCCTCCAGACCGGTCGTGAGCAAGACTCGACTTCCATTATTTTCTTCTGGAAACGAGCTTTGCAAGTTACGCAATACCTGTAAGTCAGGCACATCGTCCAGCGCAATGAGGTATTTCCGGCCTTTCAAACTCATGTACAGCTGCTCAGATAGTTTCACGTCATCCAGTTGTTCATAATGATCATGATTAATAGGATCTATTTGAGAAAGAAGACTGATCATGATTTCTTTGAGTCGATATTTCGGGCCTACAGTCACCCACGCCCGTACATCGTGATGACTGTTTCTTTTGTCACCAAAAGCTGCCCTGGCAATAATACTTCTGCCACTGCCTTCCTTCCCGACGATCTTGACAACACCAAATTCATATGCCTTCCTCTGTGTAAGCCTCCATTTGATTAGTTCTAGATTACTATCATCAAATCCGAAAACATTCGATCTTTTTCCATCTAAATCGACGTTTGATGAAACATCATTATCATCATCATCATCATCATCTTCTTCTTCTTCTTCTTCTTCTTCTTCTTCTTCTTCTTCTGCAGATGGGTTGTCTAATTCGTTAATATACAACTCCTTCATCTTCTTCAGATCTTTAACCAACGAATTAATCTCTTGCCTTGCTTCCTGGTCTAGTGAACAAGGGATTAATCTTTTGTCAGACTGTAAGAGAATTTGTTTCGAGACTTGCGATTCGATTACGTCTTCTAATCTATATACTGCGTCTCTGATCTGTCCATCCAGATCCTCCAGCAACCTTCTGCTGTATCTCTTGTCCCTCGCATCCAATCTTTGGAGAACGTCTTGCAAGGACTTCAACTCCTCGTATGCAAATTCAACGATTTCTGTACTGGAGAAGTCCACACGAATATGGGGACTTGAATTAAGAAGGCGATGTATTGTGTTCATGAGAGAAATCACAGCAGCATAAGCCGCCATGTCTCCTCGACCTCTTTTCCAAATGATTGAATTTCCACAACTGCTAAAATATAAAGAATGAAAGGATTGTCAATGTACATATGTTCGCGTCGTCAGTTTAAATTATTTTATGGCATTTGGAAAGACATCTTGACAGCTCCAACCTGCAATGGCTGCATGAATAAATGACAAGATCGTCGCCGTGGGATGTCATTGTCGCTAATCCGATACAACAATTTTCGTATAATTTACATTATAAATTTGTTATATCTGGAATTCTTTTCTTTCTCTCTACACGGCCAAACCCACATCCTCTCTCCTCCAACTGTTCTTCCATTCATCCAGAAAAAAAAAAAAAAAAAAAAAAAAAAAAAAAAAAAGATGATTCTTATTCTTGACAAATACATTTTTTAACTTCATTCGCAGCTACGCACTTTTCTCTTCTTATGCTTGTCTTCCTATTTTTTTTAGTACTATTCATACCTCAAAATCTTTAAATATACCCTACAGTTTAAATATAGTCTGCGGTTATTCATACCCTAAAATCTCTAAATATACCCTATAATAATTATAATAAAATTAAACATAAATAAATTGACTAAAATACCCTTATATATATATATATATTTTTTTTTTTCATTCTTAACTGCAGAAATCCCCTTTCCTTATTTTCTTCTTCTCCATCTTTCTTTAATACAGAGAAGTTGGAATTGTATAATATTTGGCTCCAAATCTATCCATCTTTCTTTAATACAGAGAAGTTGGAATTGTATAATATTTGGCTCCAAATCTAAAATCTTTCAGCGTGAAGGCCAAATTTAATAAGAAACTTAATAAGTAACACACACTTAACACTATTCTTTAAATGATTTTTTCTTTAAAATTTTGTGTACAAGTTTCCATATATATATATATATATATATATATATATATATATATATATATATATATATATATATATATATATATATATATATGTGTGTGTGTGTGTGTGTGTGTGTGTGTGTGTTTGCTGTATGTGGGCACGTGTGATGGTCTTAATCATCAACTCCATGGAGTTCGTCACATTTAAATCTAAGTAACCCACATACGCTATTTGTGATTGCGCCAGGTGCCGCCAAATTCTGGTGTTGAACCTAAATTTGTGTCATTTTTCAATTTCAGTAAGAATTTTTTTTCCTCCCTTTTTGTTACTCATCTGAGAAATAAAGAGGATTTTTTTTGTTTTTTGGATTTCTGGGTAGAGAAGAGAGGAGGTGCAGAAATTTATGAAAGATAGATAAATTACAGAGAGAAAAAAAATTAGAATTTTTACGAAGGTTAGACAATCAGGTTGGGATACTGATTTATTTGTTATTTTTTAGTATGAAGGGTATAATGGGTAAACATGGGGTATATTTAGTAATAAAAAAAAGAGAATTATTAATTTTTAATGGGGTATAATCAGACTTTGGGGTATGTTTAGAGATTTCGGGGTATGGATAGTCGCACCCTTAAATATATCCCACTTAAAATTAATAATTCTCTTCTTTTTACTAAATATACCCGTTTATACATATTATACACTTTTTATTAGAAAAATAAAAAACAAATTAGAATCTCAAACCTGACTGCTCAACCCCCAATTCCATGCCCTTCACAGAAAAATTCCAAAAAAGTTTCTCTCTGCAATTTATCTATGCTTTAATATACCATAAATGTCTCTCTCTTTTAACTTACACCCCCTCTCTTCAAATAAGTATTTTCTAGAAAATATTAGTATAACACAAGAAGATTAGAAGGAAAAATAATGTTTCTTATGGAATAATTCCATCACATTAGAGAAAATATATACATGCTTCTGAAATTCTAGCTATTTTGTTGCAGAACAGTGGCAAATCATTTGTCAAATGGTCAGATGAATTGGGTTGACATTTTGTTACAGGCTGTGGTCATGTATACGTCTAAGGATCCAAAGACATGAAGAGGAAATGGTGGAAAATTTGTTAGATTTGTGTTACTTGAAATGAGAAGGAGTGGAGTTGACGATTATTATGAACCCAAAGTTCTACAATCCTTTTAGACGAAGGAATAGGAATATATATATATATATATATATAAATCTTTGTACATTTAGTTCTTAAGAAAGTCATGAATGAATCTGTAATTTTAATTTTGTATTTTTATATTTAAAAAATTTGAAGAAGAAGAAGACAATATATATATATATATATATATATATATATATATATATATATATATATATACTTTGTACACACAATTCTTAACAAATCCATGAATGAATTTGCAAAGCTATGCACTTCAATATTCAAGAAACATAGAGAAGAAGAAGACAATAAAAGTAAAAATCTGCAATTCAAATTTTGTATTTGTATATTAAAAAAATATCGAGAAGAAGAAGACAAAATACAGTGAACATATATATAAATATATATATAAACCCTTGTACACAAAATTCTTAACAAAATCAAGTTAGGGGAAATAACATTTAAAGAATAGTGTTAAGTATTTATTGCTTATCAAGTTTGACAATCATGGTGAAAGATTTTAGATTTAGAGTCGAATCTCAAGAAAGCCATGAATTTGCAATTCCAACTTTTCTGTATTGAAGAAACATGGAGAAGAAGAAGATGGATTTCTGCAGTTGAGAATTAGAACAGAATAAAAGAAATATAAATATCTATGGGTATTTTAATCAACTTATTATGTTTAATTTTATCATATTTATTATAAAATATATTTAGATGTTTTGGGAGTATGAATAGCCGCACCCTTATAATATTGCTATCTAATGACAATTTTTTATTATTTGAAGAAAAAAAATATTTTCTAATAAAAGTATTCAATTTCTTTTATTACAATTTTTTCATAATATTTGATGATCTGTGTTTTTGTTTGAGTATTCTAATTTTGATTAAACTATTTTTAGTGAGTTTAAGTTTCAATAAGGATTAATCAATTTTTTTCTTTTCAAAAATAGAAGTATGAGATTAATTTAAAAAATCAAGTAGTTTTTAAAAATAAAAATTAAATTTTATAAGTAGAAAAATGTGCATGATTTTAATTGTTAAGAATGTATTTTTATATATTTAATTTATTTACACAAATTATTTTTTTACCTAACTAGTTTTAATTTCAAATACTTTAATTTTTTATTTGTATATTTAATCTAATAATATTTGAAGTATTTTGGATTTAGAGATACAAATATAGGTCGACTGATGGATAAATTAAAAAGTGAAGAAATTTGTCCATATTGAGTCAGAACCTTACATTGGGTGACGCACACTTCGTGACTTTAAAGCCGAACAATTAGAAGCTCATATTTTAAGTTTGAAAATAGGATATTCTTGAAGTTCTTTCAGCAGACCTAGTTTGAGAGAGAGAGAGAGAGAGAGAGAGGTGAAAAGAGGGGAAGAGAGAGGACACTTGGGAAAGGGGGAGAATTGAAGACAAGATTTTATTGGTTTATTTTTTTTTCTTTTTCTTTTTTATCTTCAATTGCAAATTTGTCCTATTGTAATTACCGTTCTTTTGATTTTGGTTATAGGGATCTTTGAACCTGAGATATATCATGTGTGGTCAGATTTTTTTGATTTTGGTTATAGGGATTTTTGAACCTGACGTATGTTGATTATTATTTAGATATTTTTATGATGTTTTCTCTAATTTAATGTTTGAATTTATTATAATATGTAATATAATTGTTAAATTAGGTATGGTTGTCCAAATGAAATTGATCAACTTTATTAGATATTTTATATGTTAATTGCTATAAAATTGATCAAATTTATTAGGTTTTTGATATGTTAATTGCTATAAAATAATTTTCATTCTTGATGTTAATGAATTTTCATGTGCAGCAATTGATAATTAATTCATTAGAGATGATTAATATAATTGAACTTATATATTCAATAATGTGTCTACATGTTGTTCGATTTGAATGCGTTTATTAAATTAAATTCAAAGAGCTTATTTTGAATTATTCAATTAAATATATTAATCTAAGAGCTTAGTTATGTTAATTACACTTATGAACAACTAGATCAACATAGTTTAGTCTTGATTATAAGGTAGATATTTTATGATTTAAAATAGAGAAAACATCACAATAATTTGAATGAGCATTTTAACAATAGGGGATACCTGAATTATGAACTGAAATTTGTTTATTATTTGAAAAGTTAGATTTTATTTTATTTTAATTTATTGATTATCAATTTTAGAGTAATAATTTTTAGAACAATTAAGTTCAACAAAATTCCCCCATCACTTTAAACATAATTAATACAAGAAAAATACAATATAACTCAACTGTTTTTTGTGGATTTGATCCTTACTCTCAATTACTATGAGTTAGTACAAAAAAAGTGAGGGAAAATAAAAATTAATGTCATCATATCTGGATAGCATAATCAATTTTTTATAATTAATTTCATATGTTATCTTTATTAATACAATATTTATAAAAATAAACATATGTCATAATCCGTGTTGGAAAATAATACTTGTTCTTGAAATGTGCTGATTATCTTTTTGACAAAATAAAGGTATAGATGCCGCCGCCGCCGGTAGGTGTGTGTGAATAAGAATTATATGATTGATGACCATTTAAGTAATTAAAATGTGAGTGCTGACTAAGTAATTTGGACACCTTCAATTAAACTACTTAAATTAATCTCCTTATGATCAAGAGGGATCGGTGGGAATCAATATCATGCACCGACCTACATTATAACAAACTCAAGTAGGGGAGGTAATTGACGATATAATCTGATAATTCAATACAAATCGAACATAGCGGGTTAGGTTGATCCTTAATGAATTTGGATAAAAAATAATCAGATCCAAATGACCCGAATAAAAAGAGATCATATCAGGTTAACCCACAGGTAAATCCGTTGACCCGTATGATTATTACTTAAAACATATATATATATATATATATATATATATATATATATATATATATATATATATATATTTATTTATTGTGATAATAGATTATGAACAGTTTATTATAAAAAAATCACACATATATAGGAAAAATTCTATTACGTGCTATTATATAATGTTAATTTCAGTTATTATTTTGTGAACTTATAGAGTTGTACGTTGATAAATATCATAATACATTTATTTTTATAAGTTTTCAAGATTTTTATAATATTTTTTATTATTCGAGTACAATTTGGTTTGTCGGATCAACCTGCAAAATAAATGGATCGAATTTGGGTTACAATTCTTGCTAAACGAGTTGGATTCTGTTATTCTGATGGCGCACAACCCACGCCCATGACAACCCTAGGTCAACTTATATACCCTTATATAATATTCACTAGCCTTCATATACGATATACGAAAAAAACGTACTCTACTGTCTTCTCTATCCTTCATTTTTTTATTTTGTGTTCGACGGGAAGGGATACACTTGTGTGTGTAAGAGAGTGATAGTGACTTATCGAATTTTGAATGTGGTTAGGATTGGACCACATCGTATTAATGATCAATAACGAGTGGAACCACAACTTGAGTTGGGCGAAGTCTTGACAACAATACCTAACAATAGTATCGAGCCACATTTGTGTCTAGATGAGAACAACATACTAGAGCCACAATTGTGACGAGATGTGGCTTTCCTATTATTCCAGGTTACTGTACACATGAACAATAACCAATTTCCTCATTTATTGTTGGTGGTGGCTTGTCGCTAATCACAATAGAAAAAAATAGGAAGGGTTGTTCCTACTTTTTATTTTCCTCCAGAAAATAAAAAGAATAAAAAAAAAGAAGGCCTGTTACTTTTGTTTCCTCCAACGAAATCAGCAGCAAACAAAGAAAAAGGAGCGGTTCCTTATACGAGATTCAGCAAAAAAAAAAAAATAGGGTGAAAAACAGTGTTTAGGTTAGATTCTGTACTCGATCCACGAAGATAATTTCCTGGGTTTCGTGTGACTATTTTTCTAATATTATTTTGCTGGCCGTGAATATTGTGATACGGGATAGAATGTGGTCAATCCGTAACAGTCCCTTCTACTCCCGTATAGACGAGGTTGATTCGTAGCAAGTGCACCCGTGTGCAAGCCCGTTGCTCTCTTTAGTGCAGTCGGCCTGGGACCTCGTCAGATGTATTTTTTGAGGCTCTTACCATAGGGTCTCGCTCTGATAAAGCGGCTAGAACCTATTTACATTTCATAATAGTCGCCGTGATTCGATATAGGGTTGGTGATTATTTGCTGGTATTAGCCGTGATTCGGCATAGAATGTGTCTTATGTGAATTTTTTCTATTGTGTGCAATAATGTGAAAAATTATCTATTTACATTCCCTGCTTTAATCTTTGGCTACCTTATCCAATTTCTATCTTGCTTCGTTCGACGGTAAGTCAGATTTCAATATTTGGAAGCAGAAAATGAAGGGATCCTTATACATCAAAAGATATATATCGAAATTGTAAAAAATGGCCTGAAGAGCAAAAATGTGTTATAATTATAATGAAACTGAGTATTTTGCTAAAGATTGTTCTATAGCTAAGAACAAATAGCATAATGACAAAGCTAATATAGTTTCAGATGACGATGATGAAATTTTTATGACTGACATATGTGAGAAAATATATATGAATTATGTGCATTCTAACGAAAATTAATTGCTGATAAATCTTGAATGCCATTACAATATCCTTTCACTTATTTATTTTTTAAGATATCTCATAGTTTAAAAATATTTATCTACTTTTCCTGTAAGATGCCTGCGCTTCTATAATATCCAGTTGTACCATTTCTTTAAATATCTCATAACCCGTTATGCCCTGCTACTTATAATTGCCGGTTATGCAACTGATTAAGCACTGATCGATGTGATCTTTTTTTTTTTTTTTATTCATGTGCCACTAAAATTTATCTTAATACGGATTTGGCTTTAAAAAAATAAATTAATTAAACAAATAATGTAAATAAATATAAAAATAATCATTAAATAGGAAAATTTATTCAAGAAATATATAGTATTATATTATAAATTCTGAAAATCTAAAAAATTAGAATATCAAGAATAAAATAAATTTTAAAAAATCATTCTGAATAATAAAAATTACAAAAAATTATATTTTTAGAAAGAAGCACAAAATTATAAATAAAATTAGAAAATTACACATTGAGTCAGGAAACTAAAAAAATCTAAAAAAACACAAATAAATTTGAAATTTATAAGAACATCCAAAAAAAAAAACGAATTTTACAAATTATAGTTAAAAAATAAAAAATATAATATTATAATTTCTAAAAATCTGAGAAAATTTGAAATTAAAAAAATAGATAAATTAAAATAAATAGAAAATTACTAAATTTTTCAGAAACTCTAAAAAAATTCAGAAAATACATATAAATTCATTAAATTTCTCAAAAATTAAAAAAATCCAAATATTAACTTTATATATTATACATAAAAATAACTGTGCATAATGTGAAGTCAGTGTTGAACAATGAAATGAAAAAAGTTGTTGAAATGGGGATTGAACGGTGTGAGACTTTGATTATTAATTTGTGTAACCACCCACCAATGACTTCAACTCATTTTTCCCAAACTAATTCTGATGAACATTATTATAGTTTGATCAAGTATAACAAAAGTCTGTGTATAGGAGTGAAAGTCTTGTTCGTATTTATCCAACCACATCACATTGCGACTGTGCTAGATCTCCAATACACCATATCATGGATAGCACATCACATTGCCACCGTGCTCTCCAATACACTATATCAGCATCTTCAATCTTTCGTAACTATCACGAGCCATGGATTTCATGAATAAATATACAAAATTAAATCGAATAAATAAATAATTTTCATGAATTTACGAATACTTGAATTTCATGCACGATTAGTTTATAACACTAGCCTCACAAAAACATAATTGAAATTAACTCTGTTGAATCAAAATAGAACCTCAGTCAACCATAACTTAATTATTCATCATCGTACATAAAAAGATGAATATATCTTTTTCTCACTCTCGAAAATTTCTCTGCCTTAACTTATGACTAGTGTTCTCCTTTTGTAGCAGGAGTCAATCCCCTGTTTATAGTCAAAAACTATAAAAAACATAAAAATCATAAGTTTCTATATTCTGCCCAAAAAAAAAAAAAAAAAAAGCTAGTGAATATTTTCTAGGCAAAATAAAATCCCACAATTTAGTCTTTCCAAAAGTCTCTTTTTTGTTTTTTTTAAAAAAATTAAAGATTAAAGTTTCTAATTAAATTTTAAATATGATATTGAAATCTAATTAATATTTAAATGTCCAAGCCCATCTCATTTCGCTCACAACTTCATGCATTAACTCAAAAAATCTGTCTTTTCGTCTGTTTCTCACCAAATTCAAATAATTTTTCTCATATAACAGAAACTCATTAATAGATCAACTACATATAATAATTAGCCAAAATAAAGAAAATATAACTAAAAAATATGGAATAATACACATTGACATTTTATTATTTGAGCTAAACTATTTACCAACATTCTTTCATATACATATTTTGGGTCTATGGTCGCCCATACACAGTGGTCAAAATGACGTAAAGTTATCTTTTGAAAATTTGCGAACTATTTATATTTGTGTATTTATAAGAATGTAGTTGAGGAGAGACGAATGATATTTATTATTAACAATACAGTCAGACTTTACCCAAATAAATAAATAAATTAATAAAGCAACTGGATAATCTCTCCCCTACTCCATCCTCCTTAGCTTTCTCGCTCTAGAATCTGTTTGGGACTGTCAAATCTTCTTTCCTTCACTTTCCCATAATTGAATTCTGGATGAGGAAAAGAGAGGAACCGAGCTCACCCAGTCATTAGCAGCCTCCACATCCTTGTTGTAAATGCACTGATAGACCTTTGATTATTGTTTTTCTTTTTGTGACTATAAATTGAGGCTAATTGTGTGCAGTTGAATGGCGTGGCGTTAAGATTTTTTATTTATTTTTTGTTACGCCACTCTCAAAGTTTATTTCTATCAATTGGGATGGTGAATGGAAGAACTAGGCACAAATTCTTTATCCTTTATGTCAAGACGTTTCAAAAGATTATATAAATATTGACCATCTTGTGGAATTGTTGGTTAACTTATTAGAATTTAAAAGTTAAAAAGATATTTAAGTTCATGATTGTTATTGGGTATTGGCCTAATTGTGGATGTGGGCCTGTTTTAGTTGTGTCTGGGCCCAGGCTTTATTAAGCCCAGGCCCGCCAGCCCACCATCCTTCCCTTATGTTGTCTGTTTGATGAACTAGGGCTCATTTTCCCCTCTTCTGGGATGCGCCGCTCCCCTCTCCCCTTCACCTTGGTCTTCCCCCATGTCTGCCCCAATTCCTGCGAAGAGTTCGCATCCCTTCCCTAGGCAGACTTCACTCCCTTTGAATGCGGTGTTGAAACCGCGTGATCCTTCGGGGTTCTCCGGTTGTTTTCTCACCTATAAATTGACGTCCGTCAATCGGTGGTGATAGGATTGTATTCAACAGTTTTCACGCTGCATTCTCTTCCACTATTCCTCGTGTCTATACTTAGAGATTATCTCCGGTGGTGAGGTATTTGGTGTGTGGCCTGAGTGGGTTACGAGTGGGTGAGATAAATTGGGAGTGAAGTGCTACCGGGAGTGGGTCTGTGCTCTTGATCGGTGAATGGTCTTGTGTGATCTGTCCGAACCCTCCGATTGACTTGTGTGTCTGAATTGGGGCGACCCCAGGCATCCCCTGAGCCCGAATCGGTGACGGCGGTACCCAACAGTGGTATCAGAGCTCCACCGCCGCCACCGCCGCCACCGCCGTGTGCTGAAGTCGCCGACGGGCGACACGCTTCAGTCGCCGCTTCCCGTCGCCTCCGGCGCGACCCCGCTTCCAGCGCCCCCCGCGCGAATTTGCTGTCGTCGCCCCCGCGCCACTCTACCGACGGTGGATCTGCCCCTCGGTATTGTACCGAGGCTGGTGGGCCGTCCGCTCATCAACCCCCGCCCGTCGCGCCTTTGCTCGACGCGCGCCGATTCACTGACAGGAGGTCATTTTTCGAGGTCTCCCAAAACCTCGCTCTGGTAAAGCGGCTTAAACTTTCCTCCTGTAGTTACCGGTTATACCGGATAGGGATTGGGCGTGACTGCTGGTAGATACCGGTCGAACCGGGTAGGTTTTTTGCTGATTCTGCACTACTGTATGTTTTGCTGATTCTGTATTATTGTGGCCTGCCGATTCTGCATTACTGTGTGTTTTACTGATTCTGTATTATTGTGGCCTGCCGATTCTGCATTACTGTGTGTCTTGCTGATTCTGCATTACTGTGTTAAAAACCTGAACATTTACCGGATCTGAGTGACCCCCTGCGCAACCGATCAATTGGTTTGTGAACTTGGATATCCTCAGCTTTCCGTCTTGTGTGAATTGTGTGAACTTCGTGCTGTGTACATTATGTCTTCAATTGGGTCCTATAATCTTGTACCATTTGATGGTCGCACAGATTTTGGCATATGGCAGCAGAAAATGAAGGGGATACTAATACAGCAACGTGTATTTAAAAGTATCACCCTTGCATTTTCTGATGCCACAACTGATGAGAAAAAGGAAGAGATGGATGAGATTGCACTCTCATCCATCATCCTTCACCTCTCAGATTCTGTTATCCGAAAAGTCGGAGAACAAAAATGTGCTAAGGATTTATGGGATAAATTAGAAGAACTGTTAATTGAAACTTCACTTCCTTGTAAAATGTTCTTGCTTGAAAGATTTTTTCGGTTTAAACTTGATATGTCCAAAGATATTGATGAAAATATGGATATTTTTTAAAAACTTGTACAAGACATAAAGAAAACCGGTGATAAAACTATTGATGAATATACTGCTATTGTACTTTTAAATGCTATTCCTGATTCTTTCAGTGATGTAAAATCTGCTATAAAATATGGTAGGGATCAGGTTAATTTGGATACTTTCATCAATGGACTAAAAAGTAAAGAAATATATTTAAAAGCCAATTTGAGTATAAAACATCAAAACAATGTTGATGCCATGTTTGTTAAAGGAAAGAACTTTAAGATAAAGAAAATTTTTTCTGAAAACAAAAATGGTCAAGAAAGTTCTAAGGATAAAACTGCAAAAACTAATAACCCCACAATTAAAAACAAGAAGTGTTTCAATTGTGGTGAACCGGGTCATTTTGCAAATGTTTGTCCTCAACCAAAAAGGCTTAAGGCCAATAATGTATCTCAAAAGGAATTGCATGAAGATGTTTTCATGGTAACAGATTTTTGTGAAACCTCTGTGGCTAATTCTGTAAATTCATCTTTCTTGTGTGAAAATGAATGGTTAATTGACTCTGGCTGCACATTTCACTTGACTCCTTTTAAGAATCTGTTTTGCTCCTTTAAAGAAACAAAAGATGGCTTCGTATCCATGACAAACGATAAAAAATGTCCTATCCTAGGTGTAGGAAATATTTCACTTATGTGTGAATCTAGACATGCTCTTAACTTGAAAAATGTGAGATATGTACCTGCTTTGAATTGCAATCTTATATCTTGTGCTGCTTTAGAAGATGAGGGGTATGAGGGGAAATGGGGTAAGGGTATTATGTCTATCATGAAAGGGTCTTCTGTGGTCCTTAAAGCTGAAAAACGTAATAACCTGTACACGTGTTTTACCAAACCTGTCTTGCATGCAAATGTAGTTAATGATGATAAAACTGCACTTTGGCATTGTAGACTAGGACATATGAGTAATAAAGGCCTTGAACTGTTGCAAAAAGTAGGATCATTTGGCAATGATAAGCTTTCTTGCATGCCTTTCTGTGAACTATGTGTGAAGGGTAAACAACATAGGGTCAGTTTCCCCATCTCCCCTGGCCCCAACATGTCTAAATGCACTGGTATACTTGAATATCTGCATGCTGATGTGTGGGGTCCTGCCACCACCCCCACACATTGAAATAAAAGATGGTTTCTGTCCATAATTGATGATTTTTCTCGAAAAGTTTGGGTTCTGCTTTTAAAGGATAAATCTGATGTGTTTGATGTCTTCAAAAATTGGAAATCTTTAATTGAGAATCAAACTGGTAAGAAAATCAAGAAACTTAGGACTGATAATGGACTTGAATTTTGTAACCATCTACTTGATGATCTATGTGGTGTTTCTGATATTCAAAGACACAGAATGGTTCCATACACACCACAACAAAATGGTGTGGCAGAACGTATGAACCGAACCCTTCTTGAGAAAGTAAGAAGCATGCTTGCTGCTTCTGGACTTTCTAAGAAGTTCTGGGGTGAAGCAGTTGTTACTGCTGCCTATTTAATTAATAGGTCACCTTCTGTGCCTTTGAATGGGAAATACCCTGAACTTGTTTGGTCAGGAAAAGCTGTTGACTTTTCAAACTTAAGAATTTTTGGTTGTGCTGCTTTTGTGCATAAAAAACTGGATAAGTTGGAACCAAGGTCTAAAAAATGTGTTTTCCTTGGATATCCTGAAGGTGTAAAAGGTTACAGACTATGGCTAAAAAATGAACCTGGTTTTAAAGTTACCATTAGTAGAGATGTCATTTTCAATGAATCTGATTTCCCTTTTCTGCCAATATCTGTTCCTTCTGTTGCTCTTGACACGACTCTGATTGAGGTGGAGCAAACACCTAACTTACCTGTCTTATCTGATTCAAATTCTGATAACTTGCATGATAATATAAGTGATGGTGAAAATGTTGAAAATGATAATTATCAACTTGCTAGGGACAAACCTAGAAGGAACATTAGGCAGCCATCTAGACTTAATGATTATCACATGGATATGCATGCTCTGAATGTATTTGAATCTCCCACTGACCTAGAACCTAAATCTTTTAAAGAAGCTGTGAATTCTAAGAATTCTATTGACTGGTTAAATGTTATGAATGATGAAAAGAACTCACTGCATGTTAACCAAACCTGGACTCTTGTACCTAAGCCTTCTAATTGCTCTGTGGTTGCATGTAAATGGCTGTATAAGGTAAAAGAAGAATCTGACAGCATTAGGTTTAAAGCTAGACTTGTAGCTAAAGGTTTTACTCAAAAGGAGGGGATTGATTACACAGAAATCTTTGCTCCTGTTGTTAAGTTTGTTACTGTGCGCATTATGTTGGCTTTAGTTGCTCATTTTAACTGGGAATTAAAATAACTTGATGTAAAAACTGCTTTTTTGCATGGTGAACTTGATAAACAAATCTACATGCATCAACCTGATGGTTTTATTGATTCGCAAAAACCTGACCATGTATGTTTGTTGAAAAAGTCTTTGTATGGTTTAAAACAATATCCTAGGCAATGGAATAAGAAATTCGATTCTTGCATGAAAGATCTTAAGTTCAAAAGAAGTGTGCATAATCACTGTCTTTACTTTAAACATGATGCATCTGTTCCAACTTTCCTGCTGATATATGTCGATGATATGCTCCTTGTTAGTCCTTGCATTGAATCTATCGAATATGTGCAGAATTGCCTAAGTGATAATTTTGACATGAAATATCTTGGAGATGCTAAACGAATCCTTGGCATGGATATTATTAGAGATAGAAAAAACCATACACTGCACTTAAATCAGATTTCTTATGTGAAAAAGATTTTGAGTAAATTCTCCATGTCTAATGCTGAACCTGCAAATGTTCCCCTTGCTGCTCACTTTGTACTAAGTAAGGATCAGTCCCCAAAAACTGATTCTGAAATACATGAAATGTCTAAGGTGCCGTATGCTAATGCTATAGGCTCAATCATGTACCTTATGGTAAGCACTCGACCTGATATTGCATATTCGGTAAGTTGCTTGAGTAGGTAAATGTCCAACCCTGGTATGCCTCACTGGGATGCATTAAAATGGCTGTTAAAGTACTTGAAGGGTTCTGTCAATACTTGTCTTAGATTTTCAAAATGTGCTCAAGGTGTTAATCTGATTGGTTATGCTGATTCTAATTATGCCAATGATAGAGATAATAGGAAGTCTTCTACATCATATGTGTTCACTTTATGTGGCTCTTGCATTAGTTGGAAATCCTAACTGCAGCATGTTGTAGCTTTATCCACTACTGAGTTAGAATACATTGCCATTACTGATGCTTTAAAAGAAGCTATATGGTTAAAAGGCCTTTTATCTGAAATTGGATACTTAGAAGGTGATACTATTGTTTATTCGAATAGCCAATCTGGTATTCAACTTTGCAAAAATCCTGTCTTCCATGACCGCACAAAACATATAGATGTTCGGTACCATTTTATTCGGGATATTGTTGAAAAAGGAACAATCAAACTTGAGAAAATACCTTCACAATTTAACCCTGCTGACATGGGAACTAAAAGCCTTTCTGCTGAGAAAACAAAGGATTGCATGAACACCCTGAATTTTGATTCCTTGGATTAAATTCTCGAACTTCCTGTATTCTGTTTTGTTTTGTATTTTTTTTCTCACTTTCTTTCTTTGGTTTATGCAGGTGTGTGTGTGACTGTAATGGGCAGTGATGATTTACCTGCGCCCCGGATAGTACTTGTCAATCGGTTGGATGAGGGTTGGTCCAATAAGGTGGAGAATGTTATTGGGTATTGGCCCAATTGTGGATGTGGGCCTGTTTTAGTTGTGTCTGGGCCCAGGCTTTATTAAGCCCAGGCCCGCCAGCCTACCATCCTTCCTTTATGTTGTCTGTTTGATGAACTAGGGCTCATTTTCCCCCCTTCTGGGATACGCCGCTCCCCTCTCCCCTTCACCTTGGTCTTCCCCCATGTCTGCCCCAATTCCTGCGAAGAGTTCGCATCCCTTCCCTAGGCAAACTTACTCCCTTTGAATGCAGTGTTGAAACCGCGTGACCCTTCGGGGTTCTCCGGTTGTTTTCTCACCTATAAATTGACGTCCGTCAATCGGTGGTGATAGGATTGTATTCAACCGTTTTCATGCTGCATTCTCTTCCACTATTCCCCGTGTCTATACTTAGAGATTATCTCCGGTGGTGAGGTATTCGGTGTGTGGCCTGAGTGGGTTACGAGTGGGTGAGATAAATTGGGAGTGAAGTGCTACCGGGAGTGGGTCTGTGCTCTTGATCGGTGAATGGTCTTGTGTGATCTGTCCGAACCCTCCGATTGACTTGTGTGTCTGAATTGGGGCGAGCCCAGGCATCCCCTAAGCCCAAATCGGTGACGGCGGTACCCAACAATGATAAATATTCCTACCTATTCAACATTATGTGACATCAGGAAGCAATCGCTGGATCTACCAAACTGATGTTTTAAATTCAAAGTCAGATTGCCAGCAAAATAATTTCAAAATTTCCATCATTTGCAAATACAATTTTGGCTTTTTCTTTTTTCTTTTTTTCCTTATCTAACACTTTTTAAATCATATTAATCACAACCCAAAATTGAATCAAACTATGACCATAGCTCTGTATAAGAAGCACAAACAATATATTCATAAATCATTTCCCAACTAAACACACACTTGAAATCATTATATATCTTACACATTTGACCAACTTTGAAAATAAAAAGGTTCCAAATGGCAAAACAAAAGCAAGTCCTAAATTAAGATTCAAAGATAGATTGAGGAGCATGTATCCAGTTCAAAATGTAAAAACACCACCATTCAGAAAATTTTAGTGCTCATCGAAATCTCACAAGGTCTTCAACGAGTATGGTTGAGAGATTGTAAAGCCCTCCTCCATCCGTCTGTCTGGAACAAAAAATGGACAATTTATTATGTATCAAACCATAATCGGGGGCCTCCTTCACCACTCTCTCCGAGGGGAATAGGAGAACTGAGCTGGCCTAAAAAGAGCTTGGGCCTTTTTATGTCTTTGTCTATGAATGGACGTAAGAAGGCCCAGTAGTATAACTGGATTGGTTAAGGCTGAGATATCATATCACTACTTACATCAACAAAATAAGCAAATGTTGAACCCACAAAGTAATTGTTAATGTTTTTCTTCCGAGATATCATATCATAAAGAAATAACAAGCTACTATTAAGTGGAATTATATCATGTAAATATTTTAGAATATTCTAGACTAGGATTAGTCTTACTTGCCATATTGTATATATGTATATATATATGGGGTTTGCCCTTTTCAATGAATGTAAGTAAGATTCATTCTTCTAAAACACATACATCACTTATATACATCTCTTATATGGTATCATCCTTTTAAGATCCAAAACTTTAGAAACTCTCCTCAATGGCCTCTAGTTCCACAAAGTCCGATGTTCGCGATACATCCTCACCTCCACTCATCACAATCCCCAACTCCATTCAACACATGATCAAACTGACAAGGAAGAAATTTTCCTCACTGACGATCGTATATTATCGTGATATTAAACAGGCTGGATCCACAAGGCTTTATCTCAGGTGAAGTCATCACTCTGGCACGCGGCACACCTGAATTCCACCTCTGCTTTCAACAAGATCAATTAATCCTTCCGCTGCTTATGAGATCTCTTTTTGAGGAGGTCGCTCCATTCATCTCGACTGCCCCAGATTCTCGCTCAGCGTGGGAATCTCTTCACTCGATATTTGTGAGTCGATCCAGATCCCGCGTCATGACGCTTAAAGCCGAACTAGGCAGTGCTTAGATTAAGGATGCATCCATTACTGATTTTATGCATTCTCTAAAGGCCAAGGCCGACGAGTTAGCCTTGATCGATGAACCTATGTTCGATGATGATTTTACAATATGAGTGATAAATGGTCTTGGTCCGAAATATAGGGATATCATTGCTTCGATCCGAGCCCAGCTCCACTCTATATTTTTTCAAATCTTCTTGACATGTTGGTTGTGCAGGAACGCTTCATTGATTGTCTTGAGCAAGCTGATGCAGGCCTGGTCATATCTGCTAACAACACACAACACCGTGGCTTCTCCTACTCTCGACCGCAAACTTCTTGTCTGGTTCGCTTCAATGGTAGTAACAACAAGGGCAAACCACAAGTTTCTGGTGGTCGTGGCAGTACAAAGGAAACCAGTATCACCATAATTCTGATAAAATTGTTACTTGCCAAATTTGTCAGTATACATGTCACAGTGTCTTATCGTGTCGTCTCCTTCCCCCCATGATTAATGCTGCCCATTCTCCGAGCCAATTTCCCAACAATGCCTAGATGTTGGACTTGGGAGCATCTCATAATCTAACATCGGACCTGGGTAATTTATCTCTTCACTCCGAATATGATGGTACTGAGGAGGTCCACCTCACTGATTACTCCTCCATGCCAATTTCCTATATTGGTACATCCCTTGTTAAATTTTCTAATCGTACTTTTTAGTTAGAGAATGTGTTGTTTGTACCTCGGGCTAAACATAATTTATTATCTATACATCAATTTACTCGGTCAAATAATATTTCTGTGGAATTATTTTTGTACTCTTTTGTTGTGAAGGATCAAGTTACGGGGGCACCTCTTGCCATGGGAATGCAATACTTTTCAGTTGGATAATTTGTTGTGTGTACCTCGGGCTAAACAAAATTTAGTATCCATACATCAATTTACTCGTCGAATAATGTTTCAATGGAATTCTTTTAATATTCTTTTGTTGTGAAGCATCAAGTTACGGGGGCACCTCTTGCCATGGGAAATTGCAGTAACGGGGTTTATGATTTGCAACTTCCTGCTTATTATTTGAAGTCTGTGGTTAATTTTGCGACTCTTGGATTACGTACTGATGTAGGGACATGACATGCTCGATTGGGTCATCCATCATGAAGAATAAGTGATATTATTATTTCACAGAATAAACTACCGTTGTCAAGTAAATCTGGCATATCCGAATTTAATTGTGAATCATGTCTTTGCTATAAAACTCATAAACTGCCATTTGGGGACACTTCCTTAGTTGCTTTGCAACCTTTACATTTTATGGATGCTGATGTTTGGGAACCCACTATTAAGTCAGTTGATGGTTTTAACTATTTTCTATTAATTGTGGATTCTTTTACTAAATATATATGGATGTTTCCTGTGATATGCAAGTCCAAAGTCAAATCGGTGTTTGAGCATTTTAGGCCACTTGTTGAACATATAGTGATAATGAAGGTGAGTTCGTAATTCTTCGATCTTATCTTTCCATGCACATGATTAATTGGTTGCCCACTGCTCCACATACTCCCGAGAAGAATGGTGTGGTTGAACGTCGACACCGCCATACGGTTGAAACAGGCAAAACTTTATTACATTTTACTCGTTTACCTGTTGAATTTTGGTCTTATGCCTTCCAGACTGCGGTTTATCTTATTAATTAGCTCCTCACACGGATCTTAAACATATGTCCTCTTTTGAGTCTTTATTCCAATAAAAATTGGATTATAGAAAGCTTCGTACTTTTGGCTGCGTTTATTATCCATGGCTCCGCCCATATGCTAAGCATAAACTGGAATCTTTTTCACACCCATGTATGTTTATTGGGTACTTATCTACACAAAGCGCTTATCGATGCCTTGATATGTGCACTGGTCCTATATATGTCTCTTGTTATGTTCGTTTTACTGAACGAGCTTTTATAACCTTACGTCAACTCGACTTTCCAAATTCACTAGCTCCTACCCTGGAGCTCGACATCTTGGACTTGGTGGCCCAAGCACCACCTGCTCCATCTGTCGATTTATCTCTTGCATCTGAGTCGCCTTCTCCTCCTAATTTTTCGGGTTCTCCGATTGCTTTTCCAACACCACCTGCATCTCCCACTCATACACATGGTATGATTCTGCAGAGTCAAAATAATATTTTCAAACCCAAGGTGTTTAGTTCAACCAAACATCCCCTTACTACGAATGTGGCACTCACCTGTGTCACTCAGGCTGTTCGGGATCCTCGTTGGCGGGCCGCTATGTCTGTTGAATATACAACCTTGTCTAACAGATGGTGCATGAGATCTTGTCTTCCCTCCTGCTGGGACAAATGTCATTGGGTGAAAAGGGGTATTTGTGATTAAACGTCTTTCGGATGGCCCTATTAATCGCTTCAAGGCTCGACTAGTGGAAAAGGAATTCCATCAACGTCTTGGTGTTGACTATCAAGAAACATTCAGTCCTGTGGTTGAACCAATTACTAGACAGACATTTCTTACATTGTCATTGTATCACTGTTGGGATCTTCGCCAACTTGATATCAGCAATGCATTCCTACATGGGCATCTGCCCACTCCTATCTATATGGTTCAACCACTAGGGTTTATTGATAAATCTCATCCTGATCATGTATGTCATCTTCGAAAGTCATTATATGGTCTCCGACAGGCCCCTCTTGCCTGGTACCAGACGTTAAGTGCTGCTTTTATCTCCTTTAGTTTCAAACAGTCTTTAGCTGATACTTCTCTATTTTTGTATCATCGTGCTAATGAGTGTTTAATTGTTCTTGTTTATGTAGATGATATGATTTTGATAGGATCTAGCTCTTCCCTTCTTGGGAACGTTGCCTCTTATCTTGGATCCAAATCTTGTACCCTCATCTATTTTCTTGGGATCGAGATAGTTCGTTGTTGTGATGGGTCACTTCTCTCCCAACAAAAATACATGGTGGATCTACTTCGCTGATTTCAGGTGGATGAATCCAAACCAGTTACCAATCCAATGTCCACTAGTTTTGCACTCTCGATTTTTGGGGCTGTTGACCCTTCCAAATATTGAAGTGTAATTGGGGGTCTCCAATATGTCACCCTCACTCGTCCTGATATTGCTTTCACTCTGAACCGCTTAGCTTTGTCTATATCTTCTCCTACGTATGATGATTGGCTTATGGTTAAACGCCTCTTTCATTACTTGAAAGGAACTCTACTACACGGTTTGTCATTACATCGGCTCTCATCCCTTCGTCTCACGGCGTATTCAGATTCTAATTTTGGGGGGCTCTTACAGAGGGGTAAATCCACGTCTGCTTGCATAATTTTTCTTGGGCAAAACCCATATCTTGGCGGTCTCACAAACAAAAAAGGCATTGCTCGTTCCTCCACTGAAGCTGAATATCGAGCTTTGGCATCCATTGCTTCTGAGGTTTGTTGGATTTCACACTTGGCCTGTCTTTGAATTCACCACCATGCCTATTATGTGACAACTTGGGAGCTACTCGTCTTGCGCTTCATCTGATCATGCACTCTCGGATGAAACATATAGCATTGGATTTGCATTTTGTTCGTGATCTTTCATCCAAAGGCATGTTCACGGTCGCTTATATCAATACCCTTGACCAACTTGCTGATGTTCTCGCCACGCCTCTTACTCGCACCCAATTTCAATTACTGCGATCCAAAATTTATGTGACTGATGGCACGCCAATTTTGCGTGGGCATATTAAGTAGAATTATATCATGTAAATATTACAGAATATCCTAGACTAGGATTAGTCTTACTTGCCATATTAACTAGGATTAGTCTTACTTGCCATATTATATATACGTGTATGTATTTGGGGTCTGCCCATTTCAATGAATCATACATACATATTTAAATAAAACATATGCTTCTTTTTAAAAAATAAATAATCACACACTCACATGCTTAAAATTGATGGATTTCTTATATTTAAGTTTCAAAGTTTATCTCTTTTTTTTTCCAATAAAAAAAAAATTCTTATGATTTGATAATCTAACAATTTTCCCATAATGAATAATAGTCAACATATGAAAATTGTATTTTGCACTATGATATTCTATTTGTGGGGTTTTCATTTCTAAATGTTTCCCTCTTAAAAAAAGTTGTCAAATAATATTTATTAATATTTAAGAATGCATAAACATAGGTTCAATATCGGTATGAAAATAAGAAAACTTAGTACAATAAGAACGGAATGAGGCCCCTTGAAAAAGGGAAAAAAAATTCTTTGATCAAAATAATTACTCAATGATATGTGCCTGTATTCTTTGCCCATACTTGAAGTTAATTTGTATGATTCTACTTTTCACTTTGTGGAATTCTTTCCAAATTTGAATGAAATTATATAATTTTGAGTTTCTGTATATAGTAGTCGTCTATTTCGTGAAGGCAATTGAGAGCAACAGAAGAGATGGATTAGGAGAAGAAGATTATTTTTCATAATTTCGTGCACGAACATCCATTAACTCTGACTGAAACTACTGGTGATCAGAGATATACATGTTCTGCATGTCCATGGCATGTTCCTAGAAAGACAGCCTATGAATTTGCAGATTGTTTATCAAAATTTCATGAGGAATGAGCACAAGTGCTAAGAAAGAGTACGCATCCTTTCCACCCTCAACACACGCTTCAAATTTCTCATGATTCATGGGACAGATGCGCAGTTTGTAAAATGTGGATGTCTAATGATAACTACACTTGTACTAACTCTGAATGTGACTTCATGATTCACCTGGGATGCGCTCGGGTCATGGGCTTCATACTTGCAGCTGAAGAAGATAACGACAATAACAAGTAGAACATAAAGCTCCCGAGTCACCCATCACATAAGTTGAGGAGGTTGAGGAGAAGACATTCGTTCAGATGTGTTGCTTGTGGCATGATGGAATACGAGAGCTCGTACATATGCAGCCTATGCCAATTCTGGATACATGAGAGTTGTACATTATTGCCCATCACCAAGGAATTCCCACAACACCACCCACACCATTCCCTCACCCTCGCTTTTCATCTTCCCCATAGATATATTAGGTTTTGATACATATGTGATATCTGCAACATAGATTTTCTAGTCATGAATTGGGTGTATCACTGTGAACGTTGCAGCTATGTTTTCCATATCAAGTGCGCATGCAGCCTCGTCCGCCGTCTAATTTGTAAGATCTGTCATTGCTTAATTTATTCAATAGTGTGTGTGTGTGTGTGTGTGTGTTGATTAATTGATTCCTTGTTTTATTTATTTTTACAGAAATTTTGATTCTTTCCTTTTTAAATAATTAGTTGACTCAAATCCTTGTTCCCTCTAGGAGTACTCTTGATGATAAAGACGCTCTCGAGTTTCTAGTTAATGATGTCTTTGAGATGTTGATCAAACCTTTTAACATGAGAAACATAGGAGAAATAGGCTTCTCTTCTCCTGACAAGTTTATCAATGATAAGTACATATCGCATTTGCATCGTCATCTACTGACTTTAGTCGCATCAGAAGACAACAACAAGAACAACAATGATGATTATGATGATGGATGGAGACTTGAGTTGATATGTAATGGATGCATAACACCTATATATAATAGGAAATTAAAATCATCATCATCATCTTCTTTTTCTGACAAGTGTTACAATTACAGTTGTGGTGAATGCAAATATTTTCTCCATTTTGCTTGCTTACACTTACCACAAAAGCTCCACAATCATCCATTATCTCGTGATGAGCCTTCACTTCCCGAATGTTTCGAGGTAATGATGAAACTTCTCCTGATTTCAGGGCTAGAGCTTTGTGTAGTACTTTTTGTGTTTTTGAAACAAATGGGCTCACTTACGGCAGTAAACTCTACGAATTTAGAGCCAACATAAAGTACACTTCTCTGCCTTGCACCATGAAACATGGTGTGTTAGTTTTTTCAGAGGAAGTATACCAAAATTCTGTTATTAACTTCAGCACATTACAATTGCTTAAATAGACTACTAAAAAACTGAATAATAAACTCCACTATTCTTCCTTAATAAAGCCTAAGATAGTGGCTCATAATTGACTCAAAACCGAAACGTAAAAAAACTCCTAATAGATGGCTGAAAACCAGGAAACTGAATTGACCAATTCTACATAAAAAACTGCTAACAGTTTCTGACTTATTTTGCATTAATATGTGGACTGCATGAAGCTTGAATTACATTGCAACACCTCCTCTTAATTTAAGCTCGTACATGCCAATCTTCTCCAGAAAAAACTGATGCTTGACTTGACTCAATGCCTTTGTAAACAGATCTGCATGTTGATCATTTGTGCCACAGAATTTCAAAACCAATTTATCCTCAGCAACCAAATTTCTTATGAAATGGTGCTGAACTTTTATGTGTCCTTGCATGGAATGCAGGATTCTTGGTCATAGTTATAGCTGACTTGTTATCACACCAAAGCTCAATTGCTCCTTCTTGCTCACAGCACAAGTCTTTTAGCAACTTTCTCAACCAAATAGCTTGCCTTGCTGCTGCACCAGCAACTACATATTCTGCTTCAGATGAGGATAAAACAACTGTGTCTTGCTTCTTGGAGCTCCATGTGATAGCTCCTGACCCCAGGCTAAACACGGATCCTGATGTACTCTTCCTGTCATCCAAGCAACCTGTCCAGTCACTATCAGTATACCCAATTAACTTGAAATTTTCAACACTTTCATAGAGAATTTCAAGCTTAATTGAGTCTGCCACATATTTTAGAATCCTTCTTGCTGCTCCAAGATGTTGCTTAGTTGGAAAGTGCATGTAACGTGATACTATACTCACACTATGGGCTATGTCAGGCCTTGTGTGTGTGAGATAGTTCAAGCAACCTACTAAGCTTCTAAAAATCTTCTCATCTGCTTTATCTGTACAATCCTCTCTCTGAAGCTTCTCATTTGTATTCATGGGAGTTCTAGTTGGTTCACACTTCTCCATTGAGAATTTTTTCAGTAAGTCCTCTGCATACTTCTTCTAGCACAAAAATATTCCATCATCCCTTGCTTAACTTCTAGACCCAAGAAGTATTGAAGCAATCCTAGGTCTATCATCTCAAATTTCTCCATCATTGCTGCTTTAAACTCACTTAGCAACTTCTGAGAAGAACTGAAGTAGATAATATCGTCCACATAAAGACAGACAACAATGAAACCATTCATACCGTGCTTCTTCCCATACAAAGTTGGCTCATTCTCACTCCTTTCAAACTTATTTTGAAGAAAGAATGAGTCAATCTTGCTGTACCAGGCTCTTGGCGCCTATTTTAGTCCATAAAGTGCCTTTTCCAGTTTGTAAACCTTGCCTTCTTCACCAGTTTTGACAAAGCCAATTTGTTGCTCAACAAAGACTTCTTCTAGCAATTCTCCATTGAGGAATGCAGACTTTACATCCAGCTGGAACACCTCCAGTTTCCATTGAGTAGCCAATGCCAACACCACTCTCACAGTTTCAAACCTTGCTACTGGTGAAAACGTCTCCTCAAAATCAATCCCCTCTTGTTGTGCATACCGCTTTGCTACAAGCCTTGCCTTATGCTTTTGAACACTCCCATATGTCTTAAACTTGGTTCTGAACACCCATTTCAATCCAATAACATTCTTCTCTTCAGGAAGATTCACCAACTCCCAAGTCTCATTCTTCTCAATGGAATTGATCTCATCTCTCATTGCATACTGCTACTCAACTTTTTTTTCAGCTTCCTCATAAAAGACAGGATCTGTGATCATTAATGCAAAATCACAGTTTTCATACACGTCAGTCAGTAACCTGTATCTCCTTGGCATTGAACCACTTGAAGAGTCAGATGATGATGAGGTGGAAGGAGGACTTGGAGTGTGGTGATTATTCTCTGGCACACTTGTATCCTCCTCTGAGCCATCAAAGCCCACTGATTTATATTGAACACTGCCACTTGCTTCACTTTTCTCCCAATTCCAGCTTGTATCTTCATCAAATACAACATTTCTACTGACAATGACCTTGTCAGTGAGAGGCTTATATAGTCTATATGCCTTGGATTGAGTTGAATAGCCAATGAACACACATTTAACAGATTTATCATCTAGCTTAGAACTCAAATCAACCAATGCATAAGCTGTACAACCAAAAATTCTCAAATGACTTACAGAAGGTTTCTTTCCTCTCCAAGCTTCCAATGGTGTTCTGTTCAAGACTGCTTTGGTGGGAGAAACGTTGAGGATATACACAGCTGTTGCCACAGCTTCACACCAAAACTTGCTTGACACACTCTTTGCTTTAAGCATACTATTTGCCATTTCAACCACAGTCCTGTTCTTTCTCTCAGCTACTCCATTTTGCTGAGGAGTGCATGGTGCTGTAAGTTCCCTCCTTATTTCATGCTCCTCACAGAATGTGATGAACTCATTTGACAAGAATTCACCACCTCTATCTGTTCTTAATGCTTTTACAGAAAAACCAGATTGTTTTTCAACCATAGCCTTAAAAATCTTAAAGCGGTCAAATGCTGCAGATTTAGCTTTAAGAAAATAGACCCAGCTCATTCTACTGCAATCATCAGTAATAAGCAAGAAGTACTTACTTCCACCGAGTGAAACTGTCTTCATTGGGCCACATAAATCTGCATGGACAAGTTCAAGGCATTCACTTGCTCTCCATGCTTATTCTGTTAGAAATGCTTCTCTTGATTGCTTTCCATAGATGCAACCTTCACACAACTCAAGCTCTCCAGTTTTAGGCAATCCTAGCACCATTTCTTTGGACTGCAACAATTTCAGTCCTTTCACATAAAGATGACCATACCTCAGATGCCATAACTTGGCATCATCATCCCCCTTGACTATTAAGGCTTTGCTCACGTGGCTTGACAAATCTAAAGGGAACTTTCTGTTTCTTCCCATTGGAATTTTCACAACAACTTCTTTAGATTTATTGTCACATATAAGACAAGACTCATTCTCAAATAACACATGATAGCCAGAGTTGAGGAGTTGACCAACACTGAGAAGATTGTGAGCCAGCTTTGGCACATACTGCACATCACACAAAAGCTTTGTGTTGCCTTGCTCAGTTGTGATTGCAATCGTGCCCCTCCCTTCAACATCAAGTTGTTTTCCATCACCCAGTCTCACTCTGCTCTTTGCTGACTCATCTAGCTCTCTGAACATTGACATGGCACTTGACATGTGGTTTGAGCACCCACTGTCAATATACCAGACACTACGTCCTGCATCATTATTTGATGCATTTTGTGCCAAGAACAACTTTTCTTCTTGCTCCACAAAATTAGACTTTTGCTCACCGTTCTGTTCATCCTCCTCTTTCATCCAACAACTGGCTTCTTTATGTCCTGGTTTTTTCCAATAGTAGCATTTGAGAGGACTCTTGTAATTTTGGGAAGATTGATCTCTTCCCTCACTACTTTGTCCCCTTCCACGGCCTCTTCCTCTTGAGCCTCCCTTGCCTCTGCCTCTTCCCAAATTCTGTTGGAACCTTTCTTTGCTTGAAGACTCTCATTTTACTTGGAAAGCCTTCTCTTCTTTCTTATCATCTCCTCTGGCTTATCTCTCTTCATGTGCTTGAAGAGATCCCATGAGTTCATCAAATGTGTAGGTCTCCATATCCTTGGATTCCTCAATTGCTGTCACAACATGATCATACTTCTTTGTAAGGCTCCTCAAAACCTTACTCACAACTTGCTGAGTTTTGACCTTCTCTCCATATGATCTCATTTGTTGCATAGTGCTGGACACTCTTGAAAGGTACTCTTGAACTCTCTCTCTATCCTTCATTTGAGAAGTCTCAAACTCTTTTCTCAATGATTGTAATCTGACAGCAATAACCTTTTTGTCTCCCATATACTCTTTCTTAAGAGTACTCCATACTTCTTTTGCTGTAGAAGCTGCTGCAATGCATGGAAACACTCCATATCAAGTGATTGCTAAATGATGAAAAGTGCTTTGGCATCTTTCTTTCTTTTCTCCCTCAACGCCTGGTCTGGCTCCTCAATTCCATTATCATCAAAGCCATTCTCAACAGTATTCCACAACTCCTGTGATCTGAAGAGAGTCTTCATTTTTAGGCTCCAAAAATGATAGTTCACGCCTTTGAAGATGGGCAACTGATTTAGTGAATTCCCATTCCCATTGTTGTTCTGCATCATGAACGATTCACCAACAGACTTGTATTTCCCTTGTGTTTGCTTTCTTGCACGAAACACTAACCAAACCCAAGAATTCTCTCTAGCTCTGATACCAAATGTTAGTTTTTTCAAAGAAAGTATACCAGAATTCTGAGAGATAAAATCAATACAGAATGAAAACATATTCTTCTATATTATTAACTTCAGCACATTATGTTAAGATTTGAATAAGTCAAATCTTTTAAAGATATATTTTGCCGGTTTCTTCCTTGATAAAAGATGCAGATAAGGTTTTCAATCTTGGGCATCAAGTAATATCCCCACAGAATAGGGAAACAGTTGAAGACCGAGTCAAAACTCTATCCTGAAAGAGAGACGGTTGAGGAAAGAAAGGAGAAGTGGAGAATGCCATTACATGAACGTGGGTTTGTGAAAGAAGGAAAGAAAGGGAACTGAAGAATTCTATAAACACAACGAATGAAGAAAGCAGAAATGGGGACTGAACGAGATTACATCTGTCTGTATAACAGAGACGTATGTTACTATGAAAGTTGTCGTCATTCTGACTCCAACATCCTGCACTGTTCAACGATGGATTTTCCTAATCTGTTGCTGTCGATTCATACACTGAGAGTTTGAGTGATACTTTATTTCTCTTAGTTTACTTTCTTAGCTAGTTTAATTGACTTGAAATCCATATTGGATTTCAAGTACTTAAGGATTGTAAAAGTTTTATTCGATCCCTTTTTTGTAATTCACTTTAATTAGTGGATAATTTTTGCCCTGTTGGCTTCACAAGTCATTCTTGACTTGTGAATATTTTATTTCGAGTTACTCTCATCTATTTCCATTCAGCACCGTACTTTCAAGTGGTATCAGAGCCATCACTTGATACACTAAGTGTGGTTCTGGAGTTTTAGTGTTACAATGGAAATAATGAGTCTTCCACATTCTCCGGTTCTTTCTAAAGAAAATTTTGATGAGGTTCAGTGTCGAGCCTGCAAAGGATTCGGCCATTACACAAACGAGTGTGCTAATTTACTTCGGAGACATGGAAAATCTACATGGATATCTATTGGCGAGGAAGAAATTGATGAAATGCATCAAATAGAAGAAGAAATCAAAACTGCTGCGCTACTGACATCAATTCACGAATTTCCTGATGATGAGAAGATACTTACCCCTTCAAGTTCGACTACATCCGACAGGTATAATTTTTTCTCTAATTTTGATTTTAACTGTTTTAATGGGTGTATAAGTGATGCTGAATTATTAGAGGAAGAAGAAGATGAGCGTATAATCAAGGAAATCCAAGCGGTCCAAGATGAACTGCTCAAGAAACTGGGATTACGACAACAAGAAACATAAAATTTGATGAAAGAAAATGAAGAATTGAAAAAGATTGTCTCCAGATTAGAATCTACGCTCACAAAGAAGGATGTCCAAATAAGCAAGCTAGAAATTGATCTCGAAATTGCAAATGAAACATTCTGGAAACTGAATACATGTACCTCTAGACTTGACGAAATATTAACTGTCGATAATATAGGACATTCTGGAATTGGATATCTTGAAAATTCTGCTGTGGTCAATGCATGTACTCAAACTCAAAATAAAAACCCCATTGTGTTTGTTAGAGAAAATAGCAATGTTCAAAAAACAGTAGTCAAAAGAAAAAGAAAGTATATTTGTCATTACTGTTTCAGACCAGGCCATATACGACCCTACTGTCAAAAGCTGAAAACTGATCTTTCGCTAAATCACATGTCGCCATGAATGTTGCACAACATTCATCACAACATCATGAAATCAAAAAATACAGCCGTCTGTCAGAATCTAAAATGGGTCCGTAAAAATAGTGTTTCATGTCATGTTGTCTTTATTGCTCTTAAAACTAATCATTTTGAGTCTTGGTATTTCGATAGTGGATGTTCAAGACACATGACATGTTCAAAACAATACCTCACCAACTATGAATCATTTCAAGGAGGAACAGTAAGGTATGGTGGAGGAGTACAAGGAAAAATCATAGGAAAAGGAACCCTCTCAGTTGATGGTTTTCCTAACCTTCGAAATGTTCTGCATGTGGACGGATTAATGGCCAATCTAATCAGCATAAGTTAGCTATGTGACTATGAACTATAGGTAAAATTTAAGAAAGACAAATGTGAAGTGTTTGACTCAACCAATGTTTGTGTTATGACAGGAAAAAGGTCAAGCGACAATTGCTATTTGGTTGGGAAGAACCTGACTTGTAACACTACACAGACAGATGAAACAATCATTTGGCATCAAAAGTTGGGGCATGCAAACCCTAGAAACATTGAAAGATTGATCAGATTAGATGCTGTAAAAGGTTTGCCCAAACTTGATAAAGGTAAACAAATTGTGTGTGGAGAATGTCAAAAAGGTAAACAAACTCGAGCCTCTCATGAACACATAAAGTTTATAGGTACTACTCGAAACTTTAAACTGATCCATATGGACCTCATGGGTCCAATCGAAATTGAAAGTTTAGGTGGTAAAAGATATTCATATGTTTTAGTTGATGATTTTTCCCGATATACTTGGATAAACTTTCTTAGAGAAAAATCTGAAACATTTGATGTGTTTAGAAAATTACATGCTAGGTTAAAAAATGTGAATGGTGCTTGCATATCACGTATAAGGTCTGATCATGGTAGAGAATTCAAGAACTCATTATTTTTAAACTCTTGTGATAAACTAAGCATCATACATGAATTTTCTGCCCCTAAGACGCCTCAACAGAATGGTGTAGCTGAAAGGAAAAATAGAACCTTGCAAGAAATGGCTCGTGTAATGATTAGTTCAAAAAACATGTCTAAAAGATTTTGGGCTGAAGCCCTAAATACTACTTGTCACATCTCAAATTGCATTTTTCTAAGACCCGGCACACACATGATTCCACATGAAATATTAAATGGGCGTAAGCCAAATTTGAAATACTTTTATGTTTTTGGATGTCTTTGCTATGTTCTGAATGATCGTGATAAACTCACAAAATTTGATTCTAAAAGCAACAAAGGATTATTTCTCGGATATGGTCTTAATAGTCACACTTATCGAGTGTTTAATCTTAGAACGAAAACCATTCAGGAATCTGTAAATGTTGTATTTGATGATTTTTCTGATCTGGCAGGAAAAACAGAAGAAGATAATTCTTACACTTATCTGGAACCCAGACAAGTCGCACAAACTGAACATAAGTCGATTCTGGATGTTGAACAAAATGTTGAACCACACTCGGAACCAACATTACCTTCGGATCCAGAAACAGAAATTGAGCCACTAATATCAGAAGACACCACCACTCAGCAGATTGAAAGAAGAGATCTACCAGGAAGGATAAGGAAAAACCACCCAATCACACAAGTAATCGGAGATGTCCATGAAGGAATTACAACTCGACGGAAGGAACCTGTCAATTACAGAGATATGGTGAAACAGAGCTCTGACGGCATTTTCATATCTCAAAGCAAATATGCTCGCAACCTTGTTCAAAGATTTGATGTGGAAAATGCCAAGCACATGAAAATGCCAATGGAATCGACTCAGAAGCTCTGCACCGACGATGTTGGACAAAATGTTGATCCAACATTATACAGATCGATGATAGGCAGTCTGCTGTATTTGACAACAAGCCGTCCAGATATCATGTATAGTACCTGCGTTTGTGCTTCCTACCAGGCGTGCCCTAAAGAAAGTAATCTAAAAGTTGTTAAAAGAATAATCAGGTATGTTGCTGGAACTTCTAACTTAGGAATCTGGTATTCTAAGCACACAAACATGAACTTGGTAAGATTTAGTGACTATGACTGGGCAGTGGATATTGATGACCGGAAGAGTACTAGTGGGGGATGTTTCTTTCTAGGAAATAACCTAGTCTCCTGGCACAGCCGAAAACAAAACTGTGTCTCCCTCTCTACTGTTGAATCTGAATATGTAGTAGTAGGAGGGTGTTGCACACAATTATTGTGGCTTAAACAAATGCTAGAAGACTACGGTTATCCTAGTGATACTCTTGTTGTTTTTTGTGAAAACTCTAGTGCAATTAATATCTCAAAAATCATGTTCAACACTCATGCACTAAACACATAGACATTCGTCATCACTTTATTCGAGATTTGGTAGAAAAAGATCTTATTCAATTAGAATACGTTAATACTGAGAGTCAAATAGCAGATATATTTACCAAAGCTCTTGATTTTGAGAGATTTTCCAATCTTAGGAAGTCTCTTGGCCTATGTGTTATGTGAAAAATACTCCATCCAATCTGTACATAAATCTATAAATACATTCTACCTCTATGACTCCCTTGGCACAAAAAAAAAAAAAAAAAAAAAAGGGATCTTAGGCTAAGAATACTCATCAACTAGAGTAACTTGGGGGGCACGACGCTCGCTACGACGATGCTACCTTGTAAAATACTGATGAGTTGAATAATTCATGAAATACTTGAGTAACTAGGGGCACGACGTTCGCTGCGACGATGTTCTCTACATCAAAAGAGTGTTTCCGAATTATTCTTCCAACCTCACATCATAAAGTACCTTGGGGGGCACGGCGTTTGCTGCGATGATTCTACCTTGAAAAATATGATGAGAACCTGGAATTCTTACCTACTATACGCAAAAAAAAAAAAAAAAAAAACAAAAAAATTGCCAAAGTTGGGAGTTGTAACTTAAAGCCTGATCTGATCCCATGAATAATATTCTCCCAAATACACCCTCTGAAAGAAATCCTATTCTGCTGTTTAAAATCGGTATAGGTGTATTTTGTTTGAAAAAGATTCTGCTTTTTTAAAATTTTTGGATAAGTGCTCGTGTGTCCTTGTGTTAGTGGGTGGAAGTTGAATTGGCTGACAATTGAGATTTTTGCGCCCTGGCATATTACCAGGCATCCCCAACTTCACGTCTTCCTTAACTGTCACAACACTGCACAAGAAAAGAAAGCTCATGCCTCCTTTAAACAGACAGTCACCGTGCACTGAATAAATGCTTCCTTCTTCATGTTTGACTTCATCACTTTCCTCACTAATCTTTGTTCCCTGTTCAACTTGGCTTCAATGGCGGACGAGGCATCACGAAGAATCCTCGCTCAAATTCTGGAGCTCCTCGCCCAGGTCACCGCCGCTGCAATATCTCCCGACAGATAGTCACGAAATGGAAAATTTCATTCCCAGCTTCCCGCCTGTCCTCCTTGTTCTCTGTTCTTCACAAGGATTTCAGCCCACCTCCACAGATGTGTTCTCCAAATCTCCCAGACTTTTGATAGTACATCCAAGAATCAAGGAGATCAACGCGTAACCTGCCCTGGTTGTCTGACCTTACCTCCGGTTCACCCAATCCAGCCCCATCAGCAGCTAACCCCATCTTTATTTCCTGTAAATTTATCGCACAACAGGTTCGGTCTCTGGATGACCAGATTCAACACCTTCTTGCCACACGAGATGCCCTTTGTTCCCAATTAGGGGGAGAAGATGCTGCTACTGCTACTGCTGCTGCTGCAAAGATGCTGCTACTGCTACTGCTGCTACTGCAGATGCTGCTGATGCTGATGCTGATACTACTGCTGCTACTGCTACTGCTGCTGATGCTGCCGATGATGCTGATGCTGCTGCAAGTGACGATGATGGACCCAGTGGATGACTGTGTGATAGTATGGTACATTTGTTTTTGTTGGGTACATTGGTGTTTGACTTTTGATTAACATTTAACTATGTTTATCTTGCTGAATTTTGCTGATGCTTTGAGGAACTTAGGTTGAGATATGATGCTTGATGTTTGTTGTGCTGCTGCCAATGATTATGCCTCTTTGATTGTGCTTACGGAAATAATTATGCTAGACTGATTGATGCCTTGATGTTTATGCGTGGCATGCTGATTTAAATTGAAAGGCTAGCTTGACAATGATGTAGACATGCTGAGATTTTTGCTTACAATGCTGATGCAAAATTATACTTGGAATCTGAAACAGATATGTCTTCTTGTGCATTTTTATGCTTGTCCTATATTGGACACATGTTAAGGGGGAGTTTAAATTTAGGGGGAGAACATGTGACATGATTATCTGTACTACTTTGATTTGTCCTGAAAATTTGTTTTGGAGATAATCTTGAGCTAGTTTTGTACTGATGAACTCGATCTTGATGTCTGGTGTGGCTTTGATTTTTATTGGATAATTCTGGATTACTACTATATGCTGCAATGGTATTAAATGTCAAGAACGTAGGGGGAGTTTTCATTAAGGGGGAGTTTTGCAGGATTAACAATGCTAATATATTTGCTGGGTAAAACTTTCTTTATATTGTGTCCTGTGTTCTAATTTTGATTCTCAAGTATTGAGGAATTGTGAAGAAAGCCAAAAGGTGGAGCTGAAAAAGGTGGAGATGAAAATGATGCTGAAGGTAGAGATGATGCTGATTTGTTGATGCTGGTGCTATGCTGTGTTGCTGCTGCTGCTGAGGCTGTTGCTGCTACTGAGGCTGTTGCTGCTGCTGTGCTGAATTTGCTGTCGTGCTACTATGTTGCTGCTGCTATGCTGAATTTGCTGCCGTGCTGCTATGTTGCTACTGCTGTGCTGATAAAGGGTATACCATAGAGGGGGAGCTTGCAGGAAAGAAGAGTCTTGAAAAAAAAGGAAGATAACAACATGTGCAAAACTGATCGCTTTAACAATTGTTGTCTTCAAGTTGAGAATTTGGAAATTGGGAAGAAAGGCAAAAAATGGGAGATTGTTAAGATTTGAATAAGTCAAATCTTTTAAAGATATGTTTTGCCAGTTTCTTCCTTGATAAAAGATGCATATCCCCACAGAATAGGGAAACAGTTGAAGACCGAGTCAAAACTCTATCCTGAAAGAGAGACGGTTGAGGAAAGAAAGGAGAAGTGGAGAATGCCATTACATGAACGTGGGTTTGTGAAAGAAGGAAAGAAAGGGAACTGAAGAATTCTATAAATACAACGAATGAAGAAAGCAGAAATAGGGACTGAATGAGATTACATATGTCTGTATAACAGACACGTATGTTGCTAAGAAAGTTGTCGTCATTCTGACTCCAACATCTTGCACTGTTCAGCGACGGATTTTCCTAATCTGTTGCTGTCAATTCATACACTGAGAGTTTGAGTGATATTTTGTTTCTCTTAGTTTACTTTCTTAGCTAGTTTAGTTGACTTGAAATCCATATTGGATTTCAAGTACTTAAGGATCGTAAAAGTTTTATTCGATCCCTTTTTGTAATTCACTTTAATTAGTGGATAATTTTCGCCCTGTTGGCTTCACAAGTCATTCTTGACTTGTGAATATTTTATTTCGAGTTACTCTCATCTATTTCCATTCAACACCGAATTTTCACATTACAACTGCTTAAGTAGACTACTAAAAAACTGAATAATAAACTCCACTATCCTTCCCTAATAAAGCCTCAGATAGTGGCTCATAATGGACTCAAAACCGAAACGTAAAAAAACTCCTAATAGATGGCTGAAAACCAGGAAACTGAATTGACCAATTCTACATAATAAACTACTAACAGTTTCTGACTTATTTTGCATTAATATGTGGACTGCATGAAGCTTGAATTACATTGCAACATGGTGCTCATCCAAAACATCTTCTCAAAGTTACTCTTGTAAAAGGGGAAGGCTGTAGTGTTTGTCCTAACTATATTTATGGACATTGGGGTTCTTCTTGCCATTGCGATAGCTGTGAATTTGTATTGTGCTTTAGATATTTTGTTGCCCCCAATCATTGACTATAGTGGGGATAAGCACCCCTTGCCAACATACGATGCTAATCTAAACCATCCCGAGGAATTCTACTGCAATTTCTGCAAAGAACAAATGGATCCGAAGAAGTGGATATGTCTCTGTCACGAGTGCGATAGCTCCTTCCATGCCCATTGCATTCCTGCGGCATCCGGAAGGTATAGAAACATCGCATTTGGGTAGCATTATGTTATGGCCACTGCTTGTCATCCTCACCCTCTTGTGTATCAACTAATAACCATCAAACCTCGATGCCATGTCTGTTGTATATATGTCTACGGTGATCTCGGATTTGTGTGTGAATCGTGCAACTTAGGCATGTGTTTGGATAGATACAGGGACAAGCATAGAGATGTTGAGGCCAGCTATTGACACAAATTAAGATTCATATATACTCCATATGTAATGCTTTCTCTCTCTCTCTCTCTCTCTCTCATTTATGCATTTACATATCTATGTTGAAATTTATTACTTCTTAACTGTAAAAATATTTTTTTATGTGTGAAACGTAATACTCTTTAACCGTAAATGTATTATTTTATTTGTTCAAATTTATTAATTCTTAACTGTAAAAGTATTACTCTAAGAAGAAGCCTATAGTCATATCAATCTTTACAATCTTATCGTTGTCAAGAATATACTTTTGTGTTTCAAGAAACGGGCCCAAAACAAAGCCAAATATTATCAATACCAAATAAAAAAATACAAAATTATAAATATGCTATTTTTTTCCAAAGAAAGAAATAAATAGAATAGTTTAGAAAATAATTAGTTAGGATTTGATTCATATTTTAAATTAATTTATTTAATAAATATGATAATATATCTTTTAATGGAAACATATCAAAATTGATGTCAATATTAATTCCACTAATTAATCTATTAAAATATAATAATATTACTAGCTCAGGAAATTTTGGTCCTAAAATAAAAAAAAAAAAATCTAGCTCAATGTTTTATGTGGGGTTTTGATTCTCCACCCCTTGAACGAGAAAGCAAAGCCAGACAAATCGAACTATCAGTTACTTGGTTTAATTTTTGAATTGTTTTTTATATTTAATTAACTAGTACCAGAAAAAAAACTACAATCCGTGCATTAAAGTTTTTGTTTTGTTTCTAATTAGTTGATCAAAAACAAGCATATAGTCAATACTTATCATTAATTGACTAAGCACAATAAGGTTATATATCTATTAATCATAGCATTATTTTTTTGTAAGGATGGTTAATCCCAGTACAATATTTCAGATAACTTTAATTATTGAATTAGTTTTATCAATTCAATTAAAATAAATAAATTATAATAACACAATTTATTCAACCTGATGCTAGTAGGATTCAATCTCTGCCATGTTTACGTTGACATGAAATGGAAAATATTTTTTAATATTAGATATTTAACAGTTAGATAAAAGTGGGTACACATATTAATTGTGAGATTGGGCAGTAACTACCAAGGTATAAAATTAAAGGGAGGAGGACATGGGGGAGGGCGTGGGATACAATTGCTAGGGCCAGCTTCAACGCGTGGACATCACACATGCGTAGTGTGGTGCTCTGGCAGGGGTCCCGCGCACAGCCACCTCTACCTCCTTTTTTCTTTTTCCTTTTTTATTTTTAAATTGCACGTATATTTTTCTATTCATCAATATTATCTTTCTATCCATCAATATTATCATTGGAAATTTAACAGTTATTATTATTTTTTTCACCTACAAATACAACTTGCAATTCTTCATTTGATGTATTAATGTGTGGTAATTTTGTTATAACATTCTCCACAAATTCAACATTTCTCATTTCTCAATGGATACAAATTCTTGAATAAATTGGCTTAATTCTTCTGATTTGAAAGAAAATTTATCTTCTCGGAATTTCAATATTCGTTTTCAAAATTTTAATTTTCATCCCCAAAAATGACAACATTCCTCCCCTCTACTTTTCAGAAAGTAATAAATTCTATGAATGCTCATGGAGCTCCGTGTTATATGTATCCATCCAATTTTTTTCAATTTCCATTTATGCCACCCTCTACTTACAGATTTCCTCCTAAAAAATCTCAAAAAATGGCTTCAAACTCCTCACGAAGAACCCGTACCGATCGAACGAGCACCAACAAAGAATGCGCAACTCCATCTTCTGAGAGAGCAACTTCTTTCCCACCACATTGCTCTCCACAAGGATTGAAAAACATTAATCTCACTATGCATTCAAACTCCAATGATGAAGATATGTTTGCACCAATGAAGAAACCTTACTCTCATGCTGGAAATGAGCACCTTGCAAGGTGTTGGGTTGATATTAGCACTAATCTAGTAGTCGATAATTCTAAGAAACTAGATCAAATGTGGATCAGGATTGGTATTGTGTAAAATAAATACCGACCAACCTGTAAATAATATTTGTTTACCTCAATTGAGGATTTGAGATCGTGTATTACAAAATAAATAGGAGAATACAATGTACAACAAGAAAGCGAAATACAAGGAAAATAAAATCAAAAAGATATTTACAATTAATGACTAAATCAAATCATATCCTTGACTGATTTAAATCGTATCAGGATCTTCGAAAATATCTCTAACATCCCCCCTCAAGCGAAGCAGATGAGGGCAAACGTGTAGCTTGGACCGAAAAAACTCAAAGAGAGGACGTTGAAGACTCTTTGTGAAAATATCCGCAATCTGTAGGTGAGAAGGAACGAACTTAGTACAAAGACGCTTGGCAGTGACGAGGTCGCGAACAAAATGATAGTCAATGTCGATGTGTTTAGCACGCTTGTGAGCCACCGGATTTTGACTGAGAAATAATGCGCTTTTATTATCGCAAAGCAAGGTAGGAGGATCAGGGGGCAAGGCATGAAGCTCCCGTAACAGGAGTGTGACCCAAATCACCTCGGAGGCAGCATTGGCCATAGCATGATACTCGGACTCACAACTGGACCGAGAGACCGTAGGCTGTTTCTTGGCACTCCAAGAGACAAGGTTGGAGCCTAAGAAAATCGAATAACCATAAGTGGAACGCCGAGTGTCCAAACAGCGTGCCCAATCAGCATCGGAGTAAGCGACAAGAGCAGACGAACCCCGAGAAAAATCTAGACCAAAATCGAGAGTGCCTTTGACATAGCGCAGAATACGCTTAACAGCCTGAAAATGATCTGTGGTAGGAGATGCTTGAAACTGACTGACAGTGTTGACCGCAAAAGATAGATCAGGCCGGGTGATTGTCAAATATTGAAGAACACCCACAAGAGAACGATAAAAGGTGGGATCTGAATATGGCGTGCCATCACGACGAAGAAGCACATCAGCAGCAAGAGGAGTTGAGACGGGCTTGGACTCAAGTAGGGCAGCCCGTTTAACAATATCATGAGCGTATTTTGATTGGCCAAGAAAGAGACCATGATCTGAATAAGTAACTTCAAGGCCAAGGAAATAATGAAGCCGACCAAGATCTTTGATAGCAAACTCCTTGCGAATACGAGAAATAAGACGAGAGATAAAGGCTGAGTCATTGCCAGTAACGATTATGTCATCTACATACACCAGGAGATAAAGGATGAGAGACCCACGAGAGTAGATGAAGAGAGAAATATCTGACTTACTCTCTACAAACCCCAAACTGAGCAAAAAGGTGCAAAAGCGCTGGAACCAAGCCAGAGGAGCCTGCTTGAGCTCGTAAATTGCCTTGTTGAGGCGACACACAAAAGAGGGACGAAGAGGGTCAGAATAGCCAGGCGGTTGCTCCATATAAACAGGCTTGGTAAGAACCCCATGCAAGAAGGCATTATTGACATCGAGCTGATGATGAGACCAGTTTTGCATGACTGCCAGGGCAAGAATGATGCGAACAGTGGAGGCTTTAACAACAGGACTGAATGTATGATCATAGTCAAACCCAGGAAGTTGTGAAAACCCTTGAGCCACTAAGCGGGCTTTAAAACGATCGATTGAGCCATCAGCCAAGAACTTGGTTCGAAACACCCATTTGGAACCAATCACATTTTCATCAGGAGGTCGAGGAACCAAGTCCCAAGTGTGATTTGTGCGAAGTGCCCGAAGTTCATCATCCATTGCTGCAACCCAATGTGGAGATTTAGATGCAGACTTAAACCCTTTAGGCTCTGAGTGAGAATGAATAGTCAACAACAGAGCATTGTGAGCAATGTAAGCAATGGAAGGAGGATACTTCAGCTTAAAGATACCATCTTGTGAATGAGTCCGCATGGAATGAGTTAGGCGAAGAACCGGCTGATGCGGCAGAGCAGGAGGAGCAGGAGGTAGAGGATCCATAGGAGCAGGGGACGGTGGAGCCGGCGGAGTAACATCCTGTCTGGACAAAGAAGGCACGCGTCAGGTGTGTGAGAGCATGACCGGCTAAGCTGAGCTGGAGAAGAAACAACCTGATAGACGTGAGGATAAGGCTCCACAAAAGCAGCATAATCCAGCGAGCTAACAGGAGTAGAGAGTGTGTTGGCCGAGTATGGAAGACAATTCTCGTCAAATTGAGCATGACGAGTGATATAAAAACGAGAGGTGGCAGGATCAAGACAACAGAAACCCTTGTGCTTGGAGCTATAACCCAAAAATACGCAAGGCAAAGACCTGGGCGATAGTTTGCGCTCAACATAGTCCCTAAGATAGGGATAGACTCGACATCCAAAAACATGAAAATTGTCATAAGCAGGAGGAGCGGAGAACAACAGCTCATAGGGTGACTTATTTTTCAAGACCGAAGATGGGAGTCTGTTAATAGTATAAATTGCAGTAGCAAATGCCTCTACTCAAAAAGTTAAGGAACAAAAGCATGAAACAATATTGATAAACCAGTTTCAGTGATATGTCTGTGTTTACGTTCCGCCCTACCATTCTGGGCAGGAGTGTAGGGACAGGACATAGAGTGCAAAATACCACAAGACTGAAACAGAGACTGCAGTTTATTGCTTCCAAACTCAGTGCCTCCATCTGACTGAAAACGTTTAATAGTACATCCAAATTGATTTTCCACCAAGGTCTTAAACAGCACAAAAGTATCATAAAAATCAGATTTCAAACGCAGCGGATAAAACCAAGAATAGCTAGAAAAATCATCGATAAAGACCACGTAATAGCGAAAACCATCAGAAGATGTAACAGGAGACGACAGTCAGTTTACTAACGGATAATAAGTTCTTCGTAATATGAGGAACGAGCAACACATCCAAAAGAGATAAATCAGCAGAAAGAGCATGGGAACCAATATGTGAAATGGAAAGAGAGTTACCATTACCGACAATGACATTGTCGGAGCCCGTATAAGCTGAAACAGAGTCTAAGTTGGACGAAGAATTCGTCATGTGGGCAGAGGAGCCCGTATCTACGTACCAATCGGAAAGGGCGACGTGAGGGAGCAACTGGTGCGAAAGGACTCCGCAAGATTGGAGCATAGTGTCCATCTGTTCGACATATCTGACAGTGGGGAGGACGACGTCCACGACCACGACCACCCGAATTAGGGTTTCGAGCATTACCACTGGACGAAAACCTGTTCTAGGATGATCCGCGAGAACCTGTATTGGTATTGAAGCGGGACTGCTACTGTTTCTGGGTATGAGTAGCGAAGGCAGCAGTAACCTGGGATGAGGAAGAGCCTGCGGTAGCGTCCAATAACCGAGTAAAGAGGTCATGCGCCTCTGCCTTCGACAGAAGGTCCAAAAACGTGAGCAGCGGCGTGAGATTAATTTGAGACGTAGCAAAAGACAGAAACTCATAACCGAGTCCCCTGAGAAACCAATGGGATTTGTCAGTGGGATCAAGGACGCATCCCATGGATGCCAACTGATCACAGAGAGATTTGAAATGAGCGCCGAACTCGGAAACTGAACGCGACCCCTTCTTGAGCAGTTGCAACTCATCCTTCAAATGTAATTCACGGGCTTTGGAGGAAGTGTTAAATGCCGTGGAGAGTGTAGACCAGAGATTGGCCGACGTGGAGCAACCAACCACGACGGCCATTGTGTCTTCCGTGAGAGTGGACATGAGAAAAACACGGACGAATTGATCTCGAGCGAGCCAATCCGTGTATGCCGATTAGGCTAAGGGACACCGCCTTCAGTGATGGTCTGGGAAGGAGGAGGAGTAGATCCATCCACGTAGGGCAGAAACTTCTGCATCACCAACAACGGGAATACTTGCGCATGCCATAGAAGATAATTGGTTGCCGTCAGTTTAACAGGAACCATATGTGTCATGGCCTGTAGGGTGAGTGTGGCATCAAAGACGGATGATGAAGAGGTAGTGTTGCCAACCATTGTCGAACACAGCCGAGGAGCGTGAGGCTTTGAGTGGAAAGGGAAGAATTGAGGAAAATTAAGGTTTTCAAGATTAGGCTGATACCATGTAAATAATATTTGTTTACCTCAATTGAGGATTTGAGATCGTGTATTACAAAATAAATAGGAGAATACAATGTACAACAAGAAAGCGAAATACAAGGAAAATAAAATCAAAAAGATATTTACAATTAATGACTAAATCAAATCATATCCTTGACTGATTCAAATCGTATCAGGATCTTCGGAAATATCTCTAACACAACCAACACTCCAGAGAGGCCATGGACCACATTAAAGACACATTTCTACACACTTCATAAACAAGTAAGATCATTTAATGGAATCTACCTTAACATAAAGAAACTTTGGGCAAAAGTGGTAGTAATGAAGTTGATATAATGGAAAAGGCATAAAGAGAGTACACGAGCATTATCAGTAAATATGGTTTTTAGTCATATTGGAGTGTGGAGAATTCCAAGTGCATGTCCCAAGTTTGCATACCCAAATGGTGATGTTCGTGGTACAAAGAAGATAAAGATTATGAGTCACGGGCGCACATATCCTCTTCCAACTCACAATCGATTGATAACAAAGATACTAATATAGAGTGCATTCATCCAATTGGGCAAAAGATGCAGAGAAGAAAGTTAAGGGTACATAAAGTTCGATGAGCGCAAATACTTAAAAGAGAGAATAGAGAAAAACATAGTTGGATTAGAAAGCTATACAGAAAAAGAAAATGGTAACAATTGCTGGTGTAGTCAAAACACGTGAGTTCAAATTCCTCATGAAAGATACTACAAACATGACACCAGATGAATTTCGTATACACCTCCACATGTGTGATGAAATCAAGAAGAAATAGATTATTTAATGTTTGTTTATTTCTTAGTACTTTTTTGTTGTTTGTAATTTTCATCTTCTTGGAATCTTTAGTGACTTTAGTAGTTAATATGAATTTATGTAAATATCTTAAAACTAGACATTATAATAGCCATTATAAAACTAGTCGTTGTAACACTAGTTGTTCTAAAACTAGTCGTTGTAAAATAGCCTTTGCAAAACTAGTTGTTGCAAAATAGCCGTTGTAAAACTAGTTGTTGTAACATTCACTATAGATCAGATAACATACGTCACATTTATCCAATACACAAATTCCATGATCTTTCAAATATACTATCAATATTATAAACATGTCTTCATCTTACAACCACTCAACCTCCAGCGATAGTGATGATGATGATCTCATTGAAATGGTGATGGATAACACAGAAGGATGAATAATGCTCGAGATACTCCAACAACAACGAATGCTTCTGAAGATGGAGCAAAATTCTTCTAGTCATTCCAAAAGAAGAGGATACATCGATCAAGATCGTGAAGGTGCACACATCCATCTTGTGAATGATTACTTCTCTGGAAAACCCAACCTAGGGTAGTGATGTATTTTAATGACGTTTTCGGATGAGTGAAGACTTATTCATTCGTATTGTCAGTGCTTTAGAATCTCATGATGAATATTTTCAATGGAGGGTCAATGCAACTGGGAGAAAAGGTTTCTCACCACTTCAGAAATGTGTACGGATAATCTGACAATTAGCATATAGAGGGCTTGCCAACCATTATGATAAATATCTACGTGTTGCTGCTGGTTCCACTTTCTTCGATTTGTGATTGAAATAGTTGGTGGATATTACTTGAGAAGGGCTACTCCTGTTGACTGTCAGTGCTTGGTTCAGATGCATGGAGAAATTCTCCAATTGCTTGGAAAGGTCAATTTACTCAAGATGGTCATGGAGTCCCAACTATTATGCTTGAAGCGATAGCGTTTGTACACTTATGGATATGGCGCATTTTTTATTATTATTATTATTATTTTTTTTGGAGTTGCAGGTTCAACTAATGACATCAACGACTTAATCAGTCCCCCTTTTTAAACAATGTTTTACAAGGACATATGCCAAATATTATCTTTACAATAAATGACACGCAATATACACAAGGATACTACCCAACAGATGGAATCTATTTGGAATATATAACTCTTGTCAAGAGTTTTCAGTATCCTCAAGATCCTAAGAGAAAGAAGTTCAAGAAATGCAGGAGGCTACTAGAAAAGATGTCGAACGGGCAATTGGAGTGATTAGAGGCCCAGACCATTTTGGGTATAGGAATAACATGAAGGATATCATGTATGCTTGCATTATTTTACACAACATGATAATTCAAGATGAAGGAGATACGGTGGTTGATTGGTCAGACGAACCCATCAACAATAACAACAACAACATCAATACTAGTTCATAGATAATTCAAGGCTCTATCAAATAATTCAATGATCACCTCACGAAAAATTTTCATCTACATGATAGAGAAAACATCATCAACTTTGAGTGGACTTGATTGAGCACGTATGGGCACAATATGTAAATAATTAGCAAAATATTAATTTAGTGTATGAAGCATTACGTTATTTTACTTATGCACATAATGTATTTTTATTATGTTGTTTCTACAACCTTTGTTTGTTTTTAATAAATTTTCAATAATAATCCAAATAATTATTTCGATTTTTATTAATTTTTCTATTTAAATTAATATAATATAACAAACAATTATAATTTAAGTATGCAATTAAATATTTAATTAACATGTAATTTTATATAAGTAAATCATTAATAAAAATGGGAAACTAATAATGATGTAGGACGTTTTGATAGTAGGACAATGAATAATTACTTTTTCGGGTAGTATGATTAGTGGATCCAAAGTCTTCACAAATTTTGTAAAGAAAATAAATTTTTTCTATCCAATGTTTATTACATAGGAAAATTACATAATTCCTCAATAATTAAAAAGAGAAATTTATAGTTTGATAATTTAGCTTTTTTCTCAATACACCTGCTCCATATCTTCATAATTTAGTCCAAACATTTGTCATTTAGCTTCAAAATCAAGGCAAAACTTGTGTGACACGGTTGCACGAATTATTGGGCTGCGGATCCTTTTTCTACTTATGCTATTTTATTGTATTTATATTAAATGATTGTAAATTAAATTAAATGATTATTCAGTCCCACTTACGAAATTTCTAAAATCCTATTTATTTATATCAATAAATGCTTACAACAATACTAAAATATCACTCAACTATTTAATTTTTAATTATTTTAAATTACAATTGTAATCACTAATTTAAATAAAATTTATATATTTTTTTTAAAATTCAATATATTTAAAAATAAAATTATTTTAAAAAAATTGATATACTTACAAATTTGTGAATTATATTTTGTTGATAGTATAAAAATTAGTTCCTATAAATTATTATCTCTTCAAATTCTAAATTCACATGTTGTATGTGATAGATTTTTTTAATTAAACAAATAATATTATCTTTTAATAATATTAATCATTTTCTTAAAATATATTAATTTGAAAGTAATATTAAATTTTTAATTAAATTTAAAAATTATATTATATTGTAATATACAATTGGGTAGATTTCAAAATAAAATATTATGCAACACACGGAAGAATATACTAGTTATTTGAAATAAGAAGAAACTACATCCGCTTGTGCAATGCATAGAATATAGTATATATATATATATATATATATATATATATATATATATATATATATTAAAACAAAATGATTTTTTCCAATTTTGTTTTCCCACCTAAATTTTATTACTTATTTAGAATAATTATATTATTATTAATCTAAAATTAGACATTTTTATTCTAAACTTTTTGATTCGATTTCAAAATCTAAATTATTCCACAAATTTAGGTGTTTCAAATTTAGATGATATCAAGATGAATATACTGCGATATTTAATACATGATTCGAAATCTATATATTTAATCGAATATTAATCAAATCATTGAATTATGAAATTAAAATAATATATGAAATCTAACAAATATATGACTCAATTTTCTTGATTCATTTTATCAAAAATAAAAATTATATATATATATATATATAAGTAAAATTACTTTTTAAAATTTTATTTTTTTGGCCTAAATTTCAACCATATAAATGTAAAACTATATATATTTATGCAACTCTTTTAAGATACATTATTACAATTTAATTGAAGAGATTGTTATCAAGAATCTTCGGGATTTTCTTAGTTTCTGTTGTTCAACATAAATAAATTCAAATTTTAAAGAATTTTTGTTAACTCATAATATATTCAAAATAAGAAATAAATTTGTTAGGAACATGAATTTATTGTTGTTTCATTATATTATGAAAAATTATTAACAATTTTTCTATAATTAAACTATCAATCATTTAAAATCACCCAATCGCGTAGATAAAATTTGATTTTGTTAAATATAAAATTAAATTTTCAACAATCTTACCATAATTCAAAATCATTTCTCATTTTTGCCTCTCTCTTCTTTCTATATATTTTATCAAAATTACTACTAAATATTTTAAGGTCTCTCTTTTTTTGTCCTCCTTCCTCTTGAAGTGTTTTGCATTCTCTGTTTTGAGAAAATAAATGGTAAGACATGTACGATAATGTGTGTCATATTCAATTGTCACAAAAGCCTACACTCATCAAAAATATTATTTTTAGGTTTATTTTATTTTAAAAAATTTTATTTACCTGTTGCTTTCAATTTCTCATAAACATATTTAATTTTCTTAAATATTTTTCTTTCTTATTTTTAAACAAAAAGTTCGCCCATCTCTTTCATGTTTCGTTTGATTATTCTTGTGATTTTCTGTTGAGATCTGCGAATTATTTTGACGTATAAGCACCGTACGATTTTTCATTAGCTTTCAAAGTATTTGCTTCTATCAAATTTCAAATTTTTGTAATATTATTACATTTAATTTGCAATTTGCAAAATATTTTTATCCTTAATTTGACTATGTAATTGGAAATTTTACGAGATCTATACAAATCTTTACTTTCTTTAATCTGCTGATATGACTTTTTTTTTTTTTAAAAAAATTAATTTGATTCAACCTTCAATAAATCGTGGATATCATGCTTATCTATTTGTGAACGAGGCTAATGCTAATAGAATAAAAGACGAAACATAAATTACTACAAATTTCTACTCATTATACAAAAAATAATCACTGAATTACAAATCTACACCTTCTATAATATACTATATAACTTGAATATATGATTATATTACAAAATATAAGAAAACAAATATCTTATGTGAATCGCGCAGGTCTCACACTAGTATTTAATTATATTAAAATTATAGTACAATTATATTTATTATTATTAATATAAAAATGTACATAACTTATTATTAATTAATTTACTTTTTTCTTTGTTTCAAAAATCACATATTTATATATGTGTTTAGAAATTGAACAAAAAAATTTGCTCAATGTTACTACTTATTTTTAAAAAGAAACAAACACATAGCTGCTTTTTAAATTCTAGAAAATATTTTATAGTGGAAGGAATGATGTCTATTTGTTCATATGAAGATATATAGGATTATCTTTTTTTCTTTTTGAATATTAACAGTGTTACTTTCTTATTCATATGAAGGTATTACTACTTATTTTAAAAAGATACACGACTGCTTATTAAATTCTAGGATATATTTTATAGTGGGGGAATGATGTGTATTTGTTAATCTAAAAATGTCTATGATTCTCTCTTTTATCAAATATTAACAATATTACTTTCTTATTCAAAATGTATTACTTTCTTATTCAAAACGTAGTACTACTTATTTAAAATAAAAATAAAACTACATTACTGCTTGTTACATTCTAGGATATATTTTATAGTGGGGGAATAATGTATATTTGTTAATCTAAAAATGTCTAAGATTCTCGCTTTTATCGGATATTAACAATATTACATTCTTATTGAAAATGGATTACCTTCTTATTCAAAATGCATTACCTTCTTATTCAAAAGGTATTGCTATTTATTTTTTAAAAAAATAAATACATGACTGTTTGTTAAATTTTAGGAAATATTTTATAATGGGGGGAATAATGTGTATTTGTTAATCTAAAGATATCTAATATTCGTTCTTTTGGTGAATATTAACAATATTACTTTCTTTTTGAAAATGTATTACTTTTTGACTCAAAAGGTATTACTACTTATTTTTTAAACACAAAAACTCATGTGCAACGGTTGCACGTATTGCGCGATTTAAGGTATTACTTGTATAACTATAAAATATTACTTATTTAACTATAAAGTATCATTATTTTTAAGGTAACTAATCAACAGTAATACATTTAAATAAAAATAGTGATACTTTATAGTTAAATAAGTAATACTTTATAGTTACACAAGTAATATCTTAAATCGTGTCACACGTGTAACCATTTCACAGAAGACTTACTCTTTTTTAGAAGAAACAAGTACATGAGCGTTTGTTAAATTTTAGGATATATTTTATAGTGGTAGAATGATGTGTAGTTGTTAATTTGAAAATGTGTAGGATTCTCGCTTTTTTCGAATGTTAAGAGTATTACTTTCTTATTGAAAAGGTATTACTACTTATTTGTTAAATTGAAAAAAGTAATAATCCATCATAATTTATCATCTATTTATCGTGAATAAATAAATATTAAGAGTAATACTTTTTAGTTAACCCAATAATAAGTTTTAGCTAAACAAATAACACCTTTCAATTAAACAAGTAATATTGAACCATTTTTTAGTTTAATTTCAATTGAATATATACTAATATAATAATAAAGTAGTATAAAAGAAAATTTTATCATCTATTTATAGTAAATAATACCTAATAATTTCTCAGAAAATTTACTAAAATTTAAAATTTTAATACAAGTAATCAATTTATTTTAATATTAGTTTCAAAATACTATATTTTTAAAAAATGAGTAATAATATTAAAATATAAAGTAATATTATTTAAATATAATAATATTATTTGTAATTAAAAAAATTCTATCACAACGTATGAAGTTTAGAATTTTAAGGGATAATAATTTATAGGAATGAATTTAATCCCCATCAACAAATAATACAAATAAATTCACAAACTAATAAGTATATCAATATAAATAATGATGTGTTTGTTTCTTTTAGAAAATAAGTAGTAACATCGAGTAATTTTTTTAGTTCAATTTCTAACCACATATCTAAATGTGTGAATTTTCAAACAAAGAAAAAAATAAATTTTATCATCTATTAACAGTAATAAATAAATATAACCTAATATTTTTTAGAAAACTTACTAAAATTTTAATTTTTAATACAATTAATCATTTTATATTTAATATTAGTTTCAAATTAATATATTTAAAAAAAATGAGTAATAATGTTAAAAGATAAAGTAATATTATTTAAATGTAATAATTTTATTTGTTTACTTATTAAAATTATATCATAATGTGTGAAGTTTAGAATTTTAACGGATAATAATTTATAGGAATGAGTTTACATACCTACCAAAATATATAAAAAAATTTAACAAAGTAATAAGTATATTAATTTTTTTATGTAAATATTTTTATTTTTAATTATAAAGAAGTTTAAGAAAAATATAAATTTAATTTTTATTAGTATATACAATTTTAATTTACCTATATTGTAAAGTAATTGTAAATGATTCAAAAAAGAAAATAGATGAGTGTTATTTTAATATTTTTTTAAGTCTGCTCAATTTATTGATATAAGATTACAAAGTAGGAATGATGCGAAAGGACATCCATACCCATATGATGCGAAAATCACTATTTTTGTCTTTTTTTAGTGTAATTTATATTGTTTTGCCAGAAAATTATTATTTGAGAAATGATTTGATGGGGTATTAGAGAAAGAAATTAGGGAGGTTAATGAGGAAGACAATGGCAAGTGTCATGGGAAGAATGATGGGATAGAACAAAATGAAGATAAGGAGTCTTATTTTGATGATCTTATAGAAAATAAGCTCTCCAATATAACAAATTTATCTTTTGCTGGACCATTGAATAAGTGTCAGGTTCAATTATTCGATACGGGCATTGTGTACAAATATTTTCAGAAAAAATAATAATTTAATAAAAAATATAATGTACATATTGATAATTTGTATAAGAAAATACAATTTTAAAAAAGAAATATATACACATTACTTGGAGCGAGGGGTAGCAGGGGCAAACAAAAATTGGAAGCTAATTTTGATAATGTAGACTCCTGTGGTAATAATGTTTATGTAGGGAAAGACGATGGATAAGAGGATACTATTATGATATTCTGTTGGAAGACTGTGTTGATAAGGATGAAGATTTCAAAGCTAAATTTCAGAATGAGCCTTTTGGAGGTGTTTCAGAAGATCCCATACAAACTGAATTCTACAAAATCGACGTATACAATCCATCCTTTAACAGTTCTTAAAATTTCGCCCTAATGCCATAACTTCATTAAGAAATATAAAGATTGATGAAACTGATATTTTATTGACACACTTCATAGTTACACTGCCATACATATTTATACATCAATAAAGAGGGATCTAGAACTAGAATACAATATATGAAAAGATATGAAAATATATACAGTATATTTGAAAGATACAATCATAATAAATCTGGATCCTATAATTATGGCGAGTGAATATTTTCTTGACTATTCTGGAGACTTGGTGATATCTTGAGACGAGGTGGCAGGATCGTGATCTTTGACTTCTTCAGAAACAATATCTCTAATAGGCCCCCGCAAGATGGAGGATCCATCAGAGACACCAATCTTGGATCTACACACAGTGAACTTATTGGTGGAGAGAGGTTTTGTGAGAATATCGGCTAATTGATCATGAGTGGACACATACGAGACACGAAAAGACGCATTGGACACATGGTTACGGACGAAGTGATAATCAATAGCAATGTGTTTCATATGTGAGTGAAAGACTGGGTTAGCACATAGATACGTGGCAGCAAGGTTATCACAAAAAAGAACAGGGGAGGTAGGAAGGGTGACACGAAATTCAGACAATAAATTCGAGAGCCAGAGTATCTCCATAGAACATGTGGCAAGAGCTCGGTATTCCGCTTATGTGGACGAGCGAGCAACTGCGCGTTGCTTCTTAGAGGACCAAGAGATAGGACAACGACCAATATAGACAATGTAAGCCGAAGTGGAGGAACGATCATCAGGATTACCTGCCCAGTCGGAGTCAGAGAAGGCAGTCAGGGTTAGAGGAGCACCTCCACGTAGAAGAAGGCCATGAAAGATGGTATGTTTGAGGTAGCGGAGAACACGCTTGACCGCGGCAAAGTGGGTTTCAGAGGGATAATGCATGAATTGAGAAAGCTTACCAACGGCGTAGAAGATATCTGGACGAGTGAGAGCAAGGTATTGTAAGGCGCCGACAATTTGACGATTTTGACGAGAGTCAGTGGAAGAAGAGCCATCAGCAAGGCGGAGGGACGCAGACGAAGAGAGGGGGGAGGAGACCTCTTTGGCGCCAAGCATATTGGTGCGAGTAAGAATGTCGTGAATATACTTGTGCTGACTTAGGAAAAAGGAAGAGGATGTACGAATGACCTCGACGCCTAGAAAGTAGTGCAAATCACCCAGATTCTTAATAGAGAAACGAGTGGAGATAGCATCGACCAAGTGCGAAATAGCATAGCTGTCATTTTCGGTGACAAGCAAATCATCGACGTAGACGAGAAAAAAAAGGGAGATAGGGCCACGAGTGAAGAGAAAGAGGGAGTTGTCAGAGTGAGCATGGGTGAAAACATAGGATAGGAGGAATGTTTTTAGTTCAATGTACCAGGTACATGGAGCCTGCTTGAGGCCATATATAGCCTTATTCAGACGAAAGACGGCGGATGGACGGTTAGGGTCGAGAAAACCAGGGGGTTGAGACATATAGACCGTGTCAGGGAGGGATCCATGAAGAAAGGCATTGTTAACATCTAATTGTTGGATAGGCCAGGAATGAGTGAGAGCAAGAGTGAGGAAGATACGGATCGTGGCTGGTTTGACAACGGGGCTGAAAGTGTCATGAAAGTCAATACCGGGGCATTGATGAAAGCCTTTTGCAACAAGACGGGCCTATAGCGAGAGATAGTGCCATCAGGGTGATGTTTGATACGAAAGACCCACTTGTAACCTATGACATTAGCATGAGGAGGGGAAGCGACTAGATTCGAAGTGTTGTTATGAATAAGAGCATTTAGTTCATCGTCCATCGCGGCACGCCACTTTGGATCCTTTACGGCTTGGGAGGCGCATGTGGGTTCAATGGCAGTAGGAATAGGGTGACGAGTGGTGAGAGAGGTGTGGATTTTGGGCTTGAAGATGTTGTTCTTGGCACGGGTTAGCAATTGATGAGAGTTAACGGGAAGAGGGGCCGAAGCCACGGGAGTAGGGTCGGACCTTGTAGGAGATGGGGATCCCAAGGCCAGAGGTGGGGAGGGACGGTCGGCTGCAGAAGGAATTGTGTTGTTAGCTGGGAGAGAAGCGGACTGGTCTGCAGGCTGGGAACGGTCTGGAGAGATAGGCGCTCGAGTCGAGCCAGGTGACGGGGGCGGTCGAGCAGAAGCAGTAGTGTCAGGGAGCGCGGCTGGACTAGGAGCAACTGTAGGGGGCACCTGGGGAGGACTAGGGACAACCGAGGCAGCGGGTAAGGGAGCAAGTAAACCAACGGGCGAGTTTAAGGTTTGAGAGGGTGAAGAGAAGGGAAAGGTATCTTCAACGAAGCGAACATGCCGAGAGATGTAGATCCTATATGAAGCGAGATCAAGACAGGAGTACGCATGATGTTGGAGATTATAGCCAAGGAAGACACACGGGGAGGAGCGAGGTTCAAGTTTGAAGGCGGCGTACGGACAAAGCCAAGGGTAGCAAAGACACCCAAATTGACGAAGAGAGGTGTAGGATGGTACCTTTCCGAAGAGGGATTGAAAAGGGCTAGTGTGGTCACGAGTGGAGATTGGAAGTCGATTAATGAGGTAGACAGCGGTGTGGAAAGCATAAGGCCAAAAATGAGGGGGGACGGAGGAGGCGTGAAGAATAGTACGAGCCGTCTCAACAATATGACGATGGCGACGTTCGGCGAGACCATTGTGTTCGGGTGTGTGAGGAGGTGTGATTTTGTGACAAATTCCAATGGTGGAAAGAAATTTCTTAAGGGCTATGAATTCACCACCACCATCGGTGTAGAGAGTCGTAAGGGAATGACCAAGTTGTTTTTCGAAAGTTCGTAAAAATATAGGGAAAATAGAGGCAACGTCGGATTTAAGGCGTAAAGGAAAGAGCCATACATAACGCGTAAAATGATCAACAAAAACAATGTAGTAACGAAAACCATCAAGCGAAGTAACCAGGGAAGGACCCCAAACATCCGAAAAAACAATATCCAAGGGAAAACAACTCGAAAGACTAGAACTAGCAAAAGGAAGTTTCGAGCTTTTATTACATAAACACGAAGAGCAATTAAAAGTAGATGGTAGCGCAGATGCAGTGGACGGGAGAAGCGAGGCGAGAAGTTGATTCGTCGTCCGAGAAGAGGGATGACCGAGCCGACTATGCCACAATAATGGAGATACGTGAGTAACCGAGTTTATTTGAGGAGGCAATGATGGTAAGGATGGCCATATATAAAGGTTATCTTTGACTTGCCCCTGAAGAAGGGTGCGATGAGTGTGGAGGTCCTTAACAACAAAGTAAGAGGGAAAGAAATCAATAGATAAATTATGTTGTGAACAAAGTTGAGAGACAGACAAAATTTTACGATGCATGGAGGGGACACATAGAACATTAGAGATGCGTAAATTAGGTAAAATAGTAGTAGAACCTGTGTGCAAGATACCAAGAGAGGAATCGTTACCTAGGACCACATCATCGGGACCATCATAGAGTTGATGGTATTGCAAATCTGAGAGACTGGAGACGACATGATTGGACCTGAGTCAAGTATCCAATTTGCATGGGGAGCAGCAGTGGACGAAGCAGACAGATGTGAGAAGACAGCAGTGTGCACGCTTGGGCGGGACGGACGCAAGTGAGGGAAGAGATCCCAACACTTGTCCGCGACATGACCGAAGCGATGGCAGAACTGGCACTGTACCGATTCGCGACGACCTGGGCGTGCATCACGGGAAGAGGCAGATGGCAAAGGCCCCCGGAATGAGGCAGTGAGGGGGCTGCAGAAGACAGAGCCGGCAGGAGACCGGGTGCGGGCGAGGGGAGCGAACCGCGACGAGAGGACTGAGTTGAGTGGCGGCCTTTAGGATTGGTGTAGTTGACGGATGGAGATAGGGAAGGGGACGGCTGGGAGATGGGATTAGGAACAGCATGTTCGGAATCATGGAGGAATGTCTCATGGTCGATTAGTTTATCGTACAGTTCCTCAAACGGGACCGGGGTATCACGGGTTCGGAGCGCCGCAATTAACTCCTTGTACGTAGGACCAAGCTCACGAGTGCAGTAAATAAGAAGATCAGCATCACTCGGTGGAGCCCCAAGTGTAGATAATTCATCAGCAATAGTTTTTATTTTTAGTAGAAATTCAGAAACTGGCATAGTACCTCTTGAAACGGACGACAACTTGTCTTTCAAGTGAATGATGTGTGATTGCGATCGCTTAGAGAAGACACGGTGAAGACGAGACCAGGCCTCGTGGGAGGTGACAGCAGTACCAATTAAGGGAACAACTTGTTCGGTCAAAGAGGACAGCAACACATGCAGGGTAAGTTGATCCTGCCGCTTCCAATGAACAAACGCCGGGTTCGGAGTGGAACCGGATTCAGCTGGAAGTGTAGAGACAGGCGGCGGCAATGAACAATCGAGATAACCCAAAAGATCCAGTCCGAAGAATAAGGACGTAAACTGTAATCTCCATGAGACATAATTGACGGGAGAGAGACGTATGGGTAGATGAGATAGGGCTTTGATTTGGATTAGTTTGGTAGTAGGAGGGACGGTATTTTCAGTGGTGTGGGAGGATGAATCATCATCGCTTGTCATGATGGGTATGGACAATCTGATGTTTTAGGAAGAGGTGGGTATATGGAGAAATAGTCTGCAGAGATGGTTTTTGGACGTGAGTTCACAAACTGGGAGGGAATATGGGGAATATGGGTTTTGGACATGAGATGATTGACTTTTGATAGGGAATTCAGCGGTGGCTGGGGGGAGGCTCTGATACCATGATGAAACTGATATTTTATGGACACACTTCATAGTTACACTGCCGTACATATTTATACATCAATGAAGAGGGATCTAGAACTAGAATACAATATATGAAAAGATATACAGTATATTTGAAAGATACAATCATAATAAATCTGGATCCTATAATTATGGTGAGTGAATATTTTCTTGACTATCGTGGAGATTTGGTGATATCTTGAGACAAGGTGGCAGGATCGTGATCTTTGACTTCTTCAGAAACAATATCTCTAATAAAGATTGTGAAAGAAAGATGAAAGGAGGATGTATTCGAGGAGTTTGGAGGATCAATCTTGTGAAGTGTGTATGATGTATTTATATTATTTCATATTTTAAAGTTATATTTTCCTATTTTTTGGTAACTATTATATGTGATTGATCTAATTAATTATTTTCTGTTATAAGAGAAGAGCCTAATTGAATTTGGAGAGAATCGAATTTTTCAAGTCATGTGTGAAGGTTTGGGTCAGGCGAATTGAAGAAATCAAGAAAAAAGATTAGCTTGGACATATAAGCCTTGGTAAAATTTCAATGTCATATTGTTATTTAATTAGGAACTTAATTTCTTACGAGGAAATCTTTGAAAAGAAATAGGAAGGATTACTTTCCCCCCAAAAAAAGGGAATGTGCCCTTTTATTTTGTAGAATGGCTGACTTTATGAAGGAGATTATTACCTGTCTTCTTCATTAAACCATTGGTCAATATATACAAGGGTTAGTGAATACGTTCATAACTAATTTATCTATAATTACGAAAAAGAATAAATGTACAATTCTATCATTAAATATGATTTTGGAATCTAACAGACTCCTGCAGACGAAGCACCAGGATTCTGTATGCTTAGATTGGCTCGAAAGTACTCGTCGTAGCCCCTAAGTGAAGATATATACAATTGGGTATTGAGACGGAACATAAAGTACTCGAACATGTCATTGAGCCACTTTTTTGCGTACGAAATGAATATCCATTTTGACATGTTTAGTGCGCTGATGTTGAATATGATTGTCGCCGAGATAAATAGCACTGACATTGCAGTATACAATGGCTTCTGAATTGGAAAATGTAGCTCAAGTAGTAAGTTACATAACTAACAGGATTCATAAACTACATTGGCTACACCGCAATATTCAACTTCAGTACGTGAACGAGAGAGTGTCGGCTGACGTTGCAAGGACCATGATAAAAAGTTGTCACCAAGAAACACACAATATCATGATGTAGATCGGTGTGTGTTAGGGCAACCACCCGAATCTGAGTCTATGTATGAAATAATTCGGATACCGATGATTTATAGATCTGCAAACCAAGATCAAGCGTCCCTTTTATTTAGCGCAGCACACCTTTCAAGGCGTTCATGTGTGCAATTTTTGGATTGTACATGTGAAGACAGACTTGTTGGACTGCATAAGAAATATCCAGTCGTGTGAATCTTAGATATTGTAACGCACCTGCCAAGCTCCAATAGTGTGTCAGTTCATCGTAAGAGGGATTCGAATCATGACTAAGTTTTATTTTTGTATCAACAGGTGTATGATATGGATTACATGTCATCATTCCAGCTCGCTTAAGAATTTCCTCAGCGTATTTAGCTTGATTGACAAAGAGTCCAGAAGAGTTGCAAGTAATTACAATACCAAAAAAAAAAATGAAGAAGAAGAAGAACTAAGGGGTCCCAAGTCCTTCATAGAAAATTCAGAAACTAGAAGGGACATGATTGACTGCAAAGTGTCACGGATGATGTAGTTAAGATGATAACATCAACATAAAGAAGGAGATAGGTCAGGGTCATGTCCTCGTTTGTTGATAAACAAGGAGTGATTGGATTTGTTGTGCGAAAACAAATAGTAGCGACAAAATCGACAAACCATTGATACCAAGCATGGGGTGCTTGTTTGAGACCGTATAAGGACTTCTTCAAAAGACACACATAGTATGGATGTCGAGTGTCTCGAAAACCCAATGGTTGATGCATGTAGACTATTGTATTGAGATGTCCATGTAAGAACACATTCTTCACATCCAATTGTTGAATGTGCCAAGAATGAGAAATAGCAATGATAAGAATTGTCCCAAATTGTAGCTGGTTTCACAACGGGGCTAAAAATTTTGTCATGATCCACGCCAACCTTCTAAGACCTACAATCACCTACAAGTCAAGCCTTATAACGCTCAAAAGATCCATCAGAATTCTTTCTGTGACGAAATATCCACATAGAATAAATAATATTCACATTAGATGGGCGTGGTACTAAAAACCTACATATTAATATTAATAAGAGTAGTAAAATCATTGTTCATGGGGGATCTCCAATTCACGTCGGACAAAGTGGCTTTTAGGTCACGAGGAAGAGGTGATGGTGTGGTAGAAAAGGTTAGGTTGAAGAGACGTTTGGGTCGAACAATGCCATGCATGTTGTGAGTTTGCATGGTGTGGGCTAGTGAGGCTGGAAGAGGCGGGTTTGGAATAGGTTACGCTGGTAGAGGAGAGTGGGCGGGAGATGGAGGCCCAAAAGGAGCACACACAGTGGACCTGGTTTAGGGGCTAGAGGTTCTCGCTGATGGGAGTGGCCCATTAGGGGAAGAGGTGTTGTGTAGTGGGTTGGGTCTGCTCACTGATGGGACTGGCCCGACAGAGTAAAAGTGGCTGCTATTAGGTGAGACTGGAGGAAGAGGCCTGGGAAATGCGAAATTTTTTAGGCTTGAGGATACATTGTGTAGTCCAGAAAAGAGTATGAGGATGGGTTTAGTGAATGCAGTTCAGAAAAAGAAAATTGAGTTTTGTCGAAAACGACATGATGTAAAATGATAATTTTCTGTGACGAAATATCATAACACTTGTATTATCGAGGGTGGCTTGGGTAACCTAAAAAGACACACATAGTTGATCGCTCTTGGAGTTTGTTGATGGTTTGTGATGCAAATACAAGGAAACAGAGACAACCAAAGACTCGTAAATGTGTGTACTTAGGGACCCGATTATGTAATATTTCAGTTGGGGAACAATTTTGAAGTAATTTGAAGGGAATAATGTTGAGAATGTAGGTGGCCATTTGTAAGGCATGATGTTAGAAATTTGGCGGTGTAGAGGAATGGACAAGGATGGTTCGCATGATGTTATTGATAGCTCAGATTTTGCGTTTGACTTTTCTTTTTTGTGGAGAACTACAGGGGCAAGCAAAGCAAGAATCAAGACCATTTTGTTGGGAAAACAATTTGAAGGCATTATTCGCTCATTTTGTTCAATTGTCATATTGGAATGTTTTGTTTGACATGTGGAATTGAGTTTGAATATAGCCCCTAAAACCAGTAAAAATGGTAGTGGTTTGCGGCTTTTTTCCAATGGGAAAAGCCCATAAGAAATTTTTATAATTATCAAGGAAGAACACATAAAATTTATGTCCTACGTTCTCACCACAAGAGACGTCCACAAATCACTATGCACAATATCAAAAGGTAATAAATTGTAAGATGAAGAAGAATTGAAAGGTAATTTTACTTGTTTGCCAAAAATAGAAGATTGACAAGTATAAATTTTGGAAACAGGTTTACAATCAGTAACCTTTTTATTCTTAAGTGAATTTAAAATATAGTTGTCCGGATGTCCTGAGCGAGAGTGCCAAAGATTGGGAGATAAAGCAGCAACGGTAGAAGGTTGTAAAGCTTGATGGAGTGCGTTGGTGGTGATAGGATAGAGGTAGCCAGTGCTATTACACCTCATTACCGGGTTCTCAGTCTGAATACCCTTGACAGAAAAACCAAGAGGATCAAATTCAATGGTGACATTATTAACATATGTGAAATGACGTACAAAAATGGGGTTTTTAATTAATTTTGGGGCATGTAGTACATTGGTTAAGCGTAAGGGAGACATGGGTGCGAGAAGAAGTTTTTGTCCGTAACGATGAATAGGGATTTCCTGCCCACTACCAACAATAATATTTTAATTTTTGCTCAAATTAAAATAAGATGTAAGATTACCTCCCTCGCTTGTCATATGTGAAGTGGCACTTGTATCCATGTACCAATTGTTGTCTGGAGGGTTGAGAGTCGTTGTTTGAAAAGCTTATTCCAAGTGCGTCGGCTGAAATTGCGTATTATAAGCCTGTTGAGGATGACTTCCCAAGACTCCCGGCTGCCTGGATTGAGGTGGAGTATGCGCTAATGATCCAGTAGGGTAGGGACAACGAGGAGGTGCGAATTGCTGCCATGTAGGGGGCTAGTTGCATCCTAGATGTCCATTATGTCTACCTTAATTATCACCAATATTACTATTATAGTTGCCACCATTATTTCTACCCTGCAACCACGTTATTTTCCCTTTCCATGATAAGACGATTGATCATGGTTGGAGTTGGTGTGATTTTTAGACTGATGATGTTGGATGGAATGAGGATTGTTGCCATTCCCCGAGTTTGGGCTAAGAGTATTACTGGTTTGGTGAACAACTAGCGCTTGAGATCCTTCTTTGGCCACATTACTGGTTTGTCTTACCTTTCTTGTTTCCTCCAATATTAAACAAGAATGAGCAGAAAAAAATCCGATAACTGATCCATTTGCAAGATATTAGAAGCAACAGTATCGTAATTCAAACCATTGATAAGTTAGAGTACTAACCGATTATTTTCCACTGGAGCATCCACGTTGGCTAGTTGATGGCTAGATCTTTAAGTTCTTGATAATATGAGGAAATGTTAGGGAAGTCATCAAGAAACACGTAATGAATCTATTCTCCAAGGCAGAGGCGCAAGGTTTTTATTGTCAAGAAAAGTGCTTGCGAGACGGTCCCATTGAGCTTAAACGGTAGAGTTGGGCTCTAAGATCGTGGTGAGGAGTTGAGGAGAAATCGTGTCGTATATCCAAGTGGGGACAATAAATCGAGATGGGTCCAAAGATCCTTGTCGAAATCTAGTGCTTTTTCCTTCTCCGTTAATGGCGTGGATGGGATGATGTGCTTGTACACATTATAGGCACCACAATGAATTTTGAACAATTCAGCCCATGAGGCGTAAGGCCCCTTCTCTTGTTCAAGACGAATCGGGATTGAGTTCTTGATGTTAGATATGGCAAGCGCATGATGGAATTTATTAGAAGAGGATTCCGACATGGCTGCTTGAAAAAAAAAATCACAGAACGAAGAAGAAGATGAGAGGGGGGCGGAAGCGTATAGGTTATAGAAAAACTAATACCATAAAGGAGATTCATGTATGTCTTCTTCATTAAATCATCGATCAATATATTCAAGGATTAGTCAATACATTCCTAACTAAAATGTCTATAATTAGGGAAAGAATAAATTTACAATTATATTATTAACTATAATTAGGGAGTTTTAAACTTTAGATATGAGCTTTCGACTAGAAACTGACAATTGATTCCTACTAAGAGGGGTACAAGAAGATTCCATTTTTTATGCAATTCCTTGGTTGTGAGAAGATTTATTACCGATATCTTAATAAATTTAGGTTAAATGTGTAGATTGCAAGAGTATATATGTGTTTGATCAAAACATAATTGATTGTCGTATCCTTGGATATATTTTTTGTCTCATGTAGAAAACTCAACTCCAAAACCCCAATTTTTTTAATTAAACTCTTAAAGATTTCAATCCCCAAGGATTTGACCCTACATACAATTTTAAGTGTAAGAATTTATTTTTGACAGTTTGACGGCCACCAGTGCAAATGAGGAATCAAGGAAGATTGGAGAGTATCACTATAAGCACAATTGTGACACATTAATTAATATCTCCAATGTGAGATCTGGCTGGCTGTCATGGAGGGGTTTAGGTTTGATGCAATAAGAAGTACTCGTGGCTTTAGACTTGACGCCATAAGGCAAATAAAATGTGATGTAAGTCATGAACAAGCATACAAAGCAATGAAAGCATTAAAAAGGATTGATGGTTCATATAAAGCCCAATATGCTAAAGTACTATGGGATTATGCGGTGGCGGGGACATCACCGACTCCTGGGTCAACTAACATCATGGCCCTGGATGAAACCGTAACCTAATTAAGTTACCCGCAACTTTTGTGAATCACATGAAAAACAATGATATTAAAAGAGAATTATTGGACAAACTAATACAATAATATGGCTTTAAAATTTAAATAAACAATACAATAATATGGCTTTAAAAATTAATTAATAATTAAGCCAATGATTATTGAGAGAGTTGGCATATGAACGGATCATATTCCAATCCAAAAATAATAAAACATGCATTTGAAATTGGAAAACTCATATGCTGATTTGATGTATTGGATTTTATACTTTGTGTCCATAAAGTAATACCTATCATGTAAAATTTTATTAATTATTAAAGAAATATTATTTTTACAATAAAAGTATTACATTTCATTCAAAATTTACTAAGATTTTAAATATTATTAATTTTGTAATTCATTAAGAAAAGTAGGATTTTTTTATAGTAAAAAACAATAATTTTTTTAACAATGTAATCATTACTCCTTCTAATATAAGGGAGGTATCAGAAATACTACCATATGAGAATATACTTTAAATGAGTCAATCTATCAAGATATGAGAAGATACAGGTATTATCGGATGTGAGAATATGTTAAATTTACAAAATTATAAAATTTTAAAGATTGAACCAGTTCATTTATATATAAGAAGATATAGGCAGAAAACCAACTCATTAATATATATATATACATATATATATATAGATATATATATATATTATGCCCACATTGTTGGCCTCCTTTCTACCAGAAGTTCCCACCACTAAATATGTGCTTTTAATGCTAATTTCTAAAATAAAAAATATAGACCTAAATTTTAGGCTAAACTATGAATTATGAACTTAAATCATAAATTATGAACTCACTTACACAGTAATTAAATAAATAAACTATATAAGTTTTGTAATTGAATGGGACAAAGAATCCATCTTAGTTGCTATATTCTATTATCCACGTTATAACAGATTTAGGCTATATTCTTAAACAATCAATATACAAATGTCACTAGACACCATCTAAACATATTCGATTATAATTGACATTATCAAAATGTCAGTAGACACTCGTCTAAATATATTCTACCTTCTATCCTAAATGACCACAACGCGTTGACATTATCTAAATATATTCTATCTCTATTCCTAAATGACCACTGACACATCTTTATTACTAAATGACAACTGACACTTTAATATTATCGATATTGTCAACTCACAATACACACGAAAATTGAAATCAGCAAATGCAAATTGTGCAATAGAAGCTAAATCCATCACAATTCATCCTAATTCTGCCAAGTTAAGACTTTCAATAAAGACAAACAAAAAACAATAATAAATGAATGAATGAATAAGTACATAAATCAAGGGCTTATGTATCCAAAGCGTCTTTGGATGATAGATCCCGACTGTGTGTGGAAATGCATAAAGTGAAGACACCCAAAGCAAAACATTACTAGTGCAAAATATAAAAAAACTTAGTTAAAAAGGATCAAACAAAAATGCCAACATCACTAACAAGGTCCAGTAGACTTGACTTTAAAACCTAACTAAAAAGCAAACAACCTAAACAGTGCCATTAGCATTGTCTTCATTACAAGAGAGTACATATTCTTCTTAGTTGATCACAAGAGTGAAAGCCGACATAGCCCTTCAAGCTCTCTTGCGCTTAAGCGTCTTCAATTGGGCGAGTACATAGTTGATGACTTCCTCCAAGGCTGCCTTCCTTTGTTCCTTAAAGTTCCACAGCTCTATCCGGTTCGAATTATATTCGTTTAGCTCTTCAAGGGCCGTAACAACAACATCATAAACTTCGACACCCCACTCATTCTTGAGGCCTTATAGCAATTTATCATCCTCATCTACCGACCTCTGACATGATAAACAAATCCTTATTGTCATAATGTAAAGACAATCTCATGTCCTAGTGAACTTTTAGACAAAAATGAGTAAGAAATATTATTTGCAACCAAGAAGATGACTTAAGGCCCTCTTAACATACCTTAGTAAACCCTTTAACATCCACAACTCGAAATGGATGCCATTAGGGATTTCTCATGTTATATTTATTGGGTATTGGCCCAACCATTTTTTCTGTGGGCTGGTTTCCTGCTGGGCCCAGGACAAAGCCCAATGGGCCCAACCCATTGTTTCTCCCCTTAACCCTAGCCCACCAGCCCCTATTCCCTATATGTGATGCCTCTTCCTTGCGCAGCTTTCTCTCCATCTCTCTCATCTGTCTCTTTCTCGTCCTTCGTCTTTGATGAGTCCATTTCCTTTCCAAAGCAGTCTTCTCTCTTAATGGCAGAGTTGAAACCGCGTGACCTTGTGTGGTTTTCCCACGATGGCTTACCTATAAGAACAATTCCATTCGTTCTAATGACAAAGGTGCATTGCAATTGTACGTTTCACTTTGATTTTCCTTCCACTTCCTTCTTCGTCTATACTGAATGTTCAATCTCTTTCGTTAGATACATTGTATAGGATTGTGGGTTCTTGAGTGGGTAAGGAGTTGGGAGAGAAGTGTTACCGAGGAAGGGTTCAGTGCTTTGTAGGGAAGATAGTCTTGTGTGACTTCCTATTCACTGTCGATTGTCTTCTGTGTTTGAATCGGGATGACAGATAGCCCTTGTACTTCCGACAGACGGTGATGTTGATGCCCAACAGTGGTATCAGAGCCATGATTGCGTCGCAGTCTCTCTCTGCTGCCGTCGTTGTCACGACCCGCAACTTGGCATCGTTGCTCCGCCGTCGCTTTCATGCGACTCTACTGTCTGCTGCATTCGAAACCCCCTGCTTGCCGACAGTGATCTGCCCCTGAGTTATTGAACCGAGGCTGGTAGGCCGTCTGCTCTTCATCCTTCTCCCGTTGGCCGACGCGCTCCATTTTACAGACAGAAGGTCAAAACCTGAGGTTCTTCCAAAAACCTCGATCTGGTAAAAAGCTTAACCCTTTCTATAGTTGCCGGTTGTACCGGATAGGTTTGGGTTGCTTGCTGGTGGATACCGGTTGAACCGGGTAGGATTATTTGCTGTTGGTGCTATAATCTGCTAGTTTTGAGTTTCTGATATTTGATTATATATATTGCCTGATATTTTATTTATCCTGGTGATATATATATATATATATATATATATATATATATATATATATTTGAAATCTAATTTCGTGCCTGTGATTTGTTTGCAATATTACTTGCGTGTAATATTCTGTCCATTTGAATATTTTGGTTAAAACGGACCTGAGTGACCCCCTACGCAATTGAATCAGTGTGTGAATTTGGAAATCCCCAGCCTTCCGACTTGTGTGAATTATATTTGTGATTTTGTGTGCAATATGTCCTCTATGGTTTCCTATAACCTTACACCATTTGATGGTCGCATTGATTCTGGCATTTGGCAACAAAAAACAAAGGGTATTTTGATACAACAACGTGTATTCAAAAGTATCACCCTTGTATTTTCAGATGCCATGTCTGATGAGAAAAGGAAGAAATGGATGAGATTGTACTCTCATCCATTATCCTGCACCTCTCAGACTCTGTTATCCGAAAAGTTGGAGAACGAAAAAGTGCCAAAGAATTATGGGATAAATTAGAAGAATATTCACTGAAACATCATTGCCTTGTAAAATGTTCTTACTTGAAAGATTTTTTCCATTTATACTTGATATGACTAAAGATATTGATGAAAATATGGATATTTTTCAAAAAACTTGTGCTGAGTCTGGCATCCAAAGACACAAAACCGTTCCTTACCCACCACAACAAAATGGTGTGGCAGAACGGATGAATAGAACTTTACTTGAGAAAGTAAGAAGAATGTTATATGCTTCTGGACTTTCTAAGAAGTTCTAGGGTGAAGCAGTTATTACTGCTGGACTTTCTAAGAAGTTCTAGGGTGAAGCAGTTATTACTGCTGCCTATTTGATTGTCCCCATCTATTTCCTTAAATGGGAAATACCCAGAACTTGTGTGGTCTGGTAAAAATGTTGAATTTTCAAATTTCAGAATCTTTGGCTGTGCTGCTTTTGTGCATAAAAAACTTGAGAAATTAGAACCAAGGTCTAAAAAATGTATTTTCCTTGGTTATCCTGAAGGTGTAAAAGGCTATAGATTGTGGCTAAGGAGTGAACTTGGTTTTAAAGTAACTATCCGCAGAGATTTTATTTTTAATGAAACTGAATTTTCTTGTTGCTTGTCTCTGTGCCTTTTATTGCTCATGACACGACTCTGAGCGAGGTGGAATATACACCTAATTTGCCTGTTTTATCTGATTCTGATTCTGAAAGCCTGCATGATAACTCTAATAATTTAAGTGATGCTGAAAATGTTAAAAATGATGATTATCAGCTTGCTCGGGATAGACCTAAAGGCAACATTAGGTAGCTATCTAGACTTAATGATTATCACATGGATATGCATGCTTTGAATGTGTATAACGATTTTGAATTAGAAGAGAAATTTCAAGAAATGGTAGATCTACTCACTCTATCAATAACCGAGACGGATGTTCCTGAAAATATTTTATCGTTTAGACGTCGTAGAAAAAGAAGAATTCTAATTTGTTTCTTCGAATTCCAATGAAGAAATAATACAAAATCATGTTTCCAGATATCTCGATTCATCAAATTTATTTTCAATAATCCATGCTTGTAGCAACAAACTACTATTATTCCTCCTATAAGTGATATATGATTGATTACAAATATCTATGATATATCTTCTCTATAAAGAACTAGAAATACCCTGTTTACATATAATTGGAAAGTGCATTAACATAAATACAGCAGTAAGAATTGCTATGCTAACTCAGTTCGTGAACTCGGGTCAACAAATAATACAAGCTGCCAGATGGGGGTACGAAAATCATGATCGGGATAGCGGACCAAAAGCTATGGAATAGGGTGTGGGTCTTTGGAATGGGTTTTTCTTTTTATTTATTATTTATCGTGAATGATGGAATCATTACACATAGTATGCCCTCGGCAGGTAGTTTTTTTATCCCATAACTACATCCTCGAACTCGTGAGATTGACATGAGGGGGAGGGACTTGTTAAGACCCTATGAATCGATTAAAACCCCAGATTCATACATGAACCGTGCCATAATCCAAAAAGTCTTTGTGATTGTTCCAGAAGAAATGTGACAAAAGATATGGTAGAGCTAGGACAATTATTGTATGAGGTCTACCCAATGCTAGATGCAGAGACTAAAAGAATTATTGAAATGAGTTCAAATGGAAGAAAAAAATCTGTTACTAAATGAAAATCCCCAACTGAACATGAACCAAAATCCTATAAGGAAATTGTGAACTCTAGATATTTTGTTGACTGATTAAATGCTATGAATGATGAAATGAACTCTCTGCATGTTAATCAAACTTGGACTCTAGTACCTAGGCCTAATAATTGCTATGTTGTTGCATGTAAGTGGCTTTATAAGGTAAAAAAAGAAAGTAACAGCATTAGGTTTAAAGCTAGACTTGTAGCGAAAGATTTTCCTCAAAAAGAGGGATAGATTATATAGAAATCTTTGCTCCCGTTGTTAAGTTCGTCGTTGTTTGCATAATACTTGCACTAATTCATTTCAATTGAGAATTAAAACAACTTGATGTTAAAACTGCACTCCTGCATGGTGAACTTGACAAACAGATATACGTGTGTTAACTTGATGGTTTCGTTGATCCTAAAAAACCTAACTATGTATGCTTGCTTAAAAAGTCCTTGTATGGTTTAAAACAATCTCCTAGATAATGGAACAAAAAATTTGACTCCTACATGAAAAACCTTAAGTTTAAAAGAAGTATGCATGATCATTGTCTTTACTTTAAGAATGATGCTCATGTTCCTACTTTTCTGCTGATATATGTTGATGATATGCTACTTGTGAGTCTTAGCATAAAATATATCGAATATGTGCAGAATTGCTTAAGTGAAAATTTTGATATGAAATATCTAGGAGATGCTAAACGAATACTAGGCATGGATATTGTTAGAGATAGAAAAAACCATATCTTGCATTTGAATCAGATTTCTTATGTAAATAAGATTTTGAGTAAATTTTCTATGTCTAATGCTAAACCTACAAGTGTTCCCCTTACTGCTCATTTTGTACTAAGTAAGGATCAGTCTCCCAAGACTGATTATGAAATTGATAAAATGTCTAAGGTGCCATATGCTAATGTTATAGGCTCGGTTATGTATCTTATGGTAAGCACTCGACCGGATATAACATACTTGGTCAGTTGTTTAAGTAGATACATATCTAACCCCGGTATGCCTCATTGGGATGTAATGAAATGGGTTTAAGGTATTTAAAAGGATGTGTCAATACTTGCCTAGATTTTCTAAATATGCTCAAGGTGTGAATTTGATTGGATATACCGATTCTTATTATACCAATGATAGAGATAATAGAAAGTCATCTACTTCATATGTGTTCACTCTATGTAGGTATTGTATTAGTTGGAAATCCCAACTTCAGCATGTTGTTGTTTTATCCACCACTGAATTTGAATACATTGCTATAATTGATGCTCTAAAAGAAGCTATATGGGTAAAAGGCCTGTTATCTAAAATTGAATATTTAGAAGGTAATGTAATTGTATATTCTAATAGTCAATCTAGAATTCAGCTTGGTAAAAATCTTACCTTTCATTATCGAACTAAGCATATAGACGTTAGGTATCACTTTATTCAGGATATCGTTGAAAGGGGACTGTCAAACTTGAGAAAATATCCTCACAATTTAACCCTGCTGACATGAGAACAAAATGTTTATCTGTTGAGAAAACTAATGATTGCATGGATATTTTGAATTTTGATTCTTTGGATTAAAATGTGTATTTCTTGCATATAGGACCTGGTCTTAGTTTGTCTCACTTGTTGTTTCTTGTGTATTTGTGCAGGTGTGTGTGTGTGTGGGGTCTGATGAAACGCCTACACCCCGAATAACTTGACAATCAGTTTTGTGTGGGTTGGTCCAATAAGGTGGAGAATGTTATATTTATTGGGTATTGGCCCAACCATTTTTTCGGTGGGCTCATTTTCTGCTGGGCCCAGCCCATTGTTCTCCCTTTATCCCTAGCCCACCAACCCCTATTCCCCACATATGATGCCCCTTCCCAGCGCAGCTTTCTCTCCATCTGTCTCGTCTGTCCCACTCTCGTCCCTTCATCTTCGACAAGTCTAATCCCTTCTAAAGGTAGTCTTCTCTCTTAATGTCAGAGTTGAAACCGCGTGATCTTGTGTGGTTTTCCGACAATAGCTTGCTTATAAGAACGATTCTGTTTGTTCTGATGACAAAGGCACATTGCAATCGTACGTTTCACTTTGGTTTTCCTTCCACTTCCTTCTTCGTCTATACTGAGTGTTCAATATCTTTCGTGAGATATACAGTGTATAGGGTTGTGGGTTCTTGAGTGGGTAAGGAGTTGGGAGAGAAGTGTTACCGGGGAAGGGTTCGGTGCTTTGTGGGGAAGATAGTCTTGTGTGAATTTTTGTTCACTGGCGATTGTCTTGTGTGTTCGAATCGGAGCGAACCCTGTCATCCTTTGAGCCCTTGTACTTCCGACATACGGCGACGTTGATTAGCATAGCTCAGCAGCCTTTGTATGGACCTGCTGCGAGGAGGGGTACTTTTTCAGGCATGCGTTCATGAAGGCTTTCTGATGAAGTTCGCCCATATTCTTTACCCCAATAATGGCACGACTCTGAATCGGCATATCTTTCCAGGCCTGAAAACCCTATGATCATGAGCAAGATAGTTTTCAGAATGAAAAATTAAAAAAAAAAAAAAAAAAAAGAAAGCCAAGAAATCATGAGCATAAAGTTTGTTTAACAGCATATCCATTTTGGAGTTCAAATCTGTAAGGGGGTGGTTATTTTTGAAACTTTAAATGAAACATTATGGATGTCAATTCAAACCTCTCTTATTGCTTTGCGAGCCCCTTGCAACTGATCATTACTTTGACGCTCTTACGAGATCAGACAGGAGAACTCGTCCTCTTTCTCCTGCAGCAGATCAATCATGTCCCCAATATCCAAATAAGCACAGAGAAAAAAAGAATCCAATCAAGGGTCATACCATGAGTTTCTCAACCTGCTGTTGGTAGCATGATTGAAGCGAATCTATGGCTGTTTTGAAATCGTCACCACCTTCTGAAGGACTCGTACTTTCGGGTGGTGGTTCATCCTCATCAGCTAGGTCCGACACCAAGTAAGTAGCCATTGCAAAATGGTGCGCCCTTTGTTTAGCGCTATCCTCCGAGCCCTCGGCCACTCGGATGGCATGTTGCAAGAGCAGAGTGTAGCGATAAACTTGTTCTTTGTCAGCACAAAATGGGCATCTAAATTTACCGTTAGGGGCCCTTATTTTTGTAGGTCCGGAACTTCAATAGCTGATAAGTTGCTTCTTTGTATTCATTCATTTCCGATTCATTAATGTCAGAGCCTTCATCTGATATGCCTCCCATCTAAAGAATAATTGCAGAGCACACAAGAAAAGGATTTCAGTCCAAATAAAAATATAAATATAAAGCATATGGAACAGCATCCTCGCACTTCTGCCTAAAATCATTTCAATGAACTATGCTAGAAGGCAAGCTAAACAGAAATAAAAGGCGAGTGACGATCACCGGAAAACTCTTGCGGCGGAGGAATCAATGCACGAAAACTACGGTCGGTGAAGCTGGAGAGTAGAGATGCCTTAGAGAAGAGGCGAGAGAAATAGATGAATACAGATACACTAAAAGAAGAACGCTTGCTACGATATCAGTTCTGTATTGTCAGAGTGGATCAGTCATTTCACCGGCGGCATTCCACCTGCAGTATTGGGACTATAAAACATTTAATTCAGAATAGTTTGGTTAGGAATCTCGTGCAAGTGAACTATTCCGGCGCTCTACTCCAAAAGAAAAAAGATAGCACCCTATTTCAATAATATCGTATCTTGATGCTAAAAAAGTCATCTTTCTTTTGATCTCACCTCTATTTTTTAAGATTGTTATGTTACAATTTGTAACAAAAATTGATACATTTACGTAATTTTCCTTTCTGGATAAATTCATATAAATCAGATATAAATTACACCATATTTACTGGATAGATAAAGACAGTACACATTAGGATTGATCTGCTCAAGAACCAATCTTCCGTAATCACAACATATTTTATTCACGGCCAAAAAGTTGATCTTTTCTCAAGACGGCCCAAACAGAATTACCCACATTAAATTGAATACCATGATTTATTTTGTGAGAAAGTCATTTATTTATGTATATCTCTAAAACTTATCTGATTTTTCTTTAAGACTACTTATTGTGTTCAATAGCTTGAATACGATTTAATAAATTGGGAAATAATTGCATTGAGTTAGGTCTGAAGTTTGTCATTTACCCTATGTATATTTCATCAAATGACGAATCGATCCTTTTGTAGAATGCACAAACTCATGTTAATTCCCATTGTCAGAATGTGAAAATGCCTTTTTTTTTTGTTCTTTTCTTTCTTTTTCTCTCCTCCAGGTATAACATTATATCTTAGGAGAGCTGAATTATTGGTCAGAAATGGGCTTTAGTTCATATAAAATAAAATCAGACATATAATTAAAGTAAATCAACTAAATAACAAAGTAAATTTAAAAATTATTTATAATTTTATTAAGTTATTAAGTAGATCTAAAAAATATTTTAACAAAATTAGAAATTATTAAATAAAGAAATAATAAATTTAAATTAAAACTTATAAAAAAAACCAAAGAAATCCCCATGTTGAAACCACTTTTATTTTACAATTATTAAATAAACTTTAATTTTATTACTTGACCTATTTTAGAACTTAAAGAAAACGATAATTTTGGATCTAATACGGGTCGGGAGTGTTCGTTCTGCGACTAAAAAAAAAAAAAGACATGGTCCCTTTTTCATGGCAATAATATATGTCAGAGCATTAGCCGAAACAATTCCATATTGTTTGAACTTTTGAGTCAGCAGAGATGGATATCTTTGTCTAAATGAGCAATTGACACGTGCAAATGGATTTTTGAGATTTTTATTTAAGTGACATTATATTTATTTGATTTTGAGTGGATTTTGATCTTTTATTTTATTCTATGTTTTATGTTATACTTTAAAATATTTAATACAAAACATATATTGATTAGTGATATTATATATACATATTGTTTGATAATTATTTTAAAATAAAAATAAATACAAAATCAAATAAAAGATCTTTGGTTGATATTTTGAATGACATTTTTTTCCATTTTAATTATGCTGATTGAATTTGAAATACATAACAAGTTTTTGAAACACACAGAACATGTTTTGCAATGTATTGTTAGAGATGAACATTATTTTCACTTCCAACTAAACACTAAAACTTTGGCAATCCACCATTGAAACTTTCTTCAACCCAAATCAAAACCTTCAGTGATCCACGCCTGCCAACAAGATAACTTCCTGCCAACAAGATAACTTCGACGATCCACAAATACAACTTCGTCTATCCAAACCCAAACCTCTACAGCCCACGATTTCCGGGGAGAGGAGAGAGATTGAGATGTGTCAACTTGAACAATCTTAATATAGTTGTTGGGTATTAGTGTCGCCGTCAGAAGCCTCAGAGGGTGTCTGGGCTCGTCCCGATTCGAACACACAAGACAATCGGATGTACAGGACCAGTCACACAAGACAATCGTCCACACAGAGCACCAAATCCCCTTCCCGGTAACACTTCTCTCTCTAATCCTTACCCACTCAAGAACTCACAACCTATACACCGTAAATCTCACGAAAGAGATCGACCCTCAGTATAGACGAAGAAAGAAGTGGAAGGAGGAGCAGTGTGAAAACTGTTATCGCAATGCTTATAACCAAACGAGCGAAGTCGTTCTTATAGGCGCGCACTAACCGAAAAACCACCGAAGGGTCACGCAGTTTCATCACTGCATTAAAGAGAAAAAACTGTTTGGGGAAGGAGAGACTCACTAGACACAAAGAGGCGAGAGAAGGAAGATGGAAAAAGGGGGGAGAGCGGCGCTCCACAGACAAAGGGGGGCACAACTGTGTGACAAGGGGCTGGGGAAAGGGTTAAGAAAAATAAGGCAAAAAATGGGATGGGCCCAGCAAAGAAAAGACCAAGCCCAATTGCCAATAAGTTTTGGGCCAATACCCAATATTAACATTCTCCACCTTATTGGACCAACCCACACAAAGAGATTGTCAAGTTATTCGAGGCGGAAGCGTTTCATCATCGACCTTTACACACACACACACACCTGCACAAATGAGAAACAAAAAAGGTGAGAAAAACTAAAACCAAGTTCAAAATGCAAGAGATACACATCATAATCCAAGGAATCAAAATTCAAAGTATTCATGCAGTCATTAGTTTTCTCAACAGATAAGCATTTTGTTCCCATATAGTAGGGTTATATTGTGAGGGTGTTGTTTCAAGTTTGACAGTCCCCTTTTCAACTATATCCCGAATGAAATAATACCTAACAACTATATGCTTAGTGCGATCATGGAAGATAGGATTTTTGCAGAGTTGAATTCCAAATTAGCTATCAGAATATACAACCGTATCACCTTCTAAATATCTAATTTCATATAACAGGCCTTTTAACCATATAGCTTCTTTTAAAGTATCAGTAATAGCAATATATTCAGATTCTGTGGTGGACAAAGCAACAACATGCTGAAGTTGGGATTTCCAACTAATACAAAACCCACATAGAGTGAACACATATGAAGTGGAAGACTTCCTATTATCTCTATCATTGGCATAATTAGAGTCAGTGTAACCAATCAAATTCACACCTTGAGCACATTTTGAAAATCTAAGACAAGTATTAACAAATCCTTTTAAATACTTTAAAAGCCATTTAAGTGCATCCCAATGAGGCATACCAGGGTTAGACATATATCTACTTAAGCAGCTTACCGAGTATGCAATATCCGGATGAGTGATTACCATAAGATACATAACCGAGCCTAGAGCATTAACATATGGCACCTTAGACATTTCATCAATTTAGAATCCATTTTGGGAGACTGATCCTTACTTAGCACAAAATGAGTAGCAAGGGGAACACTTGTAGGTTTAGCATTAGACATAGAGAATTTACTCAAAATCTTATTCATATAAGAAATTTGATTCAAATGCAAAGAATGAATTTTTCTATCTCTAACAATATCCATGCCTAGTATTCGTTTAGCATCTCCTAGATATATCATATCAAAGTTTTCACTTAAGCAATTCTGCACATATTCGATGTATTTAATGCAGGGACTCACAAGTAGGATATCATCGACATATATCAGCAGAAAAGTAGGAACAGAGGCATCACACTTAAAGTAAAGACAATGGTAATGTACACTTCTTTTGAACTTAATGTTTTTCATGCATATATCAATTTTTTTGTTCCACTGCCTAGGAGATTGTTTTAAACCATACAAGGATTTTTTGAGTAAACATACATGGTCAGGCTTTTGAGGATCAACAAAACTATCAGGTTGACACATGTATGTTTGTTTGTCAAGTTCACCATGCTGGAATGCAGTTTTTACATCAAGCTGTTTTAATTCCCAATTAAAATGAGCAACTAATGCAAGTATTATGCGCACAGTGACAAACTTAACAACAGGAGCAAAGATTTATGTATAATATATCCCCTCTTTTTGAGTAAAACTTTTTGCTACAAGTCTAGCTTTAAACCTAGTGTTGTTACTTTCTTCTTTTACCTTATATAGCCATTTACATGCAACATAGAGCAATTATTAGGCTTAGGTACAAGAGTCCAAGTTTGGTTAACATTCAGGGAGTTCATTTCATCACTCATAGCATTTAACCAGTCAACAGAATTTCTAGAGTTCACAGCTTCCTTATAGGACTTAGGTTCAAGATCAGTAGGAGATTCATACACATTCAAAGCATGCATATCCATTTGATAATCATTAAATCTAGATGTTGCCTAATGTTTCTTCTAGGTCTATCCCTAGCAAGTTTATAATCATCATTTTTAATATTTTCACCATCACTTAAATTATCATGCAAGCTATCAGAATCTGAATTAGGCAAAATAGGCAACTTTGGTGTGTGCTCCACCTCACTTAGAGTCGTGTCATAAGCAACAATAGGTACAGTAATAGGCAGGCAAAGAAATTCAGTTTCATTAAAGATAACATCTCTGCTGATAGTTACTTTAAAACCAGGTTCATTCCTTAACCACAATCTATAACCTTTCACACCTTCAGGATAACCAAGGAAAACACATTTTTTAGACATTGGTTCTAATTTGTCCAGTTTTTTATGCACAAAAGCAGCACAATCAAAGATTTTTAAATTTGAAAAATCAACAATTTTACCAGACCATACAAGTTCTAGATATTTTCCATTCGAAGGCATAGAAGGGGACCTATTAATCAAATAGGCAGCAGTAACAACTGCTTCACCCCAAAACTTCTTAAAAAGTTCAGAAACAGCCAACATGCTTCTTACTTTCTCAAGTAAGGTTCCGTTCATCCGTTCTGCCACACCATTTTGCTGTGGTGTGTAAGGAACGGTTTTGTATCTTTAAATTCCAGAATCAGCACATAAGTTATCAAGCAAATGATTAGAGAATTCCTGTCCATTATCAGTTCTTAGTTTCTTGATTTTCTTGCCAGTTTGATTCTCAATTAAAGATTTCTAGTTTTTAAAAGCTTCAAAAACATCAGATTTATCTTTTAATAGCAGAACCCAAACTTTTCGGGAAAAATCCTCAATAATGGACAGAAACCACTTTTTGTCACCATGTGTAGAAGTACTGGCAGAACCCCACACATCAGCATGTAGGTATTCAAGTATGCCAGTGCTTTTAGACAGATTAGGAAAAGGGAAATAGGAAAACTTATCCTATGTTGCTTACCCTTAAACAAGACTCATAGAAAGACATGCATGAAAGTTTATCATTACTAAATGATCCTACTTTTTGTAATAAGTCAAGATCTTTACTACTCATGTGTCCTAGTCTACAATGCCAAAGTGCAGTCTTATCATCCTTTACTACATTTGCATGCAAGATAGGTTTGGTAAAGCACATATACAGGTTGTTACGCTTTTCGGCTTTAAGAACCACAGAAGACCCTTTCATGATAGACATAATACCCTTTCCCCATTTTCCCTCATAACCTTCATCTTCTAATGCAACACAAGATATGAGATTATTACTTAAAGCAGGCACATATCTTACATTTTTCAGGTTAAGAGCATGTCCAGATTCACACATGAGTGAAATATTACTTATACCTAGGATATGATATTTTTTTATCATTTGCCATGGATACAAAACCATCTTTTATTTCTTTAAAGGAGCAGAACATATTTTTAAACAAAGTTAAATGAAATGTGCAGCCAGAGTCAATAAGCCATTCATTTTTACATAAGAAAGATGAATTCACAGAATTTGCCACAGAAGTTTCACAAAAATCAGTTACCATAAAAACATCTTCATGCATTTCCTTTTCAGACACAGTGTTAGCCTTAGGCCTTTTAAGGTGAGGACAAGCATTAGCAAAGTGGCCAGGTTCTCCACAATTAAAACACTTCTTGTTTCGATTAGAGGGATTATTCACCTTTGTATTTTTATCCTTAGATATTTCTTATCCAGATTTGTTCTTAGGAAACTTTTTCTTTTTCTCAAAATTCTTTCCCTTAACAAACATGGCCTCGGCATGATTTTGATGCTTTATACTCATATTTGCTTTTAAATTTATTTCTTTACTCTTAAGACCGTTTATCACAGTGTCAAGATTAACCTGATCTCTACCATACTTAATAGCAGATTTGACATCACTAAATGAATCAGGTATAGCATTCAAAAGCACAATAGCAGTATATTCATCAATAGATTTATCACCAGTTTTCTTAATGTCTTGCACAAGGTTTTGAAAAATGTCCATATTTTCATCAATATCTTTAGACATATCAAGTTTAAACCGAAAAAATCTCTCAAGTAGGAACATTTTACAATACAGTGAAGTTTCAATGAATAATTCTTCCAATTTATCCCATAAATCCTTGGCACTTTTTTGTTCTCCGACTTTTCGAATAACAGAGTCTGAGAGGTGTAGGATAATGGATGAGAGTGCAATCTCATCTATCTCTTTCTTTTTCTCATCAGACGTGGCATCAAAAAATGCAAGGATGATACTTTTGAATACACGTTGCTGTATCAAAATTCCCTTCATTTTTTGGTGCCAAATGCCAAAATCAGTGCGACCATCAAATGGTGCCAGGTTATAGGAACCCATAGAAGACATATTGCACACAAAAGCACAACAATATTCACACTACTCATACAAATTGGCAAGCTGAGGATTTCCAAGTTCACACACCGATTTATCGGTTGCGCAGGGGGTCACTCAGGTCCGTTTTATCAAAAAATGTTTAAGTGGACAGAGTATTACACACAAGTAATATCATAGATTTCAGAATGTATGTATTCCACATAATATCAGATAATATATTAGAAATCAGAAAGCAGCAGGTTATAGCATTAATCAGCATGTAATCCTGCCCGGTTCAACCAGTATCTACCAGCAAGCACACCCAGGCCTATCCAGTACAACCGGCAACTAGAGATGAGAGTTTAGCCTCTTTACATTAGGTTTTGACCTCATGTCTGTGAAACGACACGCGTCGGACTAAGGCACGACGGGCGGGGGATGAAGAGCGGATGGCCCTCCAGCCTCGGTTCAATAACCGAGGGGTAGATCCACCGTCGCACGGAAGCGACGGTGCACAGACAGGGTCACACAAAAGCGACAGTGGAGTGACACTAAGTCAGGGGTCGCAACGGCGACAGCAGCAACGGAATCGCACAAAAGCAACAGCAGAGCAACACCAAGTCGTGAGTCGCGATGGCGACAGCAGCAGCGGGAGACGGCGGCGCAACCTTGGCTCTCATACCACTGTTGGGTATTAGCGTCGCTGTCAGAGGGCTCAGAGGGTGCCTGGGCTCGCCCCGATTCGAACACACAAGACAATCAGATGTACAGGACCAGTCACACAAGATAATCATCCACACAGAACACTAAATCCCCTGCCCGGTAACACTTCTCTCCCTAATCCTTACCCACTCAAGAACTCACAACCTATACACCGTAAATTTCATGAAAGAGATCGACCCTCAGTATAGACGAAGAAAGAAGTGAAAGGAGGAGCAGTGTGAAAACTGTTATCGCAATACTTATAACCGAATGAGCGAAGACGTTCTTATAGGCACGCACTAACCGAAAAACTACCGAAGGGTCACGTAGTTTCATCACTGCATTAAAGAGAGAAGACTGCCTGGGAAAGGGGAGAGGCTCACCGGACACGAAGATGCGAGAGGAGGAAGATGGAAAAAGGGGAGAGAGCGGTGCTCCACAGACAAAGGGGGGCACAACTGTGTGACAAGGGGCTGGGTAAGGATTAAGAGAAGTAGAGCAGAAAATGGGCTGGGCCCAGCAAACAAAAGACCAAGCCCAATTCCCAATAAGTTTTGGGCCAATACCCAAAATTAACAATAGTGAAATTCGAGATTTATTTTATGATAAATAATTAATATAAGAATAAAAATGGTGTATATATTTAAAATGAAACAATTAGCATAAATTAACTATAAAAATTTAATTTTAAATGTATGAACTGTAAATATCTTATTTCACTCTAAAAGAACAATTTTACAGACAATTGAACACAATAGTAATAAAATAAAAAACTTCAATTGCATCATATATAGACCGATAGCTATTGGATGAAATTTGAGACGACACACAACATATGATATTCCCCCTTCCCAAGAACAACTAAAAGTTCTCTCCTTCCCCGACCTGAGTTCAATTCAAAATGATTTCACATTTTTTGGCTAAATATCCCAACCAATGAGCTGCTGTTCCATATCATCTCGAAGCATCCCATGCTTCAATGCCTTCTCCGCATGGTGTGCTCATCAGAATCACCACATTCTTGGATGGGAAAGCTGTGGTGCAAACCCATACCGGCTTCCCCCATCCGAAATCAACCTCGTAAGCCAGCAGCTAAAACTGTAGAACTCCACATTTGAGATGGATTGGAGTTGGAGATGATGGCTTAATCATCTCCACATTTGTCACCATTTTTCTTTCTTTTCTCTACAAAGGTGCATATGTATTGTAAGAAGCTCAAAATTCTCTATCTATCATATTCAGCTTCGAACACGCCCAGATGAATATTGTCACATATTAATTTTTGATAAATTAATATTTCTTAAACAAAAATTAATATTTTCTAACAATCTAAAATCAATTATTTTTCACAAAAAAAAAAAAAATATATATATATATATATATATATATATTTATTACTTTTCATAATTAAAATTATCATTTTTAAACAAACACATGTAAACTGGAATTTGAAAATTCTAAACTTTAACCACCTAGCTGCTCCGACTGATCCATCTTATTTTTAAACAAACACATGTAAGCTTGCCTATATTCGATTGAGGTGAATCAACCAAAAATGAAAAGTGATAATTTTTAATTAATACTCATGGGATACATGATATTCCAATCAAATATCGGTGACCTTGTTTTTTATTTATTCTTTTTTTCCTTCTTTTTTGTTAACAATTTAAGTCTTTATTGCCTTTTTGAAATGTGAGAATTAAAAAAATAAAAAAAATCATACACCTTAGTTATAAGATAAATATAAATTGTTGTCTATATATGTACATATTGATTAATCAAGTTTGATGTGGTATAAATTAACTATACAATTTTAACAACCAATATTTTTGTAACAAAACATTTGATTTTAAGTGTGTCGCTACTTTATACTTTTAAAAAAAACAATATTATGTGATTTTTGACAAATTTTTTCGTTTATAATTTAAATTTTCCTTGTAGTTTGTACAATAATTTGTAAGACTTATAGATTGTATTTTAAAACTAATTTTAGGTTTTTTTTTTTCTAGATAATGTCTAATTAGGACCTTTGAAAGATTTATAATTGATAAATTTTGCAATCATATCACAAGTTGGCCAAAATTAGTCCCTCAAAATTTGATATATGTCCAAGACCTCTTTTGATAATTATTAATTAACGTTATTTATTTTATTTAAATAATGTTACTGACTTATTTTTGTGTTTTTTTTTACTTCAATTTACGTTGATGTTTGATTATTTTATTTTGTCCATTCAAAAATAAGACTCTTATTTCATAATTTATTGATTAATTGTATTAAAATTAAATTATTTATAAAGTATTTTTTTATAGAAAAGTAGTATTTATTTATAGTTCATATCTACTACAAATAATACAAATATACAATAAATATTGAAACCAAACACGAATAATCAACCAAAACATAGTAGTAGTTTTTAATCTAATACCTCATTTTACTATATATGCGCGTGGGTGTCAACTTAAGGATCGTGAATAGATAATTAATTGATACATTATACATAAAATAAATTAGAAACAAAAAAAGTTATTTTGTTTTATCAAATAGGAAAATTTATTTTTGAAAATTCAATTAATTAAAGGCGAGCAAGTCATTTTCAAAAAAAAAAAATTCCACTTTTGAAAACTAAAAAATGGGCAAAAAATTAATATTTTTTATTACAATAAACACATTATATTTTCAAAAATATTTAAAGAAATGAACAATGTTTTTAGTCTGTTTTATTATTATAATAATATAGATACATGTTTTTTTTTTTTCTTAAAATATAATTTAAAAAAAAAATTTGGCCAATCAACAAAGACTGAAAGGTAAACACGTCTGTCTTTTGGTAAGCGTTGGGTTGATTCCTCATAAAGGTTGGATATGTGCATTAATTAAGCCTCATGCAGTTTGCTTCTTCCCTTATTATTAAGAAATAAACGCAAAGATTGCTCGAAGAATAAATGAGAAGAAGAAAAGATACAGAAACTCTAACACGTGCGATTCTTACACAGTTATGGATAACATAAAATAGATAGTAAGAGATTTTTCCATTTAAAATTCATGTTATTTTTAGGATGTTAAATGTTGTAATATGTCTTGAATCTAAGCTGTTTGTATATCTGATATTGTTATGGTGTATTTGATACATCTCTTTGTTAGAGAATTCAAGTCAAGGTAGAGATTTGTTGGAATATGCTTTGAATCTGAGATTTTTGACATCTTGCATGTTATGATGCAATTGATACATCTGTTTTTACGAGAGGATTCAGTTAAGGTGGAGATTTGTTAGAATATGTATTGAATCTGATAAGACCTCCTTCGTTGAGGAAGTCTATTTTAGGTATTTGTTATATTAGGAGAAGAAGTATATCTTGAACCAATGTTATATTGGGATAAGGCCAATGTTATATTGGTTGAAAGAGTCTATTCTGGGCTAATGTAATATTGGGTGAAGGAGTATGTCCTATGTCAATATTATATTGGATGAAGAAGTTTGTTCAGAACCAATGTTATACTGGGTGAAGAAGTATGTTCTGATTGAATGTGTAGATCATTCACATCCCTTTTTCTCGATAGTAGTATATATAGTATTACTTATTCTGTAACCTAGTTGCAATTAATATTCTGTATATGCAGTTTGTATTCTGAATACGCAGTCTGTACTCTGAACTCAAAGCAATAAATTTTTTCCTCTTTCTGCCCATGAATATAACCACCACATTATTGGTGAACCACGTAAATATTTGTGTAAGTTCTTTTAATCTTTACTTCAATTTCATGTTCTTTCTTACATATGGTAACATTGAATTTTCTAGCCTAAAAAAACAAAAAAACTCAGATGGTGCGGCTGCTACACAAGCACTATTGGTGGTTCAACACATGCAAAGGAACGATAATGAATCACGTTAAAATTTAAACCCACATTAAATTTATTTTATTTGAATAGAATGAAAATCTTATTAAACGGATATTAATGTATTCAAAGTGGGTTGTGGAATTTGCTTAACCTGCACCTAATCTGCCCCGTATATAATGTAAATGTTAATATTTTTTATTTTTTAATTTACTATGACAATATTATATCACTTATTAATATTTATTAATTTATTTTAATTTTTAACCATGAATTTCACTCATGGTCTCACTCCCAGAACCTACCAATTCTCAAATCTCTTCTTATACAGTTCTATGATTGAACTATATTTCAATTTTAAATGAAGATTAAAGAACATAGACAACTTATTGAAAATATTGAGGAAAAAGTCACAAAATCAACAATTTGATCAAATTGGATGAGTCTGATTGGTTGATAGGCATAGGACATTTGAATCTTCTGAGCTCTACCTATCCGTTTTATTTTTTATTTTTAAAACAAACATGCAAGGCTTGCCCATATTCAATTGACCTGAATCTATAACTTTGCAAATTTTCAATTAATACTCCAGTCACACGTTAAATTTCAATCAAATAGTGGTGATTTATTTTATTTTATTTTTTTCTTCCAATCATATAGGCAATATCTTATTTTATCGGTTAAAGTAAAAAAAAAATTCAATATTTCCTATATTGTTGCTTCTGTTCTTTAATCTCATTGTTTTGTAATGTCAAACCACGACTCTTTTGTACTATTATTTACAATTTTAAAGATCTTGTTTTTTTTTTTTTTATTAAAGTTAATCTCTTATTTTATTAGTTAAAATAAAAAGTTAAAATTTTGTTTATTTCACACACAGGTTTTATTTGATTGGACAAGTTAAATCAACGAATAAAAAAAGTAATATAAGTGTCACTTTAAATTATTTTAAGTTGTACCTTTATCTAAGTGATTAAAAAGGTATGTACTCTTGATAAATATGAGAGGTTTTTTTTTAAAAAAAAAAAAATAATTTTATAATATCTACAAGATCATAACACATAATGGTTTTCTATTAGTGTATATATCAAAATATCAATTAAATAATTACTTAACTTAGAAATTGTGTTTAATTAATTCCTACAAATCATTCTATATTTTAATACATGGTGAATTTAATTTAATACAAAAATTTTCGTATCTAGGCACACTAAATATACAAAGAAAAAAAATTATTCTGGATTATTCTTGATTATAATGATTTGCAACGTTGTTATGGCCTATGAAAGGTGTTTCCACTATAATAAAGCCATTGTGGAGTTGGTAAGGTGTCACGCCCACCACCAGCATCACTCCATAACACCTTTGCTAATATGTTAAAATAACATTCATTTAACGGTCAAATTTCCTCTAAACACGTTCTTGACAACATAATACTGCAGGTTAGCGCTCAAAATAAAGACTCATTCACCCCCAAAACTTTATACTTAATATATAAATACCTAAAATGACACATGTTGCTCGTACAAAAATTCTACTTTTTTACTTCAATTTGAGACAAATAAAAAATATTAAATATTTTTTAATATATTTATAGAATAATAATAAATATTTTCATAAATTGATAATATATACTATTCAAGTATATATGTAGTTGTTTCATTTTATTTTTTATAACTAATTTAAATATTTGTATTGACTTTGAGAACTTATAGTAGGTTTGATTAAATTCGAATTCTAAAATTCACTTGGTCATATCATTTATTATTTAATATTTATTAGAGAAACTTTTTGAGAGAATGAAAATGCATTATACATATTGAATTATACTTCAAATTGATTTGAGTGCAAATTTAAGATTTTTAATTTCTTATATCTATTTTATATTGCGAATGCTATTTGATATTTGATGTTATAAGCTAAAAAATAATTATAAAGAAAAATAAATACACACAAAATATTTTTAAAAAATATTGTATTTTAATTTCTTTTTGTATCATATCATGAGTCATACGCAAAATTTATTAAGTTTTTTCTTTGTATTTTATATTTCATAAGTATTTTGTTTTCATCATGATATCTTACTTTGTTATATAATTATATGTTTTAATTTTTTTTCATATCACTTATATATTATATAATCTTATATAACAATAATATAATTTTATAATATATTATTAATATAATAAAATATATATTATCCCATACATTGCACGGATGAACATCTATTACTGTATTAAAATAACAACCTTTATTTGGGAAAAGTAAATATTGTGCATCCTTAAATCCGTCCTTGCAAGAAAAGATCATGTTTTAAATGTTAATTCTCTTTTTTATTAATCAACATAAAAAAGAATTAAAAATCATAAACAAATAAGTTATACATGTTTGAATTAGTCAAATCAAGAAATAAAAGAAGTAGCATAAGTACAAATTTATGATTTTTATGAAATTGTACCTTCACTAAATTAATAAAAATTTATTATTTTTTTGTGATGAAGAGAATAATTTATTTTTGTAGAGGTGAATTGAATTTCTTTTTCATGAATAAAAAGGTTTTTTTTTTTTAGTGACGACTTAATTATATATTTACATTTTAGTTAATTTGTATGCAAACATGTACGACCCTATAAATTTGGAGAAGGATACCTGCCCTATCTAGAAATAAAAAACGATGTAAGATCTTATACAACATCTTGATGATAAAAGTCTTGAGTAGTCTATGGAAGTTGTTTTGTGTGGTTTGTGGGTTATTGCAGGAGGATGGATAAACATTTTCTAAACCACATGAATTGAAATCTACGATGAGGAAGAAAGTAAAAAAAAAAAAAATGTGAGGGAGGCCAAAAGAAACAAGAAACAAGCTTCAATGAATTTGGACAAGTTATTCATATATATATATATATATATATATATATATATATATAATGGGGGCCATGCCAGTGAGAGGCCGGTGTGATTGCACCGCGTAGAATCAACACTGGTGTTGTTGATGACAAGTCTTGTATAGTTCCTTTGAAGGTAGCCTAGTTGATTGATTGATCAGGGGAATACGGAGATCAAAGGTCCAGAGTTTGGATTCTCATATCAAGATTTAGCCTTAGGCACAAACATAAAATATAATATGACTTAAGTAAATTGAGTTTAATCCACCACAATAAATATGATTAAACCTTCATTTTTCCTAATAAAATTGAAACCTCAAACTTGTGTAACTGAGACAATAATTAGGATTAATTGCATAAAAATCATAATTTTTTTAGAATTTTATATTTTAATTATGACTTTTAGTTTTTTGTAATGTCAAACACAAGTTTTAATCATAATCTATAGGTTATAAGCGATTGTTCAAATATATTTTTGATTTACAAAAAAATTGCTCATACCGTAGATCCAAACTAAAATTTTCATAAATTACTATTTTTACAATAAAACCTCTATTAGGATCATTAAATTTGGTCATTTTATATAAATATTAAATAACCAATAAATTAATATTTATTAATTTAAAAGGTGTTTTGATGATTTAATAAATTTGAATTTTGATTGCATGAAATTCATTGTATCTTACTAATTTAAGTACCATAGTCATTAAATTAATATAAAAATTAAGTCTTTCACTAATAAGTATTGTAATGTTTATTGTTTCTGAATCTAATATTATTCATTGTATCTTACTAAAAGCATTCACTATATATACAACATATATTTTCATTTATTTTTGGAAAAATTGTATCCAACAATGACTTCTTATCTAAAAGGTGTCTTAAAATTAAAATAACAGATGAAATAAACAAACCATTACATGAGTATTAGATTTCTTTTTAAGAAAAAAACAAGCAACACTAAAATTATATTTTATTATGTCTTAATTATGTTTGTAATTTTATGAAATTATTAATTTATGATATTAAATATACTATATATTTATATAGGATGTTCCGAAAATATATTATCTTATTATTTTATCAAAATCTATAATTTTTTCAACTAGTCCAAGTGGAGATAAAGAAAAACATTATCTTAAAGAGTTTATTCATTTATCGAGTATTAATTTAAAGAAACTTTGCTGTAATTTGATTTTTCTATGCTTTTATTTTATAACTTGGAGAAATTCATTTGGTATTAATACAGCTGAATAAGTAAAAGATATATAGCATGAAGATATGTAGAACAAAAAATCATGTATTTGCATCAAATTGATAAAAGAACGAAATAAGAAATTTAATGAACGAAATCATTACTCATATTTTACTAATAATTTTAATCTAAATTGGTAATATAAAAAACATGACAGAAAAAAATAAAAATCATAAGCTAAGTTGGTCAATAAATTTGATTTAGTCAATGTAGTCTTTCACCCAACAGTAAGAAAGCTATTCGCATATTCTTGTATTTAATCATCGTACGTATATAATAATATTCTTGAATTAATAAAATATAAGATAAAACACAACATAAATAAAAAAAAATCTAAGCCAATAATAAAGAGACTAGAGATTATAGAGAGCCAGTTAGAACGGGTTTCCCGGTGCTTCTAGGGCTTGTAGAAAAAGGTTCTCTATGTATAAATAAAATAAAATATAGTACTGTTATTTCATACACGTGCTGTACATAAGCATCTATTTATGTGTAATTTAAATTTATATTCTTATATCACCACATATCATATATATATATATATATATATATATATATATATATATATATATATATGCTTTTGAAATGGAAAAAGGGAATATGAGGATTTCTCTCTTACAAGTACACGTGCAATTATATGTTTTTCCAAAGTAGCTTTTTTTTTTTTTTTCCTCGATTGTTTTCTTTGGATGATTCAAAACAGAAGGTATTGTTGTTTTTAGTGACCTAACTAAATGCTAACACAATGAGTCATCGTAAGGACACATGTCAATATTTATTTACCAATCATATGCAGAGAGCTGCACCAATATATGAAATGTTACTTCATTGTCGAGTTAAAATTCAATTCATCATTTTGGGGCGAGGTTGTAGAAAATAATTTTAACACATTGTTTACCACAAAATATATAAATGGCAAAATAAAATTGGAAGGAAGAAATTTATAATCAATTTTTCTTATAAAAATTTCAAGTATTTTTTTAACTCAAAAACATGTAATTTTATGGCTTACCTAAAAATCAGGTATCAGTTAAAAATAATAATTTTCAAGACTTGAGAGAGTACGTTACTTTTGAAACATAACAATACTTGCATATTTTCAGGGTAAATAATAAGATGTTACTTTTTTAGAGAAAAATAATACTTTAGAGGTAAAAATTATTATGTTTGAGAAAATAACTATTACTTTTAAAATACTATATCAAATTTAAATGTTTTCAATATATATAAGAAATTGTTGCTTTTGAGAGAAAAATATTGTTTAGGTAATGTTTGTTACTTTATTTTACTTATAAACGACGTACAAGTATACGACGATGTTAATTATGGTAAGAACATGTATCATATCCACAAGGGTTGTCTAATGTAAATTCAATTAAGTATTTGTTTATATTATTCTACATTATCTAAAGACTCAATTGTGATAATTGATGGTTTAAATAGAAATAACATATAAAATAGAAATTAATAACATAAATCAAAATCGAACAACGAAAAAACTTCAGAGGTTAAATGAATTATTGGGACATGCACTCTTATCGCTCATATGACTTCGTTTAATATATCAAACCATATTTCATTCATATATTCGTAGGAGAATCAAAATATAATAAGACACTCTCTCTCGAGTTAGATCCAAAAGTAAATTAGACTGCACTGATTATCTCTCGATATCACAATGTTATCTAACTATGAATCATTCCTAGGATTTATTCTCCTCACAATAGTTACAAATCTCTCGATCTAGCAAGTTTTTATTATGCATTCTGAATCCGTTAATCAATTAGTCCCTATCGGGTGATAATGGATTAATTACATATATGCAGTTATTCGCCACATAATTTCATTCAACAATTAAATCAAGGAAGCATAAAAAAAATATTGAAAAGGAATAATATCATAAAATCAAGTCATATGAATCCATAATTGCACAAACCTCATAATCACTCATTGTTTAGCTACTCATTGTCAACTCGTAATTCATACAAAACGGATTGACAATTATAGCTAACATCTATATAAAAGAGAAAAATAAAAACAAAAGGATTCTTCGTTTCTTCTCTGAGATGACCAATTGCTCGTTTCCATTTTGTATTTACGTTTCTAGCTCTGAGAACTGATGATCTACTTCATTCCTACATTCCTCTTTTTATAAGAGTCAATTAGGATTTCAAAACCCCAAAAAATCTCCTTTGGAGTAAGAGGATAACTATGAATCATGACAGATAAATATGAATCGTGATATGGCGCACGGTTCATGCAAGAGAGGTGCGGTCCATGCTTAATGAACAAGCACGATCGTGCTTCAAGGCCTGAAACTTGGGGTGTTCTGGAGACTCACAGTCCGTGCTTTGGTCTATGCTTCTAGTACATGGTTCGTGCTTAAATTGGCCCAGAATTTGCTCGTTCTGTTTACATGCATGGTCTGTGCTTCTTGTGGTGAGGTCCGTGAAACTTCAAATGCCGATTTTCTTGTCAAAACTTCAACACACCCATGACATGATAAAATATAGCAAAATCATTATAAACTCATCACTTTGATACATACAATTTCCTAAAAACTATGCATAATAACCCCAAATTGAATGTAAGGCCTATGTTTATTAGGTAAAAGAATGTTACTTTTATCACAATTCTTTTTTTTTTTTATTCTTAAAATTGTTACTTTTATCTTAATTAATATTACTTTTAAAGTAAAAATGTTATTTTTGAAGAAAAATAGCGTTATATTTGATATATTATAACAAATCTTGAACATTATAAGCACAAATAAAAAACTTTTACTTTGATGGAAAAAGTGTTACTTTTATCACATATATGGTTAGTTTTGTTTTTTCGTAAAAAAGACACCATACAGGGTTTAGATCTTTTATATTATTTAATATTTTATCTTTTATTTTATATTTTATTAAACATATTATGTGTTAAATAATGATGTAATTTATACATTGGACGTGTGATGATTATTTTAAAATAAAAGATCAAATACAAAATGGAATAGAGGATCTCATCCCTATTTACTAGCTTATGAAACAATTTTCTTTTTTCTTTTTCTTTTTTTTTTCTAGAAGAAGAAACTAGGTGTTTCAAGGCTTATAGTAGCGAGAGAGTGCGAACAGAAGAAGAACAGACTATATCGACGAAGATAAAAAGGCGTAAAAGTAAGGTACTTGATGGAAAAAAAGTATTACTTTTATCATAGATATTGTTAATTTCGTTTTTAAAATTAAAAAATATTGTTCGTTTGAACGAAACTGCAAGTAATGTAATTGTTTTTTAACTAAAATTTTTAAAATTCGAATAAATTATTTTGGTTTGAATTCATTCGTGATATTTATATATCAAATTAATATTTTTTTCATTATCTTTAATTTGATACTGATAAGCATATCTTAAAATGAAATATTAAATTAAAAATACATTTCTTTATTTGGGTTTTTTTTCTATTTATTATTTTTGCTAAAAATTTAAATTTAAGATATTTTTCGCTTCAAATTCATTATTGACATATGATATATCAAATTAATAATTTTATGTGATCTTTCATTTCACACAAATATTTTTTTATGATCTTTAATATTAAACGTATGTATATATTAAAATGATATACTAAATGCAAAAAATAGAATTCTTTTAATTGTTCGGGTTAGATTTTAATATTTATTGTGTACAAAATTATTTTATTGGATTTGGAGTGCAATATGAAATATTAATTTTTGTAAAACTTATTGAATAATTTAATTTGTATACAATTAATCAATATGTTTTTATATTTATTTACCAATAAAATAATAAATATTTATAATATTCTTAAATATTGAGTAAATTAAAATAATATTCTAAATATATTTTATTTTATTTTTTAAATATGCATCATACATGAGAGTAATACTATTTACAGAACAAATTAAAGTGTTTCAACATCAAAACAACGACGGAACAACAACACCAATAGAACACTCAATAAAATGATTTAATAACATCATTTAAGTATAATAATGCCACAATGAAAAACTACATAAATAATATTATAAGTAAACATTTTATATTACATGACATTAACAAAAAATAAATTAAACGGGACTAAGATGGGAACCAGAATTAGACAGGGTATTAGATCCTCCATTCTATTTAATATTTCATCCCCTATTTAAAATTATTTAATATACAATATGTATTAATTGATGATATCAGTTTATATATATATATATATATATATATATATATATATTATGGTGGTTATTTTATAATAAAAGATGAAATACTGAATGAACAAAATACTTCCACCTCATTTTATGTTAAACCAAGTAATCCATTCTCCAATTTTATCGAAAATTTTCCATTCTATTATATTTAGATTGATTCTCCACATGAAAATTATCACACTTATGTTTAGCTATTATTTTAAAATTTGGGATAGTTATATTCAATGAGTTATGTCGTACGTCAAAGTGATATGGGGTTATGTATGATAAAACATAATTGCTGATTTAAAACATATTGAGAGATACAATAATGACCTAACCTTCAATAATTTTGGCAGGAAAAGAAGAAAAGGGGTGGCCGAATCCCTAAAAGTCAATTTTGTCATGATTCTAATTAGTCATCATAATAATTGAAATATACACATTTATATCTCCAATTTCGGATGATCTTCCGACCCAATTTCTTATAATATAAGAATAGGATAAATATCTGTGAGAACTACATAAATAAAATAATTATATAAAACTTAATGACATATATACACATATCAAGGTCCCGACAAAGGGGCGGATCTAAGCCAATAAATAAGTCAAAAATACTGATTTTACTCGGATTCATTAGAAGCGCGTGGATCTGGGCACACCGGACTTTTTTTCTCATGCGTGTTTTGGAAGTTATATTTTTCGATAAATAAAATACTTTTTAAAAAACTAAAAATCTTAATTTTTCTCCCTAAACAATTATATTTCGTTGAACTAAGTTTTTAACTACACTCTTTTTATGATTATTCAAATAAAAAGTTATATTTTAATAATATTTTTTAAAACATTTAAAAATATTAACTAAAAAAATACTAATTTTTATTTAAAAATATTATGTTTTACGTACAAATCTACCTGCCCATATATATATATATATATAAGATTAAACCATTTTGAGAGAAACAACTATATAACAATTATCTTCATTCACATAGGTAGGAAAATATATGTTTCAAAAACAAAAAGTTGGGAAAGTTGCAAATTGAGCCGACGAATCTCTAAAAGTCAACTTTGTAATAATTTGTAAATAGACGTATTACAATAATCCAAGTATACTCGTTGTCTATAAATAGTGATTGAATTAATGTTTTAATAGGGGCTCGAGCTGCTTACCATACAATCACATCACATAAAAATTTTCCAGAAAAAAAAAAAAAAAAGAAAAATGGTGACAAATGTGGAGATAATCTCAAAGGAGATGATTAAGCCATCTTCTCCAACTCCAATCCATCTCAAAAACCTCAAATTATCATTTCTGGACCAGATTGCTCCACCCATTTATGTCCCCCTCATTTTCTTCTACCACCATGACCAACTAAGCATCCACAACACCAGTCAAGAAGAAATATCTCGATTGCTCAAACAATCTCTCTCCCAAATCTTAACTATTTTCTACCCCTTAGGAGGGAGAATTCAAGAAAATTCGTCGATCGACTGCAATGATTTGGGTGCTGAGTTCATCGAAGCCCGCGTTCGCACCCAGCTGTCGGAGGTTTTACACGATCCGGACATGGAAGAGCTCAAGAAACTCCAGCCTGTCGATTTATTAGGACAGGATGAAACCGTTGTCTTAAAGGTCAAAGCCAGTTTCTTCGATTGCGGAGGGGTTTCCGTCGCAGTATGTTTGTCGCATAAAGTAGCCGACGGAACGTCTCTGGTGGCGTTTGCCAATGCATGGGCCGCTGCATGCCGCGGCGAACCGAAGATCTTCCGCCCTACCTTCGATTTCGCGGCTTCGTTTCCGCCTAGATCCCTCTCAGGCTTGGAGTTCACTCAAAGAATCGGCATCACAAAGGAGAAAATAGCAACAAAAAGATTTGTTTTCGACAAGGAAAAGTTAGCAAAGATTAAGGAGATTACTACCTCAAGTGATGATGGCGGATCACAGGTGAAGAACCCAACAAGAATTGAAGCAGTTTCTTCCTACATCTGGCGATGTTTCATGGAGACGAAGACGACCCCACAAACGTCGTTTGCAGCTGTCCATGCAGTGAACCTGAGGCCAAGAAAAAGCCCACCCTTCTCAGAACACATGTTCGGAAACTGTTGGAGGCATACAATTGCGCTGTCCAAGCCAGAGGACGGTTATTCCGGCATGGTTAGTAAATTGAGGGCGGCGATAAGAAGCATCAACGACGATTTCATAACACAGGTGGAGAATGGAGAGTATCTGAATAATCTGAAAAGATCAGTTGATTTGTTTATGAAGGGTGGGGTGGAGTTCTGTAATTTTAGCAGCTGGTGCAGGTTTCCAGTGTACGAGGTCGATTTCGGATGGGGGAAGCCGCTCTGGGTGTGCACAACAACTCTGCCGTTCAAGAATGTGGTGATTCTGATGAGCACACCATGTGGGGAAGGCATTGAAGCATGGGTTAACATGGTTGAAGATGATATGGAGGTGTTTGAACAGCAGCAGCTCATTGGTTGAGATATCTAGCCAAAAATAGGTTGTTCACAAAAATTGTGATATGTAGCCCTATGTTAGTATTTGAGTGATATATTATATGTTAGACGAGGTAGCTCAAGGCATAAGAGTATCCACTTAGTCATGCCTATAATTTTTACTTACATTGTGGAAGGAGAGGAATTTTATTTGCTTTAGAATCCTTACTTAATATAAACCTGAAAAGTAAGAATCTGCAAAATGTTATCACCCTACAAAATTTACACTTAATATAAATTAAAAAAATCCTTTAAAATATACTAAAAAACACATTACTACAGAAAATTTCTGCAATTTTTACTTGATAGCAAAAGTAGTTTTATGTAAATAAAATATTTTTTAACTAAAATCTTAAAATTCAAATAATACTTTTTGTTACAAATTTGTTTCTTACATGTGACACATCAAATTAATTGTTTTTTTACTATCTTTAATTTGATACCAATATTGTATATATTAAATAAAAAATTATATTTAAAATATGAAATAAATATTTTATGAGTTAATGTGTTGAGTTTGAATAAAAAATGTGAAATTTTTAGATGAATTTGTCACAAATAAAATAATTTTTTTATATTTTATAGAATAATAATAATAAATATTTTCATAAACTAAAAATATTATATTATTCAAATATGTATTTAGTTGTTTTATTTTAATATTTTTTACTTATTTTAAATATTTGTATTGATTTTGAAAAATTATAGTAAGCTGCATTGAATTTGAATTCTAAAATTGATTTCGTTATATAATTTATTTATTCGAGAACTTTTTTTGAGAGAATGACAATACACTTTACATATGAATTATACTTCAAATTGACTTGAGTGAAAATCATTTCGTTATATAATTTATTTATTAGAGAACTTTTTTGAGAGAATGACAATACACTTTACATATGAATTATACATCAAATTGACTTGAGTGAAAAATTAAAATTTATTGTTGGCTTTAATTAAAAAATAAAGTTGGGTTTGGATTTAGGCTGGTTCGAACCCACGACCTCATAAAAATCTCCAACCATCTTAACATCAAGTTAGCCAACCCAGTTATGCAAAATTTGAAACTCTATAATTTTATTATCAATAAGCTGAGCAGGCTTAGAAAAATATTAAAATACCACTCATCTATTTTATTTTTTGAATCATTTATAATTAATTTACAAAATAGATAAATTACAATTGTAAACACTAACAAAAATAAAATTTTATATTTTTCTTAAAAATCAATATAATTAAAATTAAAATTATTTACATAAAAAAATTAATATACTTATTACTTTGTTAATTTATTTATATATTTTATTGGTAGGTATAATAATTCATTCCTATAAATTATTATCCATTAAAATTCTAAACTTCACACATTATGATAGAATTGTCTTTAAGTAAACAAATAATATTATAGGATTTAAATAATATTACTTCATCTTTTAACATTGTTACTCATTTTCTTAAAATATATTAATTTGAAACTAATATTAAGATATAAAATGATTAATTGTATTAAAAATTAAAATTTTAGTAAGTTTTCTAAAAAAAATATTAGGTAATATTTATTTATTTACTGTAAATAGATGATTGTTTTTTTCATTGTTTAAGAATTCACATATTTATATATGTGTATTGAACTAAAAAAATTGCTCAATGTTACTACTTATTTTTTTATAAGAAACAAACACATGATTATTTATATTGGTATACTTATTAGTTGTGAATTTATTTATATTGTTTGTTGGTAGGTATTAAAATTCATTCATATAAATTATTATTCCTTAAAACTCTAAACTTCACATGTTGTGATATAATTTTTTTAATTAAACAAATAATATTAATTTATATTTTAGTAGTATTACTCATTTTCTTAAAATATATTAATTTGAAACTAATATTAAAATATAAAATTAATAATTGTATTAAAAATTAAATTTAGTAAGTTTTCTAAGAAATTATTAGGTAATATTTATTTATTTACTATAAATAGATGATAAAAAAAATTTAGACTATTTTGTTTTTATATTAGTATAGATTCAATTCAAATTAAACTAAAAAATGTTCAATATTGTTTGTTTAACAAAAAAGTATTATGGGGTTAACTAAAAAGTATTACTCGTAATATATATTTATTCAGTGTAAATAGATGATAAATTATGATGTATTATTTCTTTTTTCAATTTAAAAAATAAGTAGTAATAGCTTTTGAATAAAAAGGTAATACGTTTTGAATAAGAAAGTAATACATTTTCAATAAGAAAGTAATACTCGTAACACTCGACAAAAGGGTGAATCCTAGACATCTTCAGATTAACAAATACACATCGTTCCCCCCACTATAAAATATTTCCTAGAATTTAACAAGGAGTCATGTATTTGTTTCTTTTAAAAACTAAGTAGTAATATAGTTTGAATCAAAAAATAATACCTTTTAGTGTAGAAAGTAGTAAGATGGTTGGAGATGAAATGCAGATTTTACAAAATCTGCACAAGAGTTGTGTCGGCTCCTGAAGATGGCCTTGTGGTATCCCAAATTGAAAACCCAATAGTTTTTTTAATGATTTGTTTATGTGTTTTTTTTTAATATTTATTACCTTTTTATTTTAATATTTTGTTGAACATTGACTGGAGGCCCCCTTCTCCACCACTGATATCAATTATAATCTGCATATTGTAATTGTTGCCTACATTTCAATACAAAGAAAGTTTCTTGCAATTTGTTCTTTTATTTCATTGTGCCACTAAATCACCTCTGAGTGTGATTGCGTCGCAACAACATAAGCTCAAGAGCTAGTTCGTGTTGGCAAGGCGGAAGTAGTCGAAGGTGTCGACTACTAGCCGCACGATTTGCTAATTACTATTACTCACTACAGCGCCCCGTGACAGGTGGTATCAGAGTCTCGGCTCATGATCCATTGAGCGAGGCAGGATGGCTAATGACGAGTTGTTTATGAGGAGACCCCCTGAATGCAAATCAACGATTGGGTGCCTTGAAGGAAACTGTGAGCTACCACGAGGAGAGAATTATGGAGCTTGAATCAGTGGAGGCCGATCTAAAAGTCAAGTTGTTGAGAGTCGGTAGGCGTGCAATGCATTAACTGAGGCTATGAGGGCAAACAATGCAATTGACACGCATAAAAAATTGGGGAAACTAAAAATCCAAATTGGCATACTACAACGGGCGGTGAGCAATGCCCATGTTGCTATTTATCTAATGCCCAGGCATCGGGTGGTAGAGCCGAGAGCATATGGCGGTGCTAGAGATGCTAAAGAAGTATAAAACTTTCTCTTCGATATGGAGCAGTATTCTTAGCTGCCAATATCGTAGACGAGGGTTGAAGAGTGTTCATCGAACCATGTATTTGATAAGGGATGCAAAGCTCTGGTGGCGAACCAAATATAAAAAAATCCAAGATCACCGGGTGGAGCTTGAGACATGGGCTCAATTACAGATGCCATCAGATAACAATTCTTCCTGGAGAATGTTGAATACAATGCCTGTTGGGCATTGAGAGAGCTCAAACACACTAGTTCTGTGTGGGACTATGTAAAGGCCTGCTCTCATGCTGGACATCCGTGACATGTCCAAGAAGTGTTCGCTATTTTATTTCACTTAAAATACAACTCGCAAGTGCACGAGGTAAATTATAGTAAAATATGGTGAGATCAGGTATCGTATCCACATGGACTGTATATAGTCAATTCAACTAAGTATTCGTTTATGATACTATCCTTTATCAAAAGAATCAATTTATGATTGGTTTGGTAAAACAAAATAAAATAAATAAAGAAGTAGAAATAAATATCAAATCAGATTCAAACAACTAAAGATATTTAAAGATTGTATGGATTCCAAGGACATGCATTCACATGGTTCATATGAATTCCTTTAATGTATCAAACCATATTTAATTCCTATATCTGTAGGAGAAACACTAATATATATAGATCTTCTCTTCCGAATTAGATCTAAATATAGATTAGATAACACTGATCATTCTCAAGATATATTTTAACTCCCAATCGTGCCTAAGATATATTCTCATCATAATACTTACCAATCTCCCGATCTAGCAAGTGTTATATTATGTATTCCTAATCCACTAACCAATTACTCCCTCCCGGGCAGTAATGAATTAACTACTCATATACAATTAGTCTCCACATAATTTCATACGACATTTAAATCAAGGAAGCATAAACAAATATAGGAAGGAAAATAATATCATTATACAAAAATATATGAATCCATAATCATGCACTCCCTATAATCACTAGATATTTAGCCGCACATATTCAATATATAATCCATGGAAAACATATTGATAATCATGGCTAACATAAGAAGAAAAGAAGACTGTTGAAGCCCAAACAACCTTTGTTTCTCTCTCTCTCTCTCTCTCTCTCTCTCTGATGACTTGATTGGTTGATTCTCCTTTGTATCCTTGTTTCTAACCTTAAAATTTGTTTTATTATGTGTTGTACGATCTTCTTATAATCTGATGTAGCTCATTCTTTCATAGACAATTACTAGGGTTTTGATAGCCGCTGTATCTCTTCTTTTGAATGAGAAGATAAGCTCGTATCACACCAAATCTAGATGATATACCCGAATCACACCAAATCAAGAAGATATATCCGAATCACACCAAATCAAGAAGATACGCCCAAATCACACCAAATCACGACGGTTAAGATCATATCATGAGGATAAGCGCGGTCCATGTGACTTGAGACGTGGTCTATACATCCTTAATTATCTGTTTTTCTGTCAAATCTTCAACAAACACATGACGTAATAAATATAGCAAAATCATGATGAACTCATTACTTAGGTACATGTAATTACCTAAAAAACTATACATAATAACCCCAAATTGCACGTAAATCTTATGTTTATCAAGAAGGACAAACTCCTCACCTTCATGGAAGGCCTAAAACCATAGGCGCCACTTGAACTACAGCGCCAATAGGTGAATGACACCAATGCCACAATGGTGCGGCCGAATGTTTGACGTACTACACTCCGAGCCCCAAAAAAACAACAAAAATGAGCTAATAGCCGCGAGCAATAGCCATGCAAAAGAGGGTGGAGCTAAATCTTTCAAACCGAACTCCAAAAGGGGTGAGGGAGTAAAACCATCCCACTCGCAAGGGAGCTCGCAATGGAGCTCCAACCGAAAGCCTGAACAGGAGAACAAGTAGAGCTCATTATCCAAGAAAAGTGGCGGGTGCTTTCTCTGTGATGGACCCCATTGGATGAAGGATTGCCCAAAGAAGCAGTTGTTGAATGCTTTAACAAGTCTCACAGGAACTGAGCCAAAATCTAAACAAGCAGAGCCCCAGCCATCCAACTTTGAAAAAGGTGAGTCCGAGGAAGAAAATCTTGGGGTCATTGCTCATTGATGCAATACTTTATCTCACCAGGTGGCCACCCAAAAGAAGGTGCCATCGAAAAGAGGCAAGATCGCACTGGCTCTAACGAGCCACATTGAGGAAAATCAACCACCAAAAGTCCAAGAAAAAAGGGTTGATGTTTGTTGATGTAAAAATTAATGGAAGACTGTGTGAGCCATGATTGACATAGGTGCCACACATAATTATCTAGCCAGCGCCGAAGTTGAGAGACTCGGGCTTGGACTAGAGAAAGGAAGGCAGGTCAAGGCTATCAAGTCCACTGCGCAGCCTATCGCCAATATCGCCAAGTCCATACTGCTTAGAATTGGTCTATTTGAAGAAAGGACCAACATGTCTGTTGTGGTGATGGACGACTTCAAGCTCATTCTTGAACTAGAGTTCTTGTAAGATATCAGGACGGCGGTCCTCCCACATGTGGATTCCTTGATGATGATGGGGAGTAAGACATGTGTTATCCCGACCTAGACCAACAAGATGGCGATAAAAGTTTGTCGGTCATGCAATTCGAGAAGGGTTGCAAGCACAATGAACCATCCTTCTTGTGTGCCCTTCGTTTTGAGAAAATTGAGGAGAAATCTGGGCCTCTTCCTAGCACGGGGAGAAAGCTCCTAGAGGAATATAAAGATGTGATACCAGATCAACTGCCTTAGAAGCTCCCGCCAAAAAGGGTAGTTGATCACGAGATTGAGTTGGTGTCTGACACGAAACCTCCTGCTAGAGTATCATATCGCATGAGCCAACCTGAGCTTGAGGAGCTTCGGAAAAAGTTTAAAGAGATGCTAGAGTGTGGACTTATTAGACCCACAAAGTCTTTGTTTTGGGCCCCAGTTCTTTTCCAGAAGAAGTCAGATGGCTCTCTACAATTTTGCTGTGATTATCGGGCACTGAACAAAATCACAATAAAGAATAAATACCCCATTCCACTAGTAACAACTACTTCGATCGCCTCAGTCGGACTAGATACTTTACAAAGATTGATTTGAGATCGGGTTACTGGCAAGTCCAAATCAAGGAGGGAGACGAGTAAAAAACCACATTTGTCACTCAGTACGGGGCATTCGAGTTTCTAGTGGTGCCTTTTGGCTTGAGAAACACCCCAACCACCTTCAGCATCCTCATGAATCAGGTATCATAGCTTTTTGGACAAATTTGTGGTGGTGTACCTCAACGACATTGTGGTCTATAGAGAGACCTTAGCAGATCACTTAAAGCATCTATGTAAGGTCCTCGTAAAGCTACGCGAGCACGAGCTATAAGCAAAACCTTCAAAGTGCTCATTTGCCAAGGAGAGCATCAATTTCTTAGGCCACATTGTGGAGAGATGCAGGATCCGCATGGATCCAAAGAAGATTTAGGCCATCAAGGAGTGGCAACCCCCGAGCAATGTACACAAAGTCAGATCATTCCTTGGGTTGGCCAACTACTATAGGAGATTTGTGAAAGGCTACTCCGAGATAACACACCCCTTGACAGACTTGACAAAGAAGTTGGAAGCTTGGAATTGGTCACCTCAATGTCAAGCCACCTTTGAGAGCTCAAAGAAGGCTATCATGACTGACCTGGTGCTTGCGCTTCTAGATCTGTGAAAGCCATTTGTGGTGGAGACCGATGCTTCAGATTATGCACTTGGGGGAGTCTTGGTGCAAGATGAACAACCGGTTGCTTTTGAAAGCCTCAGACAATGGCAACACTACTTATTGGGCTTATCTTTCATTGTTAAGATGGACAACACGGCTGTCAGCCACTTCTTGATGCAATCAAAGCTTACTGGGAAGCAAGCAAGATGATAAGAGATGTTGTCCACGTTCAGTTTTGGGTTGGAGTACCATGTCGGCTCTAGTAACCACATTGTGGATGCACTTAACCACAGGGCAGACTTGGCAGAACCTCATGTGATAATAGAGCTTGCTACGAGCAAAGCTACCACTAACTTGCAGGAGCAGATACGAGAGTTAACTAAAGCAATCCTGTAAAGCAGGACAAAATACGAGTGTTTTGGGTCGAAAACGACATTTTGAGGACCAAGGAAGACCGCCTCTACATGCCCAAGGGCAGGTATCTACAAAAATTAATTATTGCAAAGTGCCACGACACTCTCTGGGCGGGGTATCCAGAAGAAGAGTGCACAGTGGCCCTAGTTCAACGAGCTTACTATTGGCCACATATGCGTGATGACATTGAGACTTTCATGTGAATCTGCCTGGTGTGTCAGCACGACAAGGCAAATCAGTAGAAGAGGGCGGGCTTGCTAGAGCCATTGCCCATTCTCGATAAGCCCTAGCAGAGTGTTTCGATGGACCACATCACTCGTCTACCCAAATTGGAGAACTTGATGCTATAATCGTTACGGTAGATTGATTCTCATAATATGCAACATTCATGACAGCCCTTAAAAGCATTTCAGCAGAAGAGACAGCTCAACTCTTCTTCAAGCATATTGTGAATCATTGAGGATTGCCGAAGGACATTATCAGTGATCGAGACTCTTAATTTACTAGCAACTTTTGGATCGAGCTCTTCAAACTACTCGGCTTCAAATTGAATTTAAGCAATTTAAGCTCTATCTACCACCTACAGTCCCATGGGCAGACTGAGCGCTTCAACTCGATGCTGAAAGAATATCTCTGACACTTTATAAGCACTAATCAAAAGAATCGGGTGAAGCTACTGGATGCTGCTCAGTTGTGCTTCAATGCTAAAAAGTGCTCTACCACAAATTTGAGTCCTTCTGAGATTTGTACCGGGCAGCAACCACTCCTCCTACACATAATTGATACCCCACAAGGTGCAAGAACTTCTCATTTGCTGAATTTCACTCTGGAGTGGAAGCAAAATTTTGATCTCGCCCGCACTTGCTAGAAAAAGCTCAGAAGTGGATGAAAAAGTATGTTGATATGAAACGCCGCTTCATTGAATATTGCATTGGCGATAAGGTGATGGTTAAGGTCCCAGATCAAAGGCTCTCCAAATCATCTCGAGCTGGAGATCCACGCCTAATGCAAAAATATATTGGACTCGTTCAGATCCTTAAAAGAATTGGGAAGGTAGCTTACAGGCTAGCGTTGCCTCCTTGGTGGCGAATTCACACTGTTCTACATGTCAGCCAGCTAAAGCCTTACCAGGCTGATAAGGTATATGCCACCAGCAACCTCCCATGTCGCCCAGAAATGAAACTTGTACGCAGAACAGATAAAAGGGTAGCGGAAGCCATTCTCAATCACCGAGACGCAAGTCAGAGAAAATCACACAAAGAATACTTGGTCAAATGAATTGGTTGCAGCGCATAAGAGAACACTTGGGAACGGGCGATGACACTTAAAGCGTTCCAATCTCTCATTGATGCGTATCATGCTTGCGTAGCGCCGAGGACGTTGCCATCTCAAATGGGGGAGAGCTGTCACGAAATGTCACCCTTGCATATCCCGGGCCCCCGGGATAACCTTATCATCCATGATTAGTTCCACACTTCGGGCCGCCCCACACCCTTCGTCAACGGATGCCCGACTTCGCAGTAAATCCGCCAACGCCCGCAGCTCGCCCATACTCTTTCAAATTCCAAGTCTTTAGGTGTAGAGCCTTTTGTATCATGTATATAGTTTTATCACTATTTGGGATTTTGTCGCTTCTTCAACTTTTTAATGTCTATTGTAGTCACGAGTCTTTTTTTATTTTTCACTACTATAGGGGGATATGGTATTCGAAGAGAGCTGAGCATTGACTGGAGACCCTCCTCTCCATCATTGCTATCAATTGTAATCTACATATTGTAATGGTTGCCTACATTTCAATACAAAGCAAGTTTCTTGCAATTAGTTCTTTTATTTCGCTGTGCCACTGAAGCACCTCCGGGTGTGATTGCATAACAACAGTAACAACAGCACAAGTTCAAGAGCGAGTTCGTGTTAGCAAGGGGAAAGTAGTCGAATGTGTAGACTGCTAGCCGCAGGGTGCGCTAATCAATATTACTCACTACAAGCGCCCCGTGAGAGATGGAACAATATTGATTCTTTCATGCAATCTTCTTCTAATCAGCTTTAAATCCAGATTCCAGTCTTTGATCAGAGAACATAGCCAATGATTTTCCTGGGACAGGTGAAACGCATTCCGGAAGATCCTAGGAAGGATACATCAAATTACATGGTTTAATTTTATTTCTTATTTGTCCCTAAAAGATGGAAAGTGATTCATCAATCAGTCTCTCCTTCTCTGTATCATCTGAAAAATGCATAAATCTTTGAGGTTTAACATCTTCGTTGCCCTCTTTATCGTGAAGTTACCAATACCATTTTGAGAATTATCTTGCCATTGGAGGTGGAAACAAGTTCTTCTGATGCAGGGTTTCTCTTCCCATTTCAAGTTTTTATGGTAATGCTTTAAATATCTCATATTTCTTTGCGTAAAATTTCTGGAGATTTTAATGAAGTCAGTGTTTTAATCAGGATTTCAACCGTAAATTGCGTATTATTATTCGTTTCTCAAGTTCTGGGAAACTCATGTTCGACTGGTTCTGTGTTATATAGAGCTGCTGCTTTTATCCGATTGTACATTTCAGATAAAACTGAAGCTATTATTTCTGTAATTAATTTAGCTCCCTTCACATAGAAAATCAATTAGAAGTGGTTCATCCTTTTGTTTTCATAGCTGATGTAAGAGGTTTTGGTTTCATTTTTTAGAAAATAATATATATATATATATATATCTATATATATATATATATATATATATTGTGAGACCGACATTCGAAAGATTGAAAATTTGGACAAGGAAAAATTGTCTAATAATTTCTTAATAATTCTACTTCACACGCAACCTCTTTAAAATGTATTTGGTGTGAACCTGATTAGCCAGCCTGTTATGTTTTCTTATATATTGCAAGTTGCATACTAAATGTGTATTCTATCTTGGTTGTAAAGATTGCAACTTTGTTAATTAGTTCTGCTTTCATATTAGATTGTTACTCTGCTGCACTCTTGTCTAGAGTTGTCCATGCATGTGTTTGACTTAAAACTCTGGATCGGCTAATGTATCATGATCAATATTGTTTTGTTCCTCATAAATTGGAATATCTCCAAGAAGAATTGAGCTTCTTGCAACCTTTTCCATGTATCTTATCATACATTGCTGGAAATGATGGCCAAATTATTTGATGTACTTTTATATTGGTATGCATTAAAACATACTATTTATGCTAATGTTTAATGTTAGACTAGATTGTATGTCCTCGGAATATTCCCAAGAGCATGCATTGATAGTGGCAGTCTTGGATTTGGGGAAAATCGACGTTCAAACTTACCCAACATGTCACTTTAAAAGAGCCAAAAACCAATGTACTGCTCCTTCAAAGATAAATGTTTCGAGCAGGAGCAAGAATTATAGTATATCGCAAGTTGCCTTAAATATGTCTAACCAATCTACTTGTTTGAAGAACTGGTCACCAGGGACTCTTTCTTTTCTTCTAAAAGTAACAACTGCAGATTTCTTATTCTAGCTTTCAAGTTTGATTGATTGCTAATCTGCCATAGTCTAAGTTTCTATTATGTCTGCGTGTCATACATGCAATATCAGCTATGGCTTATGCTGCTCTCGTTTCGCTTTCTCAATTACTACAGCAGAGAACGCACTATGATCAAGTTTTTTATATTTCTCTAGGTAAGAAGCAACAATTGAAATGTCTCCAAGAAAAGGTGAGCTTCTTGCAAGGTTTTCTGGATAACTATTCACAAAAAGGTGGAGAAACATTCCAAGCTTTGGAGGCACAGATAAGAGACACGTCTTATCAAGTTCAAGATATCATTGAATATTACATTTCTGATCGAATTCGATCTGATAGTGAGTATTGTGGTGTTGTGAGGGGTAGCAGACAATGGATGTGTATCGTTCAAAAGGTAGAGATGCGAATAATTCGAAACAAGTATGAAGCAGACTTGCTGAAGGCTGTGGAACAGATTGATTCCGTTGCTGAAAAGGTAACGAACATTCAAAGAAGCTGCAAATTTGAAGAGATGCGAATTAGTCATACTTCAGTGCTTGCTTCGTCAAGTTCCGCACCAAATAGCAGAAACAAGATGGTGGGATTTGATGACAATTTAATCATGATTAAAGCACGTCTCTGCGGTGAATCATCTAAACTTCAAATTATTCCAATTGTTGGAATGGGCGGAATAGGTAAGACTACATTGGCTAGAAATATATTCAATGATTCACTTATTGTGTATCACTTTCACAAACGTGCATGGATTACAATATCTCAACAGTACAATTTGCGCTAAATTCTTCTTGCCCTCTTAAGATCTTTGACTGAAATTACTGATGATTCAAGTAAAACAACAAATGAAGAACTGATGGATTATGTGCGCAAAAGTTTGAAGGGTAGGACTTATCTCATCATAATGGATGATATGTGGAATCGAGAAGCTTGGGATGATTTAAAAAGGATATTTCCGGATGACAATAATGGAAGTCAGATCATGATAACCACAAGGTTAACAGATGTGGCTGATTATGCCTCTTGTAGCCCTATTCATCATATGCATTTCTTGAACGAGAATCAGAGCTGGAGTCTACTTCGAGAGAAGGTTTTTGTGGAACAATCTTGCCCAACAGAATTGGAGGAAATTGGAAGGATGATTGCCAAAACTTGTGGCGGGCTTCCACTTGCAATTTCTATTGTAGCAGGAATTCTGAAGAAGGTGGATAGGACCCAATATCATTGGGAAAATATTGCAAAGAATATGATCTTATCTATGGCAAGCAGTGATGAACATTTCTCAAAGATACTAAGTTTGAGTTATGATCATTTACCTAATCATCTAAAAGCATGTTTCCTCTACATGGGAGGTTTCCGAGAAGATTATGAAATTCCTGTCTCCAATCTCATCATGTTATGGGTTTCTGAGGGATTTCTGAAACCGGTTGGGTCCAAAAGCTTAGAACAAGTAGCAGAGGAGTACTTGGTGGATCTTGTCGGAAGGAATCTTGTCTTGGTTAGTAAGAGGAGTTCCAATGGCAAATTGAAGTTATGCAACATGCATGATCTCTTGAGGGACTTGTGCATAAGAAAAGCACGAGAGGAAAATTTTCTTCATGTCTTTGATAGAAAGGTTTATATTTTTTGGAGAGACATAGCAAATCAACGTCGTCTTACAATTCGTTCAGGTATTTACATCGAAGGTGCGATTACAAATACCGGCACCTCAGCCATCCGTTCTGTACTGCATTTTGGAATTGACTGGGGATTCTTTTCGTTTGTATTACGATTAAGACTGCTTAGGGTACTTCATACACTAGAAACAAACTTATATTCTTTTCCAGTTGAAATAACAGAGCTGTTTCATTTAAGGTACCTTGCTCTTGCCTGCAGGGAAAAGAATCTAATGCTTTTTCCAGCATTATCCAAACTTAACAATATTCAGACCTTACTCATTAATCCAACTTCAGTTGCACATTTAATACCGCCTCTACCACTTGAGATATGGACAACCCCACAAATAAGGCATCTTATCTTGGGAGAAGGAGTTTTTCAGATTCCTTTGGCTGGTGGGTACTTTCCTGTGCTAGAAAATCTTCAAACACTTTCTGGAGTTGCCAATCTGAAATTCACAAGCGATGTTCTTCACATGATTCCAAACGTAAAGAAGTTGAAGGTTTTATATACTGATAAAGCAAAGTGTTCAAAGCTAAACCTCAAGAAGCTTGTCCATCTGCAACAAGTTGAGACACTGGGGTTAAATTTCTTTGCTGGGATTTGTTTCCCTGTGAGTAACTATGCTTTACCATCCAGTCTTAAGAAGTTGACTCTGAGAGGATGTACATCTCCCTCCGAAGATATGTCAATTATTGGTTCATTGCCTAATCTCGAAGTGCTTAAACTTCTATCTTTTGATTTTGATGAGGGACAATGGGAATCTAAGGAAGGGGGGTTTCCAAGGCTAATATTCCTGCTAATAGAAATGTCAAATCTCTCACATTGGCTAGCAGAAAGCACTCATTTCCCATGCCTGCAGTACCTAATCATTGAAACTTGCTGGGAACTAGAGGAGATTCCTCCTGCAATTGGAGATATAACAACTCTGCTGTTGATCTAGTTAGACCGATATAGCAAGTCTGCTGCTGATTCAGCAGTATTAATTCTAGAAGAACAACGAAGCCTGGGGAATGATATCCTTCAAGTTCGTATCCATCAACATTAGGTACCCTTCTGATTTTTTCATTCTCTTCTGATTTTGGAAATGTACATTATCTTTCTGGAATGCATTTCTTAGTGTCCGCCGGCTCTTTAGCCATTATCTTTTAATCAATGGTGATCAGCCAGGAAACATTTGGCTTCTATTCGCATCGCAGTGAGGAGTTAAGACTTTTTGATGTTTGAACTTTTAAGCGTTGGGATGAATATGAAAGTATATAAGTAACAGAATCAGTGGAAATGTATGCATTTCTTGAAATAATAATTAATGAGGGATGAGAATTTTATGAAATAGAAATCAGCATCAAAGTATTCACTCCTTGGCCTTTGGCTAAAACACAACTTTGCTTGCCTTCTGACTGTCGTATTTTCTTAAAATTATCTGTTTTTGGACTGTATATGATTTCAAGGATTATTCCCCATATCCAATTGATGGATTTTCTCTCCCCAATCGTGTTTTTTTAACTTAAGAAGCTGAGTTTAAGTTTGATCTTCGGATGGAGTGCATCCAAGTTACCCCACCAGCTATTTTTTACCACCCAAGAACTTAACTCTGGATGGATGTGAACATAAGTCATCACCGACTTCGAATCTTCCAGATAAGTTGAGACATGGAAGATGGCAAATGGGATTTTCCAAAAAGTTTGTACAATTTTCTGGCACTACACTTTAATTAATATTTAGAATTAAGTCGGTTAAATTAACCGACCTTCACTAGTAGTACTTCATTTTGAGCGAAGGAGTGGAATTGAGAGTCCAGCAAATTAAGTGCCTCAATTAAGAGAGAAGTTAGTGTGCACTGAATTAAGAGTGCAGTGTGTAGAGAGAAGTTGTATTCTTGAGTGAGAGAAATTAAGTGTATAAGTGAGTGCTCCAAGATTTGTAGAAATTAAGTGGTAGAGAATTGTGAGTGCACCCAAAAAAGTTAGTCAAGTGTGAGTGTGTTGAGATGTGTCCTCAATAGGGTGCGTTCCTATAATAGTGAGGGGTGTGTGTGTGTTCCCTAATAGTGTATACTTGAATATATAAGTCTTGGTCATTATAAAGCTTGTTGTAATTACCTTTTAATACAATATAAGTAATTACGTTAATTGTTCAAGTTTCTCCCGCAGCAGGATGTCGGCTTCCTACTGATGACATGCCGATTATTGGATCACTGCCTAATCCTCAAGTGCTCAAACTTACGGTTTTAGACTTGGTGGAGGGAATCCAACGAAGAGGAATCCCCAAGGCTAAAATTATTTCTAACAGACTGCTCCAATCTCATATGTTGGCGAGCAGAAAACACTCATTTCCCATGCCTCCATCTCCTAATCATCAGAAAATGCTTCGGACTAGAAGAGATCCCTCCTGGCATTGGAGACATACCAACTCTTGAGTTACTCCTTCTGCGAGTCTGCTGCTGGTTCAGTAGTAGTATTGCAATGAAGCCTGGGAAACCAAATCCTTCAAGTTCGTGTCTTTCAGCATCATCAACTACAACTGGTTCTCGTATATAGAGCTGCTGCTTTTGTCATATTCGAGATCGAAACGAAGTTAGTATTTCTGTAAAACATAGCTCCCATCACATGAAGACAATTTTATTGATTTATGTATTGCAAGTTGCCTACTAAATGCGTGTTCCGTTTTACATGTAAATTATGCAACTTTGGTGATTAGTTCTGCTTTCTTAATTTTGTGTGTGTAGTTACTGTGTGTGAGCGAGTGTGAGCGAGAGAGGGGGGGAGAGAGAGTATCAGCTATGGCCCATGCTGCTCTTGTTTTATCTGGAAGGACAAAAAGAAATCTTGTTTTAATTAGTAAAAGAGATCCAACTTTGTTTTATTGATGAAAATTACAGTATCTATCTTGTATCCCAGGAATATTCTTGAGGGCATGCATTGATTGTCACAGTCTTGGAGTCGGCCTGGCGATCTATGTTTGCTCATATTAATTTGCTGTACTTTATTGCTTAGTAAACACAGACGGAATTACCAAAAACTGATAGAATGTTTTGACAACTTAAATGTTCTAAGCAGGAGCAAGAATTATATTTTCAAAAGTTGCTTGTGATTCTGTTTGTGCTAAAAGTAAATTACTGCAGATTTCTTATTTTACTGTCAAAGTCTGAGTGGTGATTGTTCTGTGCATAAGCTATGGCTTATGCTGCTGTTGTTTCACTTGCAGAATTACTCCAACAGATAATGCATCATCATCCAAGTGATAAGGAGCAGATGCTGGAATCTCTCCTTGACAAGTGATCTCCTTGCAGGTTTTTATGAACAACTATTCAGATAAAGCTGGAGAAACATTCAAATCTCTGGAGGCACAAATCAGACACGCAGTGTATCAAGCACAAGATATCATCGAGTGCCACATTTCAGATTGCATTCAATCCGATTGTGACTCCTGTGGAGTTCAGAGGTGTTTCCCACAATTGGTTTCTGCCACTCAAAAAGGTAAACCAACGAATGAATCAAAACAAGCATGTAGAAGACTTACTAAAGTCTCTTGAACAGATTGATTCCGCTGTCTGCAATGTAATGACCATTCAAATGAGCTGTAGAGTTAAAGAAATGCAATTTAGTCATGTTTCAACTCTTCCTTCATCAAGTTCAGTGCCAAAAGGCTTAAACAAGATGGTGGGATTTGATAAGGACCTGATCGGGATTGAAGCACGGCTTTGTGGAGAATCATCAAAACTTCGGATCATTCCGACTGTTGGAATGGGCGGAATAGGTAAGACTACTCTGGCTCGAAGTATATTTGATGATTCACTTATTGCATATCACTTTCACACCCGTGGGTGGGTAACAATATCTCAAAAATACCATTTGCGGGAATTTCTTCTTGCCCTCCTAAAATATTTGAATGTAATAAATGATGATTCAAGTAAAATGAAAAATGAAGAAATGATGGAGTATGTCTACAAAAGCTTAAAGGGTAGGTCCTATCTCGTCATATTGGATGATATGTGGAGCCAAGAGTCTTGGGATGATTTCAAATGGATCTTTCCGGACGACAACAATGGAAGTCGGATCGTTATAACCACCAGGTTTAACAGATGTTGCTGAGTATGCCTCTTCTAGCCTTATTCATCAACTACATTTCTTGAACGAGGATCAGAGTTGGAATCTACTTCGACATAAAGTGTTTGCAGAACAACCTTGCCCACTAGAATTACAGGAAATCGGAAAGATGATTGCCAAAAATTGTGGTGGGCTTCCACTTGCAATTGCTGTTGTTGCATGAATCCTTACAAAGATTGATAGGACCCAATATCACTGGAAGAATATTGCAAACAATATGAGCTCAGCTATGGCAAACACTGACGAACACTACTCAAAAATACTATCTTTGAGTTATGATCATTTGCCTAATCATCATAAAGCATGTTTTCTCTACATGGGAGTTTTCCTGGAAGATTATGAGATTCCTGTGTCCAAACTCATCAGGTTGTAGGTTGCCGAGGGATTTCTGAAGTCAGTTGGGTCTAAAAGCTTAGAAGAAGTAGCAGAGATGTATTTGGAGGATCTTATCAAAAGAAATCAGTCTTGATCATCAGTAAGAGGAGCAATGGATCGTTTAGTTCTTGTGGCATGCATGATCTCTTGAGAGACTTGTGCATACGAAAGGCACAAGAGGAGAAATTCCTTGATGTCCACGCTTCTGGTATAAACGTAGCAGATCAGCGTCGTCTGACAATTCATTCACAAATTTACTCTAATCCTTCGATTGCAAATGCCCGTGCCCTCGCCTATCCATTCTGTATTGCATTTCAGCAATGACCGACATATATTGTCTTTTGTACTATGCTTAAGACTGCTGAGGGTACTATATATACCAAAAACATCATTAGATTCTTTCCCTGTTGAAATTACAGAGCAATTTCATCTAAGGTACTTTGATTTTGCCTACTACAACTTCAGGGGAAAGTGTGCTTCCTCCAATGATATCCAAACTTCAAAATCTTCAGACAATAATCATTCATGCACTTGGAGATGTAACATTACCTCGATCATTCAAGATATGGAAGATCCCTCAATTAAGGCATCTTATCTTAAATGGAAGCAAGTTCAGGATTCCTTCACCTCCAAGAATTGGCGAGCCGTTTCCAGTGCTAGAAAATCTTCAAACGCTTTGTGGAGTAGTAAATTTCAAATTCACAAGGAAGGCCACTGGCATGATCCCGAACTTGAAGGAGCTGATGGTTTACTGTACCTACACAAACTGTGCAAAGCGATGCCTTAACAATCTTGTCCATCTGCACCAACTCAAGACGATGAATTTACATTTCTTGGAAGAGCCTTTCAGAGGAAGAAAAAAGGAGACTGCTTTGTTACCCTGCAAATTGCTATGCTTTACCTGTTTCTCTTAAGAAGTTGACTCTCAGAGGAGCCAGACCTCCCTCAGACAGTATGGCGATTATTGGTTCGTTGCCTAATCTTGAAGTGCTCAAACTTGAATTCTTGACCTTTGTTGATGGATATTGGGAATCCAGTGAAGGGGGATTCAGGAAACTGAAATGCCTGACAATAGGGTACTCAAATCTCATATGTTGGAGAGCAGAAAACACTCATTTTCCATGCCTCGACCACCTAGTCATCAGATGTTGTAGGAGACTAGAGGAGATTCCTTGTGCCATTGGAGATATAACAACCCTCGAGCGGATCGAGGTGGGCTCTTGCAGAAAGTCTGCTGCTGATTCAGCAGCATTAATACTGGAAGAACAACGGAGCCTGGGAAACGATATCCTTCAAGTGCGTATCTATGAAACTTAGGTATTCCCTTTTCACTTTCAAGTTTCATTCTCAATATATATAAGCGATTATGCTGCATTATTTTAACTAACAAGTTCTGATCTGGTTTTGGTCATATTATTAACTTCCTTATATAGACATAAGTATATGAAGCCTTTTCTCCTTTATTCTGAACAATACTAACAATCAAGCCGTGCCTTGTTATTTACGGACTTAATTATACGGAACTTATCTGAATGCGAAGGTACGCCTTTGAGTCTTCACCACAAAGAAATTTATTAACACAATTAACTTTGTCATAACTAGATATCAGCAAACAAAAATTAAAATGAACCCAATAATTTGGAAATTTAAATCAAAATTAAAACCCTTGAAAAGTATATCACTTGTTGCTAAAACTGAAAAAAGAAATAAGAAATAAACATTGAAATATTTGTTAGGAACAGTAAATCAATGTAGTTTTATTATATTGTGGAAAGTCCTTAACAATTTTCATCGATTATTTAAAATCACCCAATCACATGAATAGAATTTGATTTTGTCAACTATGAAATTAAATCTTCACAAAATTCAAAATTATTTCTCATTTTTGTCACTCTCTTCTTTTTATATATTTTATCAAGATTATCACTAAATATTTGAATGTTTCTTTTTTTCTTTCTCCCCCTTAAGTCTTTTGCGTGTTCTTTCTTGAGAAAATAAATGGTAACACAAGTATGATAATATATGCCATATTTTAGTTGTCGCCAAAGCTTACACTCTCCAAAAATATTATTTTCAGGTTTATTTTATTTTTAGATTTTTTTATTCATATGCTGCTTTCAATTTATCATAAACATATTTTATTTTCTTAACTATTTTTCTTTCTTATTTTTAAACAAAAAATTTGTCCATCTCTTTCATTTTCCGTTTGATTGTTTTTATGATTTTCTATTGAGATCTACTAATTATTACTACGTGTAACCATTGTATGATTATTTATTAGTTTTCTAAGTATTTGTTTCTATCTAATTTCATTTTTTTGTGATATTATTATATTTAATTGGCGATTTGCTTAATATTTTTGTTCCTAATTTGACGGTTAATTGACAATTTTTATGAGATCTGTGCAAATATTCATTTTCTTTAATTTGCTGATATCTCTATTTTAAAAAACATTAATTTGATTCAACCTTCTATAAGTCATGGATATTATGCTTATCAATTTGTGAACGAGAATAATTCTGATAATTCTAATAGAAGAAAAGACAAAAATATAAAATTACAGCAAATTTCTTCTGTTTATACAAAAAAATAATCATTGAATTACAAATCCACACCTTCATGACACAGGTCTCACACTAGTAGGTACATAGTACTAAAATAGCATGCATAAAACTTGCTTATTATTAAGGACTAATATCTTAGAAAAAATCACAGACCTCATTAGTCTAGTGGTATATATCTCACCAATATTCGGTGAAGGTTAGATGTTTGATCCCCACTATATTTGAGTTTTGAAGGAATTCCAGGGTTGCAAAACACTACCTTAAATTGTGATCAGTTTGGTGTCTGTTCACCATTCCCGGAGTTGAAGGCCCTCATATCCTAGGAACACCTGTTCTTCTAATATTTTCCTTGCGGAAGTCCAGAGAGGACTGTTCGTCGGATATAACTCAATCACTTGAAGTGTTAATATTTCTGCGAAACATGTTGGGATCTCTTTCAGCTTCATCATGTTTACAAGAACCAAGCGCTCAAGGCGCAGGAAATGGTAGTTCTCTGCTCTCCATATCTTCAGATGACACCCCAAATCACTACGGACTCTATTCGAAAAAATTCCCCTACATTTGGATTCCAGTCTTTGTCTGCTCTGATAAGAAGATACATTTTGAGAACTTCAAGGTTGGGTAGTGAACCACCAATGGATAAATATCTCCAAGGAGTCCAAAATTTACATAAAATCAACTTTTTCAGTGAAACTGGGAAAAGGCGATTTCATCCCTTACTTTTTCATTACCATTACCATATATATTCTAACTGATTCAAGTCTTTTGAAACGGACAAGATTGTTTAGACGGTAATGTTTCACAATTTCGTCATCAGAATCTCCCTGATAACGAATTCCAAGCTTCTTTACATTCAGGAATCTTTCTACAACTTCTTTTGTACATTTGAAACCTTGGATCATCGAAAATGTCTGTAGATGTTCAAGAACTATGATATTTTGGCCATTATCTGGAGGAACATCGAATTCAGCGTATCTGGTCTTGATATGTCTAAGTTGTGTCATTTGCCAGATTCGAAGTACTCCAGGGTATTTTTCAAGAATATCTAAGGTTTGCAAATTCTGAAGTATGGGCAACTGCCAAAGCCCATTTATGTTACCAGCAGCATACCGTAAGTTATTTAGATTTCCATGCTTAATCTGTTAATGAAACTCGCCATTCACAACCATCACCCTTTTAGTAATCTCAGGCGATAGGTAATAGGATTCTCCTCCCATTCCAAGAATGTCATGTAAGCTTTATGATACATAACTGATGGTTTGACGTAGCTTAAGAAAGATTGATGATTTTCACTTTGGAAGACATCACTTTTGGATCATCAAGCTTTGGGAAGTATAGAAACTTCTACTTGTGAATCTCTCTGATGGCCAAGTTCCGTAAGAGATCATGAATCTTGCAAGACCTCGCGTTTCCATACTCCCCTTCCTCTGAACAAAAATGAGATTTCTACCTAGAAGATCCTTGAAATATGGGCGTGCAACTTCTTCTAAGCATCTGGCCGGAGTTGGTTTAATTAGTCCTTCAGCAACCCACAATCTGATCAACTGGGAAACTTGAATTTCAGAATCTTCTGGAAACACACCCAGATACAAGAAACATGGTTTTAGATAGACAGGTAAATGAATATAACTTAATGATAATATCTTCATCTAGTGCTCATCATTTCCACAGGTTAACGCAGAAGTTACATCTCCCTCAATAGACTCCCATTGCAAGATGCCCACCAATCACAACGAGGGCCAAAGGAAGTCCACGGTTTTTGTTAGCAATAATTTTAGGTAATTCACTTTTCATATTACCCAAAAAAAAAAAAAAAAAAAAAAAATGAGATTTGGACACTTGAAAATATTTAATTCACTGTAAATATTTATATTAAACTATCAATTATTTATCTAGATAATTTAAATTGATATTTTATATAATATTTTTCACATGTACAAAATTTATGTGACTATATTTGGCAAGATAAAAAAATTAAATGCTTCTAAATAAATGGTGCTAATATATATCCCTTCTCGAAGTTGAAGAGCCTCATATCCCTTTGGGATATAGCTCAATCACTTAAAGTGTTAATATTTCTACAAAACTCACCGGGATCTCTTCCATCCTCATTTCTGCAAGAACCATACGCTGCAGACTTGGAAAATGAGTGTTGTCGGCTCCCCAGATTTCCATCTCACACATCTGAATCAACAAATATTTAAGTTTACAAAATTCCCCTTCAACTGGGTTCTATGTTTTGCCTTTGGCAGCATGCATCTTCAATTTGAGAACTTCAAGATTGGCAACGAACCAACAATGCACAAATCTTCCCACGGAGCCCAGAGACGATGTAAGGTCAATTTCTTGAGTGAAACTAGGAAGGCAATGTGCGCCCACAAAAACTCAGAGCCTCCTATACCAAGTGATTCAAGTTTTCCGAAAGAGGCAATATTCTTTAGATGATATTTCTCAAAGTCCGGAGATTTTTCACCATAGACTCGATCATAATAAAGAGATTGTTTTGGTTTGTGATTATAAAAGGTTCTCAACTTCTTTAGATTTTGGCATTCTTCTTACATCTGTATCTGGGAATTCACAATTTTTTATCCTCGAAAGTGTCTGCAGATTTTCAAGAATCTTATCCATTTGGTAATAATACATAGGGTACCTGAGATAAACACCATATATCTTGGGATGTCGGTACAAGAGACTAGCAGTCGATATCTTGACATGTCTAAGCTGCGGCATCTACCAGATTTCAATAGTGTAAGTACCATCAAGCACTATGGTTTGAAGATTCCAGAGCATGGATTCCATTGGATTCTTTCGTATTCTGCAATCAGCATACCCCAAGGTGATAAGATACGAAATATCAACTGCGAAACTATGATCGGCATCCAATACCCAACCCAAGACTGCGAGTTAGAAACACCTAACCATCGAGAACTGACAAAGACTTGTCGCTCAATCTCAACCAGTTAACTTAACTGAACAGAGACCGCACGTGTCTTACTGATTGCAGGGCGTTGCATACCTTCCCATTAACCGCTTTGCTAGGAGGAATACTGAGGCACCCTTCATTTTCTGGCGTGCGGTGAAATGATGGGATTATCAAGCTTTGCAATGTGTACAAACTTATCTGTCTTAGCTTCTTTAATGCACAAGTCCCTTATAAGGTCATGAATCTTGCAAGACTTCACTTTTCCATTACTCCCTCTCTTATGAATCATTGTAAGATTTCTACTTATATGATCTTGCAAGTACTCGTGTGCGACCTCTTCTAAGCGCTTACCTTGAGTTAGCTTGATAAGTCCTTCCGCAACCCACAATCTGATGAGCCTGGACATGTGGATTTCAAGATCTTCCCGAAACGTAGCTAGGTTCAAAAACATGGTTTTAGATACACAGGCAGATGGATATAGCTCAATGATAGTATCTTATTCAAGAACCCATCATTTCCAAAGTTCAAGTGAGGACTTGCATCCCCTACAACATACGTCCAATTTTTTTTTGTCCTTTCGGACTTTGCAAGAGGCCTACCAGTCACAACAATGGGTAATGGAAGTCCACCACATTTCTTAGCAATTCTTTTTCCAATTTCCTCGATTTCAGCAGGGCAATCTTCTTCTACGAATATCTTTTTACAGAGTAGATTCCAGCTCTATCCCTCGTCTAGGAATTCCATTTCACGAGGGGGACCAGATTCAAAACCTACAGTCAAGTTTGATAGTCGCGTGGTTATCAAGATTCAACTTCCAATTTTAGTGTCTGGAAGAAACTTTCTTAACTTCTCATAGGCCTGGATTTCCCATAAATCATCCTTTACTATTGTTGGATCAGAATTCGTGCGCGTGTGTTGTGTTCAGTACTAATTCGAACTATAATTGAACTATGCGGAAGCAAAATAGTAGTTACAACAATTTCGAGGAAGAATCCCTTCTTCCTCTCAAGTATTTTTATTAAATAGTGTTTGTTCCCACAATGATATAGTTTGGACTTACACGTCATTAGACTCCCTCTAATACTAGCCAACCCTATACCACTCTCTTCTAACAACTTACTTGACCATCTAGTCCCCTAAATGTATTTGGTTGCCGACTCTCACGGCAGAAACCTGAACTCTCCTGAGCATAGTGGAAACCAATGAGTGGTTCACTGACAGTTCGCCTTCGCTGGAACTGTACTACAATAAGCTCTCAATTAAAATCGTCTCTCTCAAATAGGACGTCTTTTTCTCTGCATATGATAATAGATGTCATGTCATAGAGATACTCTGCAGCCTTCACATATGACTCTTATTTATAGTCCCAAAGGCTCAAGATCTTCATGATAATCATTCCTTAATTTTCTTTCATATTCCTTCAATCTCTCCTTGAATTTCTCCTTGGATCTCCTTAAAATTCTCCTTGGATCTCCTTGAATTTCTCCTTGGATATCTCCTTTAAATCTCTCATTTGTTTGTTGTTTTGATCTTGCAAATTCTTATATATTCTTCTTGTGAATCTTCAAGATCTTCATTCCTTATTTATCTCTTATTGTTGATCTTCCCTCCTTGAATATCTCCATAGTGGTTGGTTCTTGATTTGGTTAGATTATGCATATCTCTCATAATTTTTTCTTTTGCAACCTGCATAGATTATCACACACATTTAAATTATGATTTTCGATATATGGCAATACACTTACTTTATCAATCTCCCCCTTTGGCATTTGATGATCACAGGTTGAACAGACAGTGAACTCAGGACTCCTAGTATGCAGTTTTATCAGACATAGATACACTAATGAATATTACTAATGCAGAATCATCCAGATCATGCATATAGCATAGTTAGTCAGTAACCACAAGAAAATCACACGTAGAGTTTCAAAATATGCATTATCTCCCCCTGACAACCAATTCCCCCTTAATTTGAGCTTTTTCACTGTTGTACTATTCACTGTCTTCATCTCCCCCTTAATTTGATCATTTTCACTATCTTCGTCTCCCCCTTTTTCGAGCCATTTGACAAAGGATTGGTGAACATAGAAGGACCTGAATTCAAGGGCATACCTAGAGATATACGAATGTTAGTGAAATATAGTTTTTGAGCAACAACTTCAGCTACCATAAATGCCATTTTCAGTATTGGTAGGACCGCTCAAGAATATCAGAAGGACTGGATTCAAAATTTCATTATCATGTTCGCCTGGAGATTGAACTGGGACCAATGCCCTGTTCGTATCATGTGTTCCTGCTAAAGAGAATAGAAGAAAGAAATCGCAAAAAGACTAGGTCTTTAACACAAGGGAGTGATATTTTTAATCAAAATGAACAAGAACTGAACAACATATATGAATTAATGGTTATGGCAGAAAAAAGATTCAAATCTCTTTGTAATCTATGACAAAATAAGTGCTGCTAGATATGGTTCAAATACACTGCTCATTCCCTTTCCATGCAGATTCTACCACGCGTTCACATCATAAGAGATCATGGGAGAGAGGTTAATTGCCACTAGTCTCATGTTACTAGCCACCAGGCCCACTTACTCATATATCCCAATTTTCCATGGTTTACCCATCGGTTTGTAGAGCGAGAGAGAGAGAGAGAGAGATACTAAAATAAATAATGAGGAACTACTACATAAAGAGGATATAATGAATAAAAATGAGGGTTCATTTCAAACATTTTTCTCCTTTCAGCAGGCAATATAGTTTGAGAATACACTAAGACAAATCCAGGTTTTCAATTCACACGTGTGTCTTTTGTTCACTTTTTTCTTTTTAAAAACACAGTTTTAAGAGTAGATTCCTTATCACTCCTTTTGCAGAAACATTGTGTACTAGCTCACAAACCACAAAAGTAAGAACCACACTGGGAAAACCCTGTGTTACGATCTCAACTATCCCTTATAACCCCTTTTATGCGAACCAAAGGAGAACACTTTGGTAGCTTTCATAGACCCTATCATTTTCTGTGCATGATGCTCAATCATATGGCTGATATTTTGTCACTATATTACTTCAAGGTCGTAGCTCTTTTCAAGAAAACAATAAATTGAGACATATTGGATTCAAAGTTCAAAACAAAATGAATTTTAAACCTGCATAGAGAGAGAATTTATGTTCTATTTCCTCCAACCTCCCCCCCCCCCCCCCCCCCTTTTCATTTATCCACTTGAGGGAATTCAAGATTTTTTTTTTTTTTTTGTAGTATTGGGCACAACAAATGCCCAAGGATTTCCTAAGAAAGATGGACCGTTGGGAATCTAGGACCTTGGTAAATATATCAGCAAGTTGGCTTAGAATAGGAACATGTTCAAGTACAATAACATCTTCCTCAACCAATTCTCTAATATAGTGATACCTGATGTCAATGTGCTTGGTTCAGGAGTGTCACATATTATTTTTAAACATATTTATAGCACTCATATTATCACAAAAGAGAGTCATTAAGTCCAAGTTCATACCGTAGTCGCACAACATGTGCATCATCCATACCAACTGTGAACATGAACTCCCTGCCGCAATATATTCAGCTTCTGCTGTGGATAAGGATATGTTATTCTGTTTCTTTCTGAGCCATGACAGTAGATTGTTTTCAATAAAGAAATATCCTCCCAAAGTTCTTTTTGGATTGACCATATCACCGGCCCAATCGCTATCACAGTATCCTGCAAGAATAGGCTTAGTATCGAAAGAATATTTTAGTCTATAGTCTGTAGTACCTGCCACATAGCATATAATTCTTTTTAGTGCCTTAAGGTGTGATTCATTTGCATTGGATTGATATCTAACACACAATCACACACTAAAACTTATGTCAGGTCTACTTGCAGTAAGGTACAAGAGACTCCCAATCATGCTTCTATACAGTGTTGGGTCAATATTAGTTCCACTTTCATCTTTAGACAATTTGGTATTGGTTCCCATAGGTCTTTGAGCAATCTTACAACCTTTAAGACCAAATTTCTTTACCAGTTTTCTGGCGTACCTTGATGTATCATAATTTCATTCTTGCTTTGTTTGATCTGCAGACCAAGAAAGTAGGATAATTCACCAACCATGCTCATTTCAAATTCTTGTGACATTACCTTGACAAAGTTGTTCACTTTGTTTTTGAACGTTAAGTCGAACACAATGTCGTTAACATAAATTTACAACTCTGTTTTTGAACGTTGAGTCGAACACAATGTCGTTAACATAAATTTGTGCAATGACTATGTCTTTATTCGACCACTTGATGAAAAAGGTCTGGTCTACCCCTCCTTGCTTGTATCCTTGGGCAAACAGAAACTTCATCAGTCTCTCATACCAAGCTCTCAGAGCTTGCTTCAGTCCATACAATGCCTTCTTCAATTTGTATACATGATTTGGGTAATATGGATCTTCGAAGCCTTTGGGTTGCTCTACATATGCTTTATCTTTTAAAAAAAATCATTTAAAAATGCATTTTTCATATCCATTTGATAAAGTATGAATTTCATAATACAAGCAAAGGAAAGAAGAATTCTCACAGACTCCAGTCGTGCAACTAGAGCAAAAGTTTCTTCGAAGTCAATTCCTTCTACTTGTGTGTATCCTTGAGCTACCAATCTGGCTTTATTCCTTGTAATGTTTTCTTGCTCATCAGTTTTTTTTTTTAAATCCATTTTGTTCCAATGATGTTTGCATTGTCCGGTCGTGATACAAGTGTCCATACATCATTTCTAGCAAATTGTTCCAACTCCTCTTGCATGACCAATATCCAGTTGTCATCTTTGAGAGTCTCTTTAATGTTCTTAGGTTCGATCATAGAGGTATAACATGCATGATGTACTAAACCCTCCATTTTGCGGTAATTGGGTTTTAGTTTTCCACGTGTCTTTACACCTTCATCGAGATCTTCAATGATAAGTTCTTTGGGATGTTTCTTTTGAACTCTGGTAGAAGGTTCATGGTTTTCAGGCTCTTCACTCTTTAGAGTCTGACCAATCTCTTCTGTGTTTTCACAATTTAGGTCACATGTAGGTCGCACAGTAGATGAACCTGCTTCATTCATATAAATGTGCAGTCTTTCCAATGAGTTATCAAAGATAACATTAGTACTTTCAATAAGTGTTTGAGTTCTTAGATTGTATACCCGAAATGCTCTACTGTTTGTAGAATAACTAAGAAACATACATGTATTGCTTTTGGCATCGAACTTACCTAATTGTTCTCAGCCATTGTATACATAACATCTGCAGCCGAACACATGAAGATGACTGAGATTCGGAGTTTTGTCTTTCCGAATTTGATACGAGGTCATTCCCACTCCTTTCCTTAAGTAGACACAGTTTGAAACATAGCATGCAGTGTTTACCGCTTCAGCCCATCATTTTTTAGCGACATTCTTGCCTAGCATTATAGCCCTAGCCGTTTCTGTAGAGTATGATTCTTTCTCTCGAATACTCCATTTTATTGCAGTGTTTTGGGAGCTAAAAACTTATGAGTAATACCACGTGAGGTGCAAAAATCATAAAAACATTATTTTCAAATTCTCTCCGATGGTCACTCCGCATTCGAACAACATAATCCTATTTTTCATTTTCAAGTAATTTTATTAGTTTCTCAAATTCTTCGAATGTTTTTTATTTTTCTCGAAGAAATCTTACCCATGTATATCTTGAAAAGTCATCAACACACACAGAAATATACCTTTTACATCCAGTACTTTCGGTCTAACTCGGTCCCATCAAGTCCATGTGTAATAAGGCCATAATCTGTTTTGTGCAGACATCTTGAGTTTCTTTGTGTGAGCTTTTCACTTATTTGCCAAATTGGCAGGGGCCACAAATTCCTTGATTTCTGTTTGGGAGTTTAGGTAAACCCCGAACACATTGGGATTTTGATAAGGCAATGAGGTGGTTGTATCCAATGTATCCTAATTTTTTATGCCATACTTCAGTTGCCCCAGTGTTCGCATTATGACAAACATAATTCCTATCAAGAAGATAGCAGTCGTTAGTGGATCGTGTTCCAGTGAGTATACATCGATCATTAATGTCAATAACCATGCATTTGTCATGAGTAAAATTCACTCGTAGTCCTTGATCACATATTTGACTAATGCATAACAGATTTGCCTTAAGATTTTCAACAAGAAACACATTAGACAATTTAAGTAAACCAAGTATATTAAGAGTCCCTTGTCCAATGACACGTTCACTCTTACCATCACCAAACGTCACATATTCCCCATTTATTGAAATGATATTAATTACATAAGAGGCATTTCCAGTCATGTGTCCTGAACATCTGCAACAAAGAACCAAGTTTTGGTGTTGTTCGCACCAAGAGGGACTATCGAAGATGTAAGACACATGTTGTTCTTAACTACCCATATTTTTTTATGTGATATTCTGTGATTGTTTTTCTTCACCTTCACAGTTTTTGGTGATGTAGAACTTTTCACAAGAACACCGAACATATTCCAATTTGAGATGTTACCTGATCGTAGGTCATATTTCATTATGTAGCACTTAGGTCGAATGTATCCAGGCGTTTCACAGTAGTGACATATTGGAATGAATTTTTTCGTACCTTTGGTGTCCTGTTTTCCTAGCTCACTTGTAGTATTTGGACCTTCTTGTAGGACCGACGAGGAGCTGGCTGGTACAAAGATTGTTGTTCCAGATAATCTTTCTTCAGTGTATCCAATTCCAGTTTTGTTACTTTGTTATCTTCCATATGCCAGAATCTTATCAAAGTTAGTCTTTCCTTTTTTCAGTCATTGTATAGTTCACACCGCTTTGTCTAACTCATACCGCAGTTCTATCGTCTCATAATCCTTGTCCTGCAATTTAGATATAGTTTATGTTAGTTTATCAGTTAATGATGTACTTACGTTGTGGTTGTTGTGAACAGATTTCTGTGTTGTTTCTAGATTGATTTTGAGTGACTCAATTTTCGTTGCTTGAAGTTGGACCTAATGTTCCAGATTTCTCACATTTCTTTGGGATGCAGTCAGTTCATCGCTCAATCGTTCATTGATCTCCCTTGTGATTTGTAGTTCATGTTTCACCCTGCTTAGTTCTTGATGTTCCATGGCAATGACACCTTTACTTTTATATTCTTTCACTTAATTTTCCAGTCTTTGAATAACCTCAATAGTTGCTATACATCTGGCTCTTACGTCGAGGTGCATTCTCTCTAGATCCTCTAGAGTTGGATCATCAAAATCTAGTTCTTCAGTATTTTTCAGTTCCTCTTCAGTTCGTACTAAGGATGTGAGACATAACAGATCTTTCGATGATGTATATGCATCAAAATTACTAAGATATGTCATTTCTTTTTCATCAGGTTCTTCTTCTCCTTCTGACTCAGATTCACTCCAGTTGGCGTTTAGTGCATTGTTCATTCTCAGAAATATTCAACTTGATAATGTCTATATCCTTTGCATTCCCTACATTGGTCAGTATCTTTTCGATTACCTTATTTGAAGTTCGGAGTTTTGGATCCTCTTTTTCTGGCATCATCACCATAGTTCGAACTTTTGGTGAACTGCTACCTCTGGTTGTATTTTTTGACGAACTTGCTGTAATTCTTTGTCAGTAGTGTCATTTTGTCAGCAATATATGTTACATCATTCTTAATCAACTCTGTAGTTGACTCGAACTTTTGTGTCATCCCTTTGTTTTTGGGAACATCTATTTCATTGTTTATCTCAAAGGTCCTTAGTTCTCCCATCAAGACATCCAACGATATTGGGGTGTGACCCTCTTGAAAGATTCTAGAACTGCAATCTTCTCCCTGAATCTAGGAGCCAAGGTTCTCATAATTTTCATGATTTGAACATTCTCTTGAATTGCATTCCCAATTATGTAACATTGATTCACTTTGTCACTAAACCTTGCAAAATACATTTTGATGTTTTCTTCTTCAGTCATTTGAATCCCGTCAAATTGTGTGGCCAATCTCTATAGTTTTGATTTCATCATCGATTCATTCCCTTCAAACTGTTTTTGTAGTCATCCCACGCATCCTTAGCTGTTTGACAATGTATGATCAATTTGTGCCTCATCAAGTCAACAGAGACCAGTATTGCATATAGTGCAATGTAATTTGCATCTTCTGCACACTTTTCATCCTCGGTCTATAGTGTTTTATGTTACTCAATGATATTTGTTATGTCTCTACCATAATTCATTTTCGGCCATGTCCACATAGTTTGAATTGATTCTCCACACCGTTTGGATCTCAAGTAGATGATCATTATGGATTTCCAGAATGGGTAGTTTTTTTCATCGAGATAAGGAGGTCACATCGATGTTCCTTCGTGCGTTCCCATGTCCCTGTCCCTGGATCAACCTGTTTTAAAAAAATAGAACATGCTTTGGTGCCAATTGTTAGATCGAAATTCGTGCGCAAATGTTGTGTTCAGTACTAATTCAAACTATAATTGAACTATGCGGAAGCGAAATATTGGTTACAACAATTTCGAGGAAGAATCCCTTCTTCCTCTCAAGTATTTTTATTAGATAAAGTGTTTGATTCCACAATGATATAGTTTGGACTTACACATCATTAGACTCCCTCTAATACTAGCCAACCATATACCAATCTCTTCTACCAACTTACTTGACCATCTAGTCGCCTAGATGGATTTGGCTGCCGACTCCCGTGCGGCAGAATCTGAACTCTCCTGAGCCCAGCAGGCTGTACTCTCCTGAGCGTAGTGGAAACTAACAAATGGTTCACTAACAGTTCGTCTTCGCTGGAACTGTACTACAATAAACTCTCAATTAAAATCGTCCCCCTCAAATAGGACGTCTCTTTCTCTGCACATGATAATAAATGTAATGTCATAAAGATACTATGCATGCTTCACATATGACTCTTATTTATTGTCTCATAGGCTCAAGATCTTCATGATCATCATTCCTTAATTTTCTCTTATATTCCTTGAATCTCTCCTTGAATTTCTCCTTGGATCCCTCCTTGGATCTCCTTAAATTTCTCCTTGGATCTCCTTCAATTTCTCCTCGGATATCTCCTTTATTTGTTGTTTTGATCTTGCAAATTCTTATATATTCTTCTTGTGAATCTTCAAGATCTTCATTCCTTATTTATCTCTTATTTGTTGATCTTCCCTCCTTAAATATCTCCATAGTGGTTGGTTCTTGATTTGGTTAGACTATGCATATCTCTCATAATCTTTTCTTTTGCAACATGCATAGATTATCACACACATTTAATTATGATTTTTGATATATGCCAACACACTTACTTTATCAACTTTCAAATATTTTCTACCGAATACTCCCTGGTACAGTTGCAATCCTATTTCATCATCACTCTTTTTCCTGATTTCTTCCATTAATTTCTCTAACCTTTCTTGTTCATTTGGATCTGCTTTATAAACTTGATATAAAAGGTGAAGAAGAAGCTCTCGAATAGTATATTCTTGAGATATAGTAATCCATGCACGAACATGAAAATACTCAATGATGTAAGAATGGCTGGAAACAGCCGAAGCAAGCGTAGTCATACCTATCCCTCCCATCCCCACAATCGGGATGATTTGACAGCTCAATTCATCTGCAGCTAGGTCACTCAATAATCGAATCAAGTGCTCGTCGAATCCCACCATGGTACTCTTACTACTGGCAGCAGGTGCACTTGACAAACTACCAGCTGATGTGGAGCTTTCAGCAGGTCGCAGATCTTCCACGCCTTTCTTGTCCTTGATCTTCACTAACTCTTTTTGGATAGACTGGAATTTTTCCATCTCAGTTTCTAATGATGAGAGTTGAATAAAGAGAGGGGACCTGTATTTTCAGGAGCTGCATATTGGGAACGAATTTGGTTCACCACCTCGGATTCAATGAGATCCTCTGCAACAGGAGCTGCATCTGCAATCCGCCTCTCCAGATTTTCACAGTCTTTGCACGAAATATGTTCAAGAAAATCGATCAACGAATCAACCGTTTGTCGTAGGGACTCAATCCGTCCTCTACAATAGTAATGAGGTGACCAGGAGGTGGGTGCAGGATCTGGTTTAGAACGTGAGTGAAGAAACTAAAGTAGCATAAGCAGCCATCTCTGGTTATTTCTGGAGCACAAATTAGACAGAAAGTGCAATTAAAGTTTTGATAATTACGGAGAAAATTGTCTGAAAATAGTAGAGTGATCACATAGAGACAGCAAGGTAGTTAAGAGTTCCATGTGAGGTTGGTGCACTTTGAAAATTTGTCAAATTACTGAATCAGCAAATATGTAAATATGGTCATGTTTGCAAAATATCTATTTCTTTTTGGTATTAATTTTAAACAATTCAATAATTGGACCACCTTCGAATAAACCAATTTTGAATGTCAAAATATTTTAGTTATGTTAATTTATAACATATAATTGAGTTTCTCAATTCAATAAATTCTATATATTAAAACAAGAACTGGAAATTTGGTGGGCATATTGAAAAAAGGTGATATATCTGTGGTTTTGTTTTTATGAATTTTATATTAAGAAGAAAATATGAATTTAATGACAGAAATAAGTGGTTATGAAAATAGAATGTCCCTTATAAAACGGTTGCACGTGTGATACGATTTAAGATATTATTTGTGTAATTATAAAATATTATTTATTTAACTATAAAATACCATTTTCTTAAGATAATTAATAAAAAATAATACACTTAAAAAAATAGTAACACTTTATAGTTAAACAAGTAATATTTTATAATTGCACAAGTGATACTTCAAATCGTGTTACACGTGTAATTATTTAAAATAAAAAGTTTTGTGATGAAAATAATATAATAAACTAAAGTTGGAATTTTTGTTATGAAAATAATATAATAAATTAAAGCTGCATAAGCAGTCATTTCAGACCAAAAAATTAATTAGCTCTTCCTAAGAAAGAATATTATATCAAGAAAAAAAAATTTCATAGCTTTCACATTCTGACAATGGCTTGTGCAAGGATTTGTCATTTAATGAAACATAAGGTAAATGACAAACTTTAGACCTAAAACAATGCAATTATTTGCCAATTTATATTTAAAGGTTCGAGTGCACTGACAAAGCAATAAACAAATATAAACATAATGACATTTCAATTTGCCACCATTTTATCACTTTTTTTTTTTTTTTTTTCAATTGCATTGAAATATCAAATTTGAATTTTCCAATTTAAAGTAGGTGATAAATTTTTAATGAATTTAGATGGCTTGTTATGCATTTTTGTTAGAATGTCATATGTAACAAAAATTAATATCCAAAACTTATTTTCTTACAATTTTATAAACAACAACAACAACAATAATAATAATAATAATAATAATAATAGCAAAAAATTAAATTTAAGAAAATATAAAATTTCATTATACAAGTGTTGGGTGAATTGAATATTACAAATTAGAAAGGTGAATATTTGACATTGTGGTTAAATTTTAAATATGAACACAAAACAAGAAAAACTCCTTTTTAAATTGTATATAATTATTATTAAGTATTATACGATTGTTCGGACCTACACAGTGTAATATTGTCTTGCTAAGTAATGATTTACGTTTCCAGGTCAATCCCCAAAATTACTCCCAAAAGGAAAAAAAGATACTGAGTTCACAAATACCCACCTATTTACTTCCACTTGCATTTGATGTTCCCTATTTAAATAACCCATTTCAAGCATCAGGACAGTCAAACCAAAGGTCAACGAAGGATGAGTAATAACAACAGTTTTCCTCACATGATATGTCGGAGTTAATTAGATAGAGATTCTTTAAGCTATGATTTTAAGGGAAAACAAAGTCTAAATGGTATTTTATTTTTATTCCAATATCTTCAGTACATGATACGAATAACATTATTATGCACGTTGTATATTATTGGTGTTGATAAAAGAATCAGGACGAGCCAACTATACAGATGGGTGATTTCTCCACCATTGTATGAGATAATGACACAAATCTGTGTTCCAAATGAAAAATATGAAGATTGAAATTGTGTCTAGACAATGTATCAAGCCTTCTTCTCCTACCCCATCTCATCACAGAGACTTCAAACTCTCTTTCATTGATGAGAGGATACCTCCTTCTTACACCCCTTTGATTCTTTACTACAGTTTCAGTGAAGACAAATACATTAAGCAATCCGAAATGTCTCGTCAGCTAAAGAGCTCATTGTCCGATGCTTTAGTCCAGTATTATCCCTTGGCTGGAAGGATGAAAGGCCAGATTTTAGTCGACTGCAACGACGAAGGCATCTTGTGCGTAGAAGGTAATGCTGATGGCAGGATATCAGACATTATCGAATCCCCCGAATCCGTGGTTCTTGACAAGCTTATCCCTTTCGTCACCAATGGCAATGTTTCTAATGCTGAAGAACAATTAGCAGTTCAGGTTAGTGTAATTTCTTGAAATTGCAAATCTTGGGCACTGCCTTTTGTAACAAGTGTGGGTTATCTCCAATATTGGGCTCAACTTTGTTCATTGCAATTTTCAACACTCATTCTGTCCTTGCAGATTACTTCATTCAACTGTGGAGGAATCGCGATCGGGATATGCATCTCACACAGAATCGCCGACGGTGGGACGCTCAGCTCATTCATCAAATGTTGGGCTGCATTGGCCTGTCGGAATCAGACCAATGTGATCTCCCCTATCTTTAACTCTGCTGTTCTCTTTACTGCCCGGAACACACTCGATTTCACCCCAAATTTCAAAAGCTTATCAGTCCAGCCTCTGTCTGCTAACGTCGCTATGAAAAGGTTCGTTTTCACACCATCAGCAATAGATGCATTGAAGCTGCACGCGACCAAATATTCCTCCATTGTCAAACCTACTAGAGTAGAGGTTGTAACAGCATTTCTCTGGAAACGCTGTGCCATAGCGAAAGGACTTGAGAGTTCGCGCAAGTCCGTTGCCTATCATCCTGTCAACCTGAGAGGACGAATTTCAGTGTTGACAGACAGTTCATTTGGTAATATTTACCAAATGATAAGCGCAGAAAGTGACGGCGAAGCAAACTGGATTGGCCTAGCGGAGAAACTGAGGGCTGCGTTTGGAAAAGTCGATGGCGAGTACGTAAAGAAGCTGTTAGGCGAAAAAGGTTTCGAGCTTGCAAAGGAGAATTTCAGGGAGATCAGTAGACATTTAGCACTTGGAAATGTTGCAGTTTTCAAGTTCACCAGCTTTTGCAGATTCCCAGTATATGAAGCAGATTTCGGTTGGGGGAAGCCTGTTTGGGTGAGCAGTGCAGGATATCGGAATAGGGATACGATATTCCTGTTTGATTCGGTGGAGAAGACGGGAGGAATTGAAGCGTGGGTTGTGATGGCTGATCAAGACATGGAAAGACTTCAAAGGGATATCGAACTCCAGGATTTCACATCAGGTTTTGCCTGTTGAATGATGGCTGTGTTTGGTTTGCAATCTTGATTTGCATTTTTCATAAGAGAGCTGTGAAATTGTTAGCATATGTAGATATAATTTATGGTCTATCCCAAACTAAATTTAATTACCCAAAACTTCTTCTTTATTATTATTTTTTTCGAGATGAAGTGATGTATTATGACCTTTAAAAAATTCAATATTTTCACAAGTATAAATTATAGAGCATTAAGAAATTACTATAGAAGTACAACATACAATAAAATTGAGTGAGTCTCCGGCCATCGTACACCGATCCAACACAAAAACTAGTGAATCCTTTCTAAAAATGTGCATCCAGCGAATTTGATTTACACGCGTAGAATATTATACTTTTTTAGTGGATGGTAGTATTTTTTTTATAAAAACTAATGTATTTCTAACAGTCTAAAAAACTGTTACTTTTTCACCATAATAGTGTTACATTTTATTAAAATAATAATATCACTTTTTATTTAACTAATTAAAAAAATAGTTAAAACATGAACAAAATAATTAATATAATTAAATATAATACAATACTTTTTTTAATGAAAATTAATACTTTTAAAATAATTTTAATAAGTACTTCTTTTTTATGAAAAGAATGTTACGTACAAAACACGCACATATATTATATGTGCACAACAAGTATGGAATCTGTGCACTTTTTACCAAACCCTAGATCGAATTAGTGTTGATCCCTGCATTTATGACAAAATATAGATCCAACTTTACACAGATTTTGATGTGTGTGTGCGTGTATATATATATCCGTGACATATAATTTTTTATCTTAATTAAAATAAAGTAAAAGCAAATATAATCTGAAATAATGCAAAAATATTTATGCATCAAGATTTTCTTTTTTAATTTTTTTTTTCGTTCGAAAAGAACCTTAAACCTCACACTGATAGATAGTCAATCCACCAAATATAAATTAACCTACTTTCAAAATACGAGTATAATGGCGAGCAGGGTCGAATCTACAGATAATGGGAATTAAATTCTTTTGAACGAAATTAAACAAAAACAAGAGGTTTTGAGAGATTTTTACCTAATTGACTAAATACTAAATTAACTAATCTAGCAATTACAAGGTTACGAAAACCAATACACATAAAACAATATAACAATAAAAATAAGGAGAATAGTAATAAGAAAAGGATCTGATTCAAAGGTTCGATTATACTATTGATCATAGACCAACAAATAAATTATTGCTATTCAAGCAATTAACTTTAGATTTATTAGGATAGTCGTATAAATCTTTCGTTTTCCTAATTAAATAGCCAAACATAACATTCAGTCAATTCTTATTATTAATCGACTGGGCACGATATTGTTCCATATTAATTAACAGTAACATTAATCTCAAGTAAAAACAGGTTAACATTAATATCAATAACTAGGATAGTAGGTTCAATTAGATTAAGAAAATTATGATAGCATAATTTATCCACTCTAATGCTATAGGTCTTCACTCATTTACACTAGGAGTATAAATTCATGATAGCTATAAAAGAATAAATAATAATTTGATTTGTCAAGTCAAATTAATGTAAATTTTCAGAAAAATCATTTGAACTTACCAGTACTTGAATATAAAACAAGAAAATCAATATATCACAAAAGGCTCACAATAATATAATCAAAATACAAAATTTTTAAATCAAAACATAAAATTAGGCACTCATAATATAATAAATCCTAAACATAAACAACATTATTTAATACAAAAAATAAAATAAAAAAGAAAAAAATAAAAAAGAAGGAAACAAAAATTCTTACATGGTTCCCAAAAGTGGGAAGAGAGAGAATGGAAGAAGGGAGATCACATTCTCCCCATTCCCAAAACCGCCGTGAGCTGCTTTTTAAGTATGAAGCAAATTAAGAAAACTTTATTTACTATTTATCCAAATGGGCTTAGCCCATTCCAAAAATAAAATGATATAATATTTTTTATGATCTTCTTTATATCATCGAATAGCCAGAAAATATATTTTTTAGCTTGATTTTCTTCAAATTTAATTACTTATTTTTTAAAAATAAATATTTATTAATTAAATTAATTACATTCAATAATTAGCCAAAAAAAGAAAAGAAAAATGTGAGTATAAAATGTGAAACATATCAATATATCGACCCCACAAAGTGATTTAACAACTCTTTCTTTATCACTGGATTTGTTAAAATATCTATCAAACGTTCTTTATATTAAGTAGGGGAAATTTTGAAAATTAATCGTTGAATTAATACTTTAGATTTAAATTAATTAAATTCTAAAATATTTTTTTCCCTAAATAGGTACTAACATTTTAAAAATAAGTCAAATAAGTTCATGAATTTCTAATTTTAGCCACCTAAATGTTAAAAAGACTAAATAATTTTGTTTAAAAAATTATTAAATCAAAAGTTAACTGATTAAATAGAATATATTTATATAAATCAATAAATTAAACAAAGTAAAATTTAAAAATATTATTCAAATGTAAAATTGTTGTTGAGACCTTGGGAGTTGTTACTTTCTATGGATTAAATTAAGGTCTTTTGAGGTTTATTTATGTTTTAAGATTTTATTATTGTATTTGTATACAATCAATTCGTTTTAAAATAATTATTTTGATAATTTCTTGATTTATTTAAGTTTCGTGTATGAATTTTTTTTTTTTTTTTGTTTTTTGGAAATGTACAATTTATTTTGCACTAAAAAGTTTAGGAACATACTTGAACCATTTTAAAAGTTAGAGGGTTTATTTGTAAATAATATAACACAAGGTAAACATAAAAAGATATTCCAAAACTAAATAAGTAATTTTTGTTTTAGATAAAAAAAAAAGTAATATTTTGTGGTAGAACAATAATATACTTTCATAAAATTAGTAATAATGTTATATGTTAGGTAAATAAGTATTATCTTCAAGGTTAAACATGAATACAACTTTCAACACAAAAGTATTACATTGACACTTAAATAATATTACATATAGCGTTAAAAACTAATTTAATAACTATGCAGTTAAGGACTAACACTTTTATATTTAAAGAGGTTACGGCTATTCATACATTCAAAACCTCTAAATACACCTTATAATAATTATGATAAAATAGACATAATAAGTTGATTAAAATATCCTTATATATTTATATTTTTTATTTTGTTCTTATTCTCAACTGTAGAAATCCGATTTTGTCTTCTTCTTCTCCATGTTTTTTTAATACAAATAAGTTGGAATTGCAAATTCATAGCTTTCTTGAAATTCAACTCTAAATTTAAAACCTTTCAACGCAAACTTGATAAGCAACAAATACTTAACACTATTCTTTAAATGTTATTTCTCCCAACTTGATTTTGTTAAGAATTTTGTGTACAATGATATATATATATATATATATATATATATATATATATATATATATATATTGAATATTGAAATGCAAAGCTTTGCAAATTTATTCATGGATTTGTTAAGAATTGTGTGTACAAGGTAGACATGGGCACGGTTCGGCGGTTCCGGTTTTGGTTCCGGAACCGCCGGTTTTCGGAACCGGGGAGGGTGGAACCAGAACCGAACCGCCATATACACGGTTTCGGTTCCGGTTCCGGAACCGCCGGTTCCACCGGTTCCGGTTCCGGTTCCCGGTTCCGCCGGTTCTTTTTTTTTTTTTTTTGTTGGGAACCGCCGGTTCCCAACGATTACATGATCTGGGCCGTTGATCTATATTTTTGAAAGCTCAGAACCGGGAACCGGGAACCGAAATCGGGAATCGGGAACCGGAACCGCCGGTTCCGGTTCCAAAAAAAGGAACCGGTCAACGGTTCGAACCGAACCGTTGACCGCCGGTTCGAACCGGCGGTTCCGGTTTGGAACCGGAACCGTGCCCATGTCTAGTACAAGGTTCATATATATATATATATATATATATATATATATATATATATATATATATATATATATATATATTGTCTTCTTCTTCTTCATATTTTTTAAATATAAAAATACAAAATTGGAATTGTAGATTCATTCATGACTTTTATAAGAACTAAATGTATAAGGATTCATATATATTCCTTCGTCTGAAAGGATTGTAGAACTTGGGTTCATAATGATTATCAATTTCACTCCTTCTCTTCAAGTAACACAAATTTGAACAAATTTTCCACCATTTCCTCTTCATCGCCAGTCTTTGGGTCCTTAGACATATACATGGCCACAGCCTGTAACAAAATGTTAATCCCATTCATCTGACCAATGATTTGACACTGTTCTGCAACAAAATAGCAAAATCTCAGAAGCATACATATATATATATATATATATATATATATATATATATATATATATATATATATATATATATGTCATAGTGCTATAATGTGATGGAATTATAAGAAACATTATCTTTCCTTCTAATCTTCTTGTGTTATACTAATATGTTTTAAAAATTATTGATTTGAAGAGAGGAGGTGTAGATTAAAAGAGAGATACATTTATGGTAGATTAAAGCATATAGAAAGCAGATAAACTTGTTTTGGGATTTTTCTGTGGAGGACATCAAATTGTGGGTTGGGTAGTCAGGTTTGGGATTCTGATTTCTTTTCTCAAAAAAAAAAAAAAAAAAAAAAAAGATAAATGTATTTAGATTTTTGATATTTTTTTAATGAAAAGTCGTATGATTCTAGAAAAGAAATAAGATAAATTTATTGCAAACAAGAAAAAACTAACTAAATGAGTTTGATACAAAAATGATAATTATAGAAATTAAGCAATTTTTATTTTTTGATGAAAGTTTTTACCCCCCCAACAATTTTTTACTTATAATTCAATTAATTATCAACACACGATTCCCATCAAATATATTTTTCAATTAAGAACATGATCTCGAAATACTATAACTATATACAAACATATTAAACATAAATAAATTATTATGTATCCCAGAAAAAGAAAATATAAATATAAATCACAACTATTACTTAATTTTTAATGTTGAGATTTACAAAAATAATTGAGTGAACAACATAATATTATTTTTAATATTTTTTTATTAACAGCAAACATGTGTTTAAGCAAACTAATATTTCACCGGTTCGATACACGACATAAATTTCACTATGATAGTGTAAAAATTTATAACATAATAAATTTTATAATTTTTTATTTTATTGATTTAGCTCAATTACATTTTCTTTGGAAATATTTATGAATATTGTAATATCTTTTATATATATATATATATATATATATATATCATTACGTGTGTGTAGTGTGTGTGTAGTGTGTGTGTATATGTATATATATAACTGACGTTTTTATTCAAGGTTTATATATATATATATATATATATATATATATGCATACACATGCACATATATATAATATATGTATTTAACAAGATTTTTATTTAAGATTTAACTTTATTTTAAAATTTTGGTGAACGTGAGGTCTACTAAGTGAACATGTTTTAAAAATATTATAAAGCATAAATTCATTATTTCTTTTACAATATTTAGGTAATTGTCCTTTTAAATTGACCGTTTTCCCACAAATTAATGCAAGTGCATGTATTGCAAAGTCAACAACATATAATTAAAAAATAAAAATAAAAAATCCTATCTGAGCGTCATTATCCATGACGATGAAGAGATGTGTATTTAATTTTTTTCTTTTTTTTTTAAAAAAAAAAGAGGACGAGTATATAACAAATAGTATTAATAATGACAGATTAACAGATAACTCAAGTCTATAAAATAAAGCAAATTGAAACCATTATAGAATAAATTAACAGATAATTCACAAGTAGTGATTCTACATTTTTATAGAGTGGTTAGTTGGGACTAACTATTTCGAATTTCTATTTTTGGGCCAAATACGTTAATTTTCAATATTTATAAGTGATGAAAAGCAAAATATATAATATGTTAACCATTATCCATATATAAAGTAACATTATATAAATTTAAACTTTAAAATTTGAGAAAGTAAGTTTGTGTATAATGAATACCCATTTATTAGTCATTGTTATTTTTATGGTGGTTCACATTAATTTTGACATATTTAAATTCGTGGAATTCATGAAATTTCAATACATTAAAACCTAGTATCCTTTTTTCATTGCTAGTTAGAATTAAAGTTTTACGATCGAAATATTGAAAATTGAAAAATCTCATACGAGTTTTGCAATTAAACTACATGTTGCAATGTTTAGCATGATTAACCAAGATTCTCTTTTACATTTTGCATTTCACTGCAAATCAAATTAGAAAATCTACAAACGACTATTAGTGAAACGGGATGCCAAACGCTGGAGCTCCGGGTCCCGTCGAAGTCTTTCCATATCTCGATCCTCCATCAAAATCCATGCTTCAATTCCTCCTGCCTTCTCCACTGAATCAAACAAGAATATCATATCCCTATTCCGATATCCTGCACTGCTCACCCAAACAGGCTTCCCCCACCCGAAATCTGCTTCATAAACTGGGGATCTGCACGCACTGCTGAATCTGAAAACTGCAACATTTCCAAGTCCTAAATACTTACTAATCCCCATGAAATTCTCCCTAGCAAGCTCAAAACCATTTCCACCCAACAGCTTCTTTACGTACTCCCTATCGATCTTCTCGATTGCAGCCCTCAACTTCTCCACCATACGCGTCCAGTTTCCTTCTCCATCACTTTCTGCGCATATCATTTGAAAAAGATTTCCGAATGAATTCTCCGTCAACTCTGGAATCTTTCCTCTCAGGCTGACAGGATGATAGGCGACGGACCTGTCCGACTTCTTGAGCCCTTTTGCTACCATGCAGCGTCTCCATAGAAACGCTGTGATAACCTCCACTCGGGTTGGTTTGACAATGGAAGAGTTTTGGACCGCCTGCAACTTCATTGCGTTTATTGCTGAGGGCGCGAAAACGAACCTTTCCGTAACAACCTTTACAGACTGAGGCTGGACAGACAGACTTCTCAGGTTTGGTCTGAAATCTGGAGTGTTCCGGGGTGGAAAGAGGGCAGCTGCGTTGAAGACAGGGGAGACGACGTTGGTCTGATCCCCACATGCCACTGCAGCCCAGCATTTGATGAATGAACTGAGAGACAGATGATCCACGATTCGGTGCGAAATGCATATTCCAACTGTGATTCCTCCACAGTTAAATGATGTGATCTGCAGGGACAAGATGAGCATTTGTTAACTTTGCTCCTATTCAAGAACTCTAATTTTAGGATTTTTTATAATAACTTTTAACTTTTTATTTTGTTCAATTTACAGTTTATTTTGCTGGAATTTAACTCCCCGGAAATGGTTGAGGTGACAGGTCAAGCTGTGGCAAGTGAAATTAAAAGTGCTATGGTAACCTTTTATAACGAATCAAGCATAAATTGAACAAAACAAAAAATTGAAGGTCATTATAAAATTCGTAAAATTAGAGGTCATATATTGTACATCAACTAAACTTAAGAGTATAAAATGACCTTTTCCATGATCAGAATGGAAAGTTAGTATTTTAAAGGAACTTTTGGAGAGGCCATTGTTGAAGAACACACAAACCTGAACAGCTAATAGTTCTTCAGCTGTCGTAACCTGGCCAACGGTGAGGGACGGGATGAGCTTGTCGATAGCTGTCAGTTCGCCGGAATTAGTAATGTCTGATATCTTGCTATTAGCATTAGCTTCGACGAACAAGATTCCCTGATCGTTACAGTCGACTAAAAACTGGCCTTTGGTCCTGCCAGCCAAGGGGTAATATTGGACTAAAGCATCTGGTAAAGAGTTCTTTAGCCGCCGACACATTTCCGATTGATTAATTCTTTTGTCTTCACTGAAACTGTAGTAAAGAATTAGAGAGCCATAAGCAGGAGGTATTCTCTCATCAATGAAAGAGAGTTTGAAGTCTGTGTGGTGAGATGGGGTAGGAGAAGAAGGCTTCATAAGTTGTGTAGACACAATTTGAATCTTCATGTTGGGTAGTTTTGGATGACTGGAAAATATGAAATCGGTCCAATATATAGAGTAGAAATTGCCCTTTCGGATAAGAACACAAGGTAAATTTTCTATTACAAATGATGCAACATCTTATATTACAATTACATAAATATATAATATGTTATAACCACATATACGTCACTGTGATTAAGTGCCATGTTTTACTACTATTGCAATAGAAGATCAGTTATGGGGCCGAATTTTTCTTCCAAGATGGTCCAATCAAGGACAGATTGGGGCCAAGTTCGAGAAAAAAAAAGAGATAAGTCTTATATATTTATGTTTTAAATTATAAAAGAAAATCAGAGTAGGCTATGGCAGCCTCACGGCCCCTAAATCCATTCATGCCCCAATTACTCATCATATTCATAAAGTTACTAATTTATTTCAGTTACATCTTAAATATTAAAAAATAAATAATTGTATTAATACTTTATTGGATTCTACTTATTTCGTAGATTTTTTGTATATTAGTTATATTGCTAATTCTTAAAAATGCAAACATAGATTATATTCAACTTAAACAATAATTTTTTTTTTATTTAAGTAAATTGTATTAATATTATTGAAATACTTTTATATAATACTAAAGAATTTAAAATATTATGCAGTCAGGGTCCTGATGCCTATCATGACCTCATATAGCTTTGTTTCTACCTGAGATGGTGCACCATTTACTATATAAGATTCAATTTGGTAAAAATATAAAATCTTTACTAACTATTTATATTTAAATGCGACATCAAAATCGAGAACCATTAAACTTTTAATTTTATTCAGAAAAAATAACCCTCAATCATATGCAAGCATGCCAGGCTGTGCTGGTGCATTAGTTGCAGAAATGTCTAAAATTGTCTCTGTTAACACCAGAGTGACCAATCTCTATTGTTTTATCATAGTCAAAAGAATATAGTCATATTATTTATAGCTGTGCACAAAGTATGACGCCATATACAGTTATAATTTGAGGGGAAGACCCCAAAAAAAAAAGTCATTAATGGCTCATACTGAAATCATCTGCAACTAAACTTAAAAAAATGGTGTTAGTGGGAATTCTTAATTTGGTGACCCTCTTCAATATCACTGTCCTGATTCTGAAACTTCAGACAGCTCATTTTATTAGGTTTATCATCAGATGAAATAGGTGGAAAGCTGTACTTTTTTAATTTTCTGCTAGATAAGATTGGGAATTGGCTTATAAATTTTGGTGCTAATCAATGTTTGAGTAATTTTTTAAATTATATTTTATTTGTAAAAATTAAAGATAAATTATAAAATTAAAATTTACGTTTCGAATAGATGAATAAAGCTAAAATTTAATTTTGGATGAATGAGTCATTATTATTTAAAGTTAGCAACTTAAATTTGAAGAATGCAAAGGGGTGGGAATGGAAAGTCACATCGCACATAAAAAAAATAAGGAAAGTTTGTGTTGTGCGTTTTGGGTATGCACTAAATATCGTGCATTTTTTTTTTTTTTTATCTTATGAAGAAAGAGTTTAACTCTTACCTCGATTTTTTATCTTATTTCTTTAATTATTTTAAATACGCCACCACAAATATTCGACAACAGGTAGTTATTATTTTTTATTGAAATAATTATAATATTTTTTATTGCTATTTAAGTCATATTAACAGCCATAGTTTTTCCTATTTTCATGATCATTTTTACTGTGTATTTAATTTGGATGTAAATAAATATTAACTAATAGTTTTAAGAGACTTATTAAATAAAATAGTTTTAATAAAATTCATCAACTTATTATATAAACAACACTAATTTTGAGACGGAACGAATGTCTTATTTGATATACAAAATTATTTTCTTTATATGTCTTTATTGATAATATAATAAAATAGTTCAAATATTTTTTTAAATTCTTAAATATTGACTCAATAAATATAAATATTTGTTTTAAATTGATAAACTCTGAATCTGCAGAACCGAACTGATCTGCTCCATTCGGCCCAAATCTTCGAACTAAACCACTCCGATATTTTGGTTCAGTTGATTTTGGAGATTTTTACTTTTAGTTTGATTCTGGAGTATTTTTTTTAGATCTCCAAACTTTGATTCGGTTATGGAGATATTGAGATCTCCAAACCACTCCGAACCGTGCTCACTCCTAAATAATGAAATGTGTGCATAACTGATATTATCGTTTTTGTGTGTGTGTGGGGGTTTAAAATTATAATAATTCATTATCTTATTAATTTTCGGCGATTGTAATTCATAATAAAAACATAATAACTTCTAAAAGTTAACCAAAAAAAAAAAAAGAAACATTGATAAAAACATTTAAAATTAAACTTATATAGATCTTAACTTACATTTTCGTATAGAATCTCATATATATTTTAATTTGAAAGTTGTAAACCATCTTAAACCTATTTCTCTCATTTTTCATGTTTATTCGGGCTAACGTTCAATACATTTATCACTTATTTGATCCAATCCAGTATGTGCCTACATTCACATTAATATCTTAGTTTTTTGTTAATGTCATATTCTATCGTCCAACACTAAATCACAAAGCATAGCTACTCATGTGACACATTTCTTCATTTATTCCATCATTTTTGAATTTTATGTCCAATACCATTACCAATTCCACAATTTTCTTTTAAGATTTGAAATATTTCACAACTCTTCATATTTCTCTTTTTACAATTTCAATTATTAGACAGATGAAATTTCATATATTCAATTATAACGCTACTTATATTAAATCTTCTGTCTTTACACTTACTTCCTCATTTGCCTCATCTGTTAAAATCATACAATCCAAAAAGATATACATTTAAAGATATTTTGTTGGTCTTCAATGACCTCACCAATTATCTAAACTACATATTCACAAGTAGAGTTTTAAATCACATGCTGGGGTGGCAATCAATCAAATACAAATTAACCTACTTTTAAAATACAAGTATAATGGTAAGTAGGCTCGCATAAGACTAAATTCTTTTGAATGAAATTATAAAAAAAGAAAGGTTTTGAGAGATTTTTACCTAATTAACTAAATACTGGAGCAACTAATCTAGTAACCACCAATGCATACGAGGAACCAATACACATTAAACAATATGACAAGAAAACAATCAAAATAGGGAAAATAATAAAAGACAAGGCTCTGATTCAAGGAATCGACATTCAAGTATACTATTGATTATATGTCAACAAATCAATTCTAGCAATTCAAGTAATTAACCTTAGATTTATTAGGACAGCCGTATAAATATTTCGTTTTCCTAATTAATTGATCAAACCTAGACTCCAGTCAATTCTTATATTAATTGACTAGACACAATAGTGGTCCATGTTAATTAATAATACTATTAATTTTAAGTGAAAACAGGTTAACACTAATATCAATAATTGGGATAGCCACAATTATCGGTATTATATATAGGTTCAGTAAAGTTAAATAAATTATGATGGCATAATTCACCAAATCTAATGCTACAAGTAGGAGTATAAATTCTTGAATAGCTATAGGAGAAAAAATAATAATTTGATTTATCAAGTCAAATTAATATAAAATCTCTATAAAAAATGATTTGAACTTACTAAAACTTCAATATAAGGCAAAAAAAAAAATCAATAAATTATAAAAACCTCACAATAATATAATCAAAATACAAAATCATAAAATCAAAATTTTAAATTAACCTCTCATACTATAATAGGCTTTAAACATACACATCATCATTTAATAACAAGAAATAAAATAAAGAAGATAAAATAGAAAAATACTTACTACAAGAAAAAGGGGAGAGAAATTCCTTAGTCCCTTATTCTTGCTAAAAGTGGCATCCAAGATGTGTTCAAAATAGGTAAGGAAGAAAATGGATAGAATTTTCTCTCTCCTTACTTCCCTCAATGTTTTCTAACCGTCTTTTCTATTTTTTTTCTTTTTATTTATCAAAAATGCAAAAATTAGATAAATTAAAAAAAGGTATAATTACATTATACTTGGACATACCCAAAGAGAGTACAACACAAGACACAAGTGCCCGACGAGGGAAGGGGTTCTAATTGTTCCAAACTTTCTAAGTATGAAATACGCCTCACAATACAAAGGCCAAAACTGAAATTCTATATAGTTAGAAATCCACAATGAACAAAAAAACCCCGGCTGGGTCGAGGCCGAGGCTCATTGAAAGCCTCGCGATCATTCGAGGAAAATAGTACCCTGAATATAGCTATAAATAGTACGTAGTTCTTATTTTTAAATTTGAATATGTGATAATCCACTTCACTAGGAGCACTACCTTAATTGGGCTGAATAGCCCCCAATCTCTCAAACGCCATGCACTATGCAATAGATACAAAAGGAGGGGGGAGACCACACAAATTTGGGTCGGTTGATAGGAGTTTTACTTTCTTACACACCTTTTATCATCTATGTACTAACACACTTACGCAGAACAATATTTCATATGACCTACCAAATGATCCAAGGGATAAATAAAGTATAGGCAAGTATATACCTCCCTTTTGATGTTGTTGACAATTTTCTTCACTACGAACGGCACATCCTCAAATACTAGTTGATTTCTTGCATACTAGAAGTGATTCACCGTTGCTGCTAGTGCTAACTCTTTTTCCTTCGGATTACCGTCTGCTGCTCAGCAAGGGAGGAGAACAATTGTTTTCCCCCTACTCCTAGGAAGTCTTTCGGGCCAAGTGAGCTTTAGGGCTTTCTACAACTAAAATAAAGATCTTAATAAAAGCTCACAAAACTAAAATCAAAAGCCCATATATGAAAATATAGATTGGGCCCTTCATCTTTAGATATTTTCGACTCGGTCCATTTCTTTTTCAATTATTCTTTTTTCCTTGATTTTTCTTCAAATACAATTAACTTTTTTTTTCTAAACTGAAAAATAATTAATAATATCAATTAATTATAATTTAAAAATAAAAAGTAAACAAAATATAAATATAAAATATTATAACCACATCATCATGATTTCGTACTAAAGTATTTAAAAACGCACCCGCGTTTTTTCACTATGATGTTAGTTATAATGCATATTTCTTAATAATTTTATATAACTTACTTTTATCACTAACTTTTCCCAATATTAGCCGTATTATTTCCCAACTATCATATAAATTTTCAAGGTTAAAGTAATATCATATGTAATTATTATTTTTGTTTACTATAATATTTACACAAGTACGTAATTGTCATTTTTTTGTAATAATATTTACACAATATTATATTGTAAAATATATAGATTTCATTATTGACCTATCTGCTATAAAAATATATATATATATATATATATGACCAATTAATTAAATATTCCTATAATATGATATGCACAATTTTGTGTAGCTATTTTGTTTTTTGTTTAAAAGTTCTGACACAATTTTTCTCCAGTAGTTAGGAATTTTCTTATTTCCCATATTTACATTGAATTTTCCCAATTTCATTTGGCTTTGTCATCCATTTTCCATCTAGAAGCTTCCAATAAGTTTTCTTTTTCTTTTTAATATAAATTTTTCCTTCTATGTTTATGTTTAGGTTCCACCAAATAATTCTACATTTTTTCTTAATATCTTAATATTAAATCATATGTTAAGTGTAAGGCTCTCTCGAAAAAATACATTACAAGTTTTGCATATTGATCTAAACTTTTAGATAAGAAGTAATTAAATAAGGTATTAGCTATAATGAGAGCATAAATAACTAAAACAAATCTTAAATAATTTAATCTTTATTTATTTGGCAACTGGAAAATATAATCTCTTACTTATAATATCCCCCATTAATCCTGTAATTTTTCCTTTAATTTTAAATGTTGTCAAGTCTTCTAAAATTGAATTTATATATTCACCTAATCCCACTCATGCTGTATATACACTTATTTTCTACTATCATTTGAATTGTTAGGATAAAATACTCATTCCTAAAAAATACTTTCGATTGCTCTACAAAAATGAATCAACAATAAGATATACATTATTTTTAATTTTGTGCCTAGAATAATAATTTTATTTTATAAAGAAATAAAAAAAAGAGATATAATACTAAAGCCATTAAATATTAATGGTAGTCGTGAGTTTGAAAAATATTCATTTCAATAGTTTTATTAAAGTCAATATTGAAAATAATTCACAAAAACATTAATTTTGAAATTGTGTTACTTCAAATAATTAAATTTGTGTATAGTGCGATTCTCTCCCTTTATGTATGACCATACTCTTAATTCTATTTTAGTTATTATTTAAAAAAAAGGAGGAGACAATAAGTGTGCCGCTTTGAAAGACTACTTAATATGTAATACAAATCTAAAAGCCAGTTCTTAGCCATCACACTTTCCGGGAATTATCCAACATTTTTTGCTTAATTATATAGTTTTTTAGAATTAATTAATTGTTACGCATAATATTACGAAATATGGTATTGTATATAGTTTAATTATAACATCTAAGAATCTAAAATAATTTTACCTTTACTATTTCGGTATTGAAAAGCAATATTCAGAAAGTTTATATATATATATATATATATATATATATATATATATATATATTTTTTTTTTTTTCTTGTTATTCTATTTTTCGATTTTGTGGGAATGTTTGGATTAAAGTTTCAAAGTCAATATGATTTTATCCCCATTTAAACAACTTCTATAAACCATGAATTTACAATTCTACACACAGAATTTCTAGTTTTAATATTGTCCTTTTACAAAGTAAAAAAGCATAATAAGAAATGTAATACTAACACATTTTTATAGGACACTAAAAATTTTTGGTAAAAGAAGTTGTGAAAAACTTATGTTAACTTTATCAAAGTTTAAATATTAATTTCTTTTACACAAAAAATTAGTTGTAAATTCAAAGTAATTCTCAAAATAATTATGTTTTTGTTATTTAATTATTTTAAAAATGATCTCATGTTATTTACCAATATTACTTTGTATTTGATAATCTAGCATTTTCCTCCACATTATTTCTTGTAAAAATATGATAGTTATAAATAAGATTATGAAAATAATAAAAACAGAATTTTGCAGAATACCATACTTTAAATAATTAAAATTATACAGTACAATTTTCTGTACATATGTTTGTTACATACTGCGAAACGCTTTAAATCTATTTTAATATGTAGCTAATTTTCTTCCGAAATTTAAAAGATTTGAAAAATTACAAAGTTAAAGAATTGAGAAACGTAATTTTGTTTTAGGAAGAGTTTGACATATACAAAGATTCTTTAGCTTTTATAATTAAATAAATAAACGAATAGACCACCGGTAAAAACGGTTTTGCATGATTTTTGGAGGTTTTGAATCCAATCCTATAGTATATATTCAGTCCTAAAGTGTTGATCTACTTATGATATTGTAATTTCCTAGCTTGAAAAACATCATATCCTTATTAACTCATTGTAATGATAACGGTCAGGAATTGTTGTCTATATTTAGCAATACAGGCTGCCCAAAAACACTGCATTTTATATCGAATGCTGCCAAAATAGAGAATCATATTTAATGGCCGAATTTGCCGAGATTATTTTAATGAGAACTTTCAAAATCACGATTACAACAAGCATCGGAGATGGAAGAGAGAACACAGTAAGTAATCAGCTTTATTACATTGTTGAAAAGAATAGAGACACTGTCACACAATGAAAGAATAAAAGAAATGTCAATAAATCTACCTCCAGATTAGACCTTTATGCACACCAAACAACACAAACTTCATTTATTCCATCTCTCCTGAAAAGATCACACACTTAATTCAGGATACTCTTATTTCTCACTCCAAATCATCTTCAAATGACTGCAAATATGCTACAAAATAGTAATGTAGCATATGATGATTTGTTTATTTCTGTTACTGCTTTGAGACCTCAATCATCGTCCCACTTGAGTCTCGATAAATTCTTTGAAAAAGGGAAATTTTATTGCTAGCATTTCCAGCAAGAAGCAGCAAGTATGGGCTTAGATTTCCATCCCAAAACAAGGCAACCTTTCTCTTCCACAATGGTGTACCCCTCACTAGCGTTGATACTGCCCAGCCACTGCTTTGCCTGAGCCAGCATTTTCAGAGGCACGGGTTGGAACCCGGCCCGGCTCATCCTCCTGCGCCACTGATCCACCCTTTCGTGCCTCTCGACCCTTGCCGGCCCCTCACAGCTCACTATGTTCTTGATCTCCTCCGCGAAGTAGAATTGCTCCATCTTTGCTCGTTTTGTGTCATATTTAGGCAGCATTGCGTCAAGTGAGTCGAATATGGCTGCGTAGTAGTGCAGCGCCTCCATGAACCGGCCGAGGAAGAACGGCCCGTTGTGGCTCGAGTCCTGCTCGACCAGGACCAAAACCTTGGGTCCAAGCTCATGAATGATCTGCAAAACCGAGTTCAAAGCGCCCCGGCTTTCTTTAACCACACAGTGCAGCTGCAGAATGCTGTTGACAGCAAGGACTTCACCTGGAACTACCTTGATGTCTTCGGGCTTCAGATTCTCCAAGTTGCTTTCCACTATTGAAAATTCGAAATTCAGCCCAACCCCTGTTGCATAGGCCTCTAGTTCGTCTCCGATGGCCCGAAACTTGTCGACGCAGAGGCCGACCGCGGTGATGCGGAGACGGGGAGGCAGGCCCGGACGGTTAGCCAGGCTGTGAATCAGGCTATGCCATTGGTGTCCACGTGGCAGACCTAGGGTCATCCCCAGGTCCACCACATGGACTAATCTCTCTCCCTCAATGGCTTCTAATATTGAAGAATTGGCCACAAAATGACCAAACTGAATATACGGACAGAATTCATGAACCAACCGCAGCGCCTCCTCCTTCTTCTCCGAGGCAGTGTCCATTATGTTCATTTTCGGGGTGATGTAGCCGACGGTTCCAAGGGGCTGCACCATAGCCAGCCTGTCAGCAAGCCCCTGCACGAAACAGGACGCCACGCGCTGGAAAGACGAGCCGAAGACTAAGGCATTGGCGCGCAGCTCGGAGAGCAAGAGCGAGGCGTGGGACCTATCGCGGCACGCCACGGCCTCAGCGCAGGAAATGAGCTGCTGGACTAGCTTCATCCCATCAGCATGGCCCTCTTCTTCTCCGGAAGCTCCTCCACCGTCCACATCCAGGGCGATGGCTGCTCCTCCTCCAACAACAGCCTCAGCCGCGAGGTAACGTTGAGTGTACGTCCGTATGTGATCCCTGAACTGCAGCCTCGGCACACTGCTCAGACTGTTCATGCTGGCATTGCGTGGGAAGCCGGAGCTGCTGTCAGTGAATTCACTCAAAGTTGGGGTCCTTTTCCGCCTCTTGAAAGCGCCATTGTCATCATACAAGCTTGGCAGCCAGATAGCAGCAGTGGCATCCTCCAGAACGGGCAGCCCGGAAAACGATATCGGGAAGTTAGTGGGGTCGTCGAAGGAATGTTCGGGCAGCAAAGTGTAAGCCATATATAAGTAAGAAGCAGGATTGCTGAAACCTTATTCTGCTTGATCTGCAGCAAGGCTCTTGAAAGAACCGCTTAACAGAAAAAGGAAGATTATATAGGAAAATAAATGGCCCATTCTTTTCTTGTTCCCGCGGAATGAACAATGTTTTTGTCAACTTCTTACAAGGCAGAGAAAAAAATGGTTTTAATGATTGTCTCCTATGAGGAAGAAATTCAGAAATATATATGTATGGCATCGATCAATTAAAATTTTACCTCCCTTTTTTTTTTTTTTTGGTATTATGATATATTTATTATTTATATCATTTTTTGTATTTGGAGTTATGCGCATGGCATCCTGGTCACGATCCATTATATTCCCTCCTACCAGACAAACATTCATATTGTTTGAAAGTTGAAACCTTAAAAAATGTTTCTATGGTAATATTAATCTCTGTTTTTTCAAATAAAATAAAATAATAACAAACAATGTCTTTATTCCACAATGTAGAGTACTTAGTTATACGGATGATGGATCACATCTCCTTGCTGATTCACCTTCATAAATCTTCTCATTTATAAACGTCATAAAATAATCAACTTTATAAATAACATTTTTTAATATTTATTTACATATATACAATGTGAATCTAAAATTTAAAATCATAAAATATCATTAATTTAACAACTTTTAGATTATTTTAGTGTGTATATAGATTTACTACATTTATGTCATCGATTAAAACTACTTCTTCTGCAAATAATATAATTTTAGGAATGATTTTCTGGAAGTGTTAATTAATATTATCAGTTATTAGGGAAAAGGTATGAAATTTTATACTCTCTCCATTGTAACAACTCCACCAGTGCGATAGAATACTTTTGGCCCATATCACTCTTTTTTTTTTTTTTTTTCTAATATATTGGTTAATTAGTTTACATATTTTTATATTGAATTTTATATTTTTTATATCACAAATAATTTAATTTACTTAATTTTTTTATTATTTTAATTAGTTTTTTATAATAAAAAATTAATAATGAAAAAAAGTGTAATTTCAATCATAAATAAAAATAGTACAATAAATATTTAAAATACCATACATAAAATATATCTATATATATAATAGTAAACTGACTGCTTTTATATTTGTTATTATTATTTTTTCCGTTCATTTTTCTTTCCACAAATGGAAAGACGAATTTTTAGGAAATGTTATATTCCTAACCAATAAGCATTCATTTTAATTTTTTTATATTTATATTAGTTAATATTGGCAATGTTACTAATTTTATCAAAATTAATAAAAAAAATGCATATGTCTTCATACTTTATTTTAACAAATCAATTATGAATTTATGGCAGATTTATTGCTATATATAATAATAAAAAACATTCACATTGATATACCAATTTTTATTCAATTTTTTTATTTCAAAAGAAAATACTATATGATAATTTGATAATTTTATTTTATAAATAAAAATTAATTGTGTTCACATATGATTTTATATATAATATTTATATCCTCATTATAATCATGGTACATATATAAATTATTGAACATAATTATATATATTTTACTTATTAATTTTATGTATTTCTAAAATTTAATAATATTATAATATAATAATATGTCCGTCCGTCACGCGGGAGAACATACTAGTACTATTATATATAATAATAAATTGATTGTTTCTATTTTTGTTATTATTATTTTTCCCGTCCATTTTTATTTCCACAAATTAAAAGACGGATTTTTAGAAAATGTTGTTATATTGCTAACCAATAAGCATTCATTTTAATATTTTATATTTTTATTTGTTAATATTGGTAATCTTACTAATTTTATCAAAACTAATAAAAAATTCAAATATCTTTATAATTACTTGATTTAACAAATCAATTATGAATTTGTGGCAGATTTGATACTATATATATTAATAAAAAAATGTTCACATAGATATACCAAATTTTATTCAATTTTTTTACTTCAAAAGAAAATACTATATATTTGGTAATTTGATGATTGTATTTTATAAATAAAATTAATTAATGTTCACATGGATTTTATATATAATACTTATATCGTTATTATAATCATTGCACATATATAAATTATTGAATATAATTATATATATAAATATATATATATATATTAAAATATTAATTTTATGTATTTCTGAAATTTAATAATATTATACTATAATAATATGTCCGTGCATTGCACGGGAGAACATACTAATTATCATTATAATATAAAGTTAATAAAAATACATTAAATTACAAATGGACAAAGTATAAATTACACGCTAAAAATTATTAAACTACAAACAAGAGATTATAAAAGTTAAAATGTTTAATATATAAAAATTATTTTTAATAGATTACATATTATTTATTTAAAAAATATGAAATAAAATTAAATTAAAGATTAAAAATAAATAATATGTGAGGAATATTATAATTTTTTTTTCAATGCAGAAAGTAGAGCAGACTGCTAAGAATGAAAATAGATTTTGCATTAAAATAATAAAAAATCTGCACTAGAGTTGTACAAATGGCTGGAGATGGTCATAAACACACCGCAGCCTCAATTTCTCTTCTTCCTCCCTTCCCGACCTCACGTCACTCTCTATTCTCGACTTGATTCTTCTGCTAAAGTCCTCATGGCCGACGCACCAAAGAAAGTCTCTATCACTTCTCTCAGTCACTTGATCTCCATCAAATTGACCTCTATAAATTTTCTGTCATTGAAAATGTTGATCGTGTTTATCCTTTGTAGTCATGATCTCTTTTGCCATGTTGATGGATTCGTTGTGCTTCCTCCGTGCACAGTCACGGATGATAAGGGTTCTTCTGCTCCTAATCTGGAATTTGCCAAATGGCATGTTACGGACCAAAAAGTCCTCAGTCCGATTCTGTCATCCCTTACTAAAAAGACGATACCTAAAGTGCTCGGGTCTAGAACTGCTATCTCCATGTGGCAGGCCCTCGCAACCACCTTCAGCCATTCGTCGGCCTCTCGTGCTGTTCAACTCATTGGTAATCTCCTCTGTCTCTCTGCAAAGGAAACTCTTTCGTTGATGAATATAGGAGTAAATTTAAAATAATTTTTTATCAATAATTATCTGCAATTGATCGTTCTGTTAATGCACCTGAAGAAAGTCATGTATTTCTTTGTGGTTTGAAGTCGCAGTTTACGAACTTCTGCGATTTTCGGATGTTCATGGTTCTTGTCCCTTTTTTCGGACCTTGTGCATTGGGCGAGAGGTTACGACACACTTTATTTTGCCATGAATGATTATGTCATGTCTGATATCGCTCTTGCCGCCTCTGTTGCTCAGCCTCGACGTTTTCCAATTCTGCTGGAAGGTATCGTGGGACTAAACAGTCCAGGGGTGGTCATTCCAATTCCCATAACAGTAGGAATTACAATGGAAATTTCAATTTCCGTCACAAATTGGGAAATTTTTGAGGAAATAAATGTCATTTTAGTATAAATATTTTATCTTAAAATAAATATTATTTTAAAATTTTAAAATATTAATTTTTGTCAATCTTTCAAAAATTGTGCATATTAAAAGTAGGCTTCGGAAATGAAAGAAGTTGCTTAAGAAGATAGATTAGAAAGACAAATTTTCAAGAAAATAAACTTATATAATGAAGTTATGTTTTAAGAGGCTCTTTAATATGTAAAACGAGGATTATTTTAGGGCTAAAAAAACTAGATTATGTTATGTGTTTCTCCAAAGTTTGCTTAATTAGTGAAACATGGGAAAATTTACCACTTTCAACTTAACAAAACTTTTTGGAGTCATTCAAACATTTTACTCCCTTCGTCCTCCAAAAATAGTCCAGTATTACTTTTTTATCTATCTAAATTTTCTTATTACAAAGATATATTTTTTTTCTAAAATATCTTTATTTAATATTTGTTAGAATTTTGGAGATGGAGTTTTCAAAATTTTAATGTTTATTAGTATGATTTGTTTGTACAAGTTTACTAAAAATATTTTCTTAATTTATATGAACAATAAAATATGACTATCTTTGTGTAACGGAGGGCATATAAATTTCTTACCTGATTTTGATTCACTTAGTCAAAGAAACCTTAAATTTATTTAATAATTACGTTGAAGTGAGAGTATGTAATTTAATTTTTTTTTATTTTATATTCACAGTAATTAATATATGCCATATCTATTCAATAATATCACTTACTAAATATTAAAAGATAATTCAAATTGGATGGGGTGACGTCAATATGACCTGAGAGCCATTTCATTACCAATTTAAATAATGTCAATAAAATAACTTAGATTTATATATAATAGCTAAAAAAAAATTAATGTTAGTTCATAAATTCTCCTGCTTAATTTTCTGACGTTGATGTTAACATAAAGTTGGATATTAATTTTGGTTTGATAGAATATGAAATAAATGCTCGATTGGAGAGTTTGGAACATAATTAATTGAGAAGATTCACAATTTTGTGATTCTTAACTTTTTTATTATCATTGTGTGTTATACAAAATCAATTATGAAAATTATAATTAAATTTATAAAATTACACATATATTTAAAATTTATAGAAATAACTTCTAAAAAATACAAATGAATTTTAAAAGCTGTAATTAAAGAAATATAAAAAAAATATAAAAGATTATATATAAAATCAGATAATCTTAAAATGTGAAAACTAAAAATAAACAAAAAATTAAAATAACTAAAAAATTTGGAAATAAATGCAGATAAATTGGAAATACTAAAAAAATCCAAAACCTACACAAAAAATCAGAAATTTACATATAAATTCAAAATTTGTAATTCTAATAATTTATTTGAAATTTTCAGATCTGTCTTTTTAATTTTTTTGAATTTGTTTGTGCATTTTATTATTTATTTGAATTTTTTTAATATTCTTATAATTTCTCGAATTTATTTTATTTTCCAGAAATTAGTTTTAATTTTCATAATTTATTTTTAATTTTCTGATTTCTGTTCTAATTTTTCAAATTTTAAATTGTCGAATTTATTTTTTAATTTTTAAACCATTTTTTCAGTATTTATAATATAACATTATTTATATTTATTTAAAATATTTTTAATTTATTTTATTATTAATATAACTTTTTAAATTTAGATCAGCATAAAAAAAATTAAATTTTAGTGCGACATATGATTAAAGCAACATCAACGAGCAACTAGTTCCATCATTAGTTATAACTTATCATAGAACACAACAGACAAAAATTTGAAAGCTACGTCATACTTTAAAATATAGTCAAATTTATAAGATATTTTAATAAAATTTGTAAGATTACTCTTAAACAAATTTTAAGAAGTTCCTACTTTTTTTGGAACATATATCACATGCTAATTTTTTCTATTTTTTTTTATTTTAATAATTTATAATAATATTTTTAATAAATTGTATGATTTCATGTTGATTATATGTTATTTAATTTTTTGTAATTTAATTTTTAAATAAATTGTATTTATTAATATTTTGATAGACATTACAAACTGAATTGGCAAACAAGCAAATTTTGGGAAAATCAAATCAAATCAAACTTTGCAAACGTAAATTCCTTAATTTAATAAGTACGCATATTAGGAATATATATGTATTCAATTGATAGGTCAAAAAGTCCTTTTATAGTTCTTATATGGATATAAAATTATTCAATCATATCATAATATTCCTCACAAATTTTCGTAATTTTCCCATTTAATCATCTCCTTAAGACCAAGTTAAATTCGATCATTCTATTTCTCAGAGATTTTTGTGATTTACTATGATTCTTAAAGGTGTTAATCTTTGTAATTTTGATGCTAACTTTTTTTTTTATTGTTATGAAATTTTATACTTACGTAGGCACCATCGTCATGCGAAGTTAAGTTTTTTATAAATTGTAAATTATCAATGCTATTTTTTTTTTCAATATTGTTATTATCAATTGATCATTTGGATTTATTTTTATATTTTTATTTGCTTTTAAGTTCATGAATTGGTATTAAGGTATTTATATAACCTTCTAGCTTAAATGTTCATATCTAATTTATTTAATGATTTATTTTTTGAAATGTATTAAAATTTATGTACATTTTTATAATTATATTATAAAAGTGAATATAAAATCTATTGTGAAAATTTATTCACCATATTTAAATGAATGGTATTAGTTCTTTTTTCGTTAAAAGTATTACATATAATTTTAAAATTAAAGTATTGTGAGAATATAATTTATCACCAAATAAAATAGTAGTACCTTTACAATATATATTATTACTATTATTATATATTTTATTATAACATTTAATAATTGTACAACACAAAGGTTAAATAAACATAAATTAGTAATATAAATTTATTATTTAATTTTAAATTAAAAACTAATAATTATATAATATTAAATTAAAAATTATAATTTTAAAATATTTGTAGTTACAAACCGTGCAACGCACGGGTGCTCTACTAGTTTTAATAAATGGGTATACAAATCGGATATTTTATCTATCTCTTGTTTAATATAATTAGATGATCGATTGTGCAATATATGAGACATAATATATTTTTTATATTAATAATATATGATAAGATTATATTTATATAAATATTATGCGATTTAACTTTTTTATTTTGTTATATTATATTGTTATTCTTTTTAAATATATATTTATTAAATAATAAATTGCACGACTTTTCGAACTGAGTTATTCTATTTGTTTTTCACCGCTTTGGGTTGTGGTTTAGAGTGTTCCCTACTGAATAAAAAAATTTCAACTCATTAAAACCTATTAAGGTGGATGAATAAATTATAAATTAAAATAAATCAATAGTTAAATTTTTTTTACAAAAATATTTATATTTTTAGATCAAATTCATATATTATTTATTTAAATTCGCGACATATATCAAAATAAAAATAGATAATTCAATCCATAAAAAAACTATACTCTATCCACAAATAATTAAATATTATATTTTAAATATAACTACTTATTTTTAAATAAGCAATATTGATATCAAATCAAATATAACGATAAGTGGATTAATTTTTTATATATGATATGTGAAAAACGAATTTAAAAAAAACTTTATTTAAGTTTTTAAATTTCAGTAAAAAAAAAAAAAAAAGAAAATAGATGGGACATACAGTTGAAACACATTACACATGTAAATAAAAGAGAACTTTCATAATTCTTGTCATATTCTCCTTTTATATTAAATATAAACTAATAGACTAGTATAAGTCCCGTAAAAAGTTACGGGTTAGATTCATTTTAATATTAAAATCAGATAATTAGTTATAGGGTGTTTCTAAACACACCACAAAAATTACTATTCACACCACTTTAATTTTTTGAATAAATTTAAATATAATATAAATGATAAATATACCCTTATATATTTTAAGCAAAATTATAATATTGTTATTATTGTTATTCATCAGTCTTGACTATACCCTATATTCAAATTAATAAAATAAAATAAAATATTTTATAAGTAATTACTAATAGACTATACAATATAAATTATATACAAAATATAATTATTATAAGAATTACACAATTCAATACTGTATTTTTCGTCGAAAAATTCAGTATTTAATTGTGTAATTCTTATAATAATTATATTTTCTATATCATTTGTATTGCAATTTCTCATTATGAATTATTTACAAATATTTCAACTTTTATTTTGATTCGTTTGAATATAATGTTAATGTTTGAGTGTGTTTGAGCAAAGAATGAATAATATCAATAATAAAAATATTAATGTTTATTTTTTTAAAGAAAATTATATAAGGATATATGTGTCATTTATATTTTATTTAATTTTATTCACTAAATTAAAGTGGTGTGTTAAGTAATTTTTGTGGTGTGTTTAGCAACACCCTTAGTTATATAATATAAGATTGATTTACCTTTTGCTTTTTTTTTTTTGTTTTACGAGCCAAATTAATTTAATGAAAAGTTGACAAGAATGCCCTATAATTTTACTAGTATACTGTTTAAGTTATATCAATGTTTATTTATTTTTAAATATTTCGTACCTTCCAAGTTTGACAGTTCTGCCTTGCGATTTGTAATTGCTAATTATGCAGCCACTCAAACACTGATGTGGCTTTCTTTTACACCTACTACACAAATTTATCTTTTAATTTTAATTTGGTTTAAAAGAAATTAATAATAAAATAAAATAAATTTTTATTTAAATAAATATATAAATAATTCTTAAACAAGAAAAATATTTAATATATATATATATATATATATATAATGCTATACTATATATTGTGAAATTCCCAAAAATTAGAAACAAAATAAATTTAAAAAATTAAAAATAAATTCTTAAAAATCAACTTAATAATGAAAATTGATAAAACAAATGAAAGAATAGAGAAATACAAAAAAACTAGAATATTACAAATAAATTCAGAAATTTTATAAAAATTTGAAAACACAAATACATTTGGAAAATAATGAGAACATTGTTAAAATAAAATGAATTTAAAATATAAAAATATTATATTTAAAAAATTTAAAATCTAAATAAAATTATAAATAAATAGGAATTACTAAATATTTCAAAAAAAAAAAAACTCCACATAAATTAAAAAAAATTACATATAAATTCTTATAAATACACATAAATTCAAATATATAAAATAAATTCTATAAATTATGAATAAGTTATTAAAATTAAAAAAATATTAGAATATAATAAATTAGAAATAAATTCAGTAAATGTCAAGTAAATTTTGAAAATATTTAAAATGTTCTGAAAAGAATAAAAAATCTAAAATTTTTGAATAAATGTAAAATAAATTATAAATTTTTAATTTATAGCTAAATTTCTGAATTTATATGAAGTTTTCTTATTTTCTTTGTGATATCTTTTTTATTTGTCATATATATATATAATAACAGAATCACAACTAAAAATAGGAAAAAAAAACAATATTTGGGTAGAACAACAAAAATGGAAACATGCATTTTAATATATATATATATATATATATATAATTACTAGAAATGTTTTAATTTGTGAAGATTAGTGATCATATATCAATGAATAAGTCTTCTGTGAATCAGTTGCATGGATCTTAGATCCCTGCAATCGGGTCGTAGGTCAGATCCTTTATTTGTTTTTCTAAGGGATTTTATGCGGTTGTTTTTCCAATAATTTAACATGATTTTTTATGTTCTAATATTATACAATGAATATTTTAAAACAATATATGCAAAAATGGAAACAATATTTGGGTTGGGAAACAAAAATGAAGACATGCATTTTAATATATATATATATATATATATATATATATATATATATATGTGTAATTACTAGAAATTTTTCAACTTGTGAATATTAGTGATCATATATCAATGAATAAGTATTTTGTTAATCAGTGGATCTTAGATCCGTGCAAACGGGTCGTGGGCCAGATCTTTTATTTGTTTTAGGCTAGACCTAAAAAACACACCGAAAAAATAAAAATTCATGTCCATCACACATCTAACTCACATTTAGGACACGTGCAGCTCATGCCCCAACAATTCTAGGCTCTCAATTGGCACATAATACTTTTTAGTTAAACGAGTAATATTTTTTAGATAAACAAATAATATCTTGAGCACATAATATTTTTTAGTTAAATTAGTAGTACTTTTATCTAAATAACTAATACTGTGTTGAATTAAACTAGTAAATATTGAGCAATTATTTTTGTTCAATTTCTTAGCACATATATTATTGCTTAACCATGAAGGTATTACTCTTTATGTTGAAAGATCTTATTATGTAACTATAAATTGTATTACTCTTTGTGTTGAAACGTATTACTTTCTAATCGTAAAAATATTGCTTCTTGTGATGAAGTGTATTACTTCTTAACTGTAAACGTATTTACTCTATGTCTTGAAACGTACTAATATTTTACAAGAAATTTGTTATTTTTCGTGTTGAAATTTATTACTTCTTAACGTAAAAATATTACTGTAAAACTGATAATAAGTTCACCTAACACACATGTTTTTCTAGGCGCAATTATTACAAGAACAGATAAATAAAATAAAGCATGTAAAATCATTACAATAAATAATAGACACAACAGAAATGAACAACAAATTTTTTTGAAATACCCATAAATTTATTCTTAAGTAAGTATTGAAAAGAACCCATGATAAAGTTAACGATGAAAAAAGAGAATAAGCTCAATAAGAAATGATCGTTTATTTCAAACAAAATGGTTTAGAAGAACTAATGCATTACTTGTTTATCAAGGCACCAGATTGAAAAACTATAATTTTATAAATATATGATTTTTGTAAAACAAATAAAAAATTAAATAACTTAAAAAATAATTAGTTGTGATTTAATTCATATTTTAAATTAATTTATCTATTAATATAATAAATATGCTGATGCAATTTTTTTATGGAGACATATCAAAATTAATCATAAAATAATTCCATAAATTAATCTATTAAGATGTAATAATATTTTATTTTGAAGTCTACCAATTTGTATATTATAATATAATATAATTTAAAATTTTAATTTAATAATTGTTTGTTCTAGTGATAAAGGACTTGGATGAAGAGGCATGATCTTTAGAAATGGCTTCAACAATGGAACAGATTTTTAAGCCTTTATATTTACATAGAATATAATTTAGTTTCAATATTTAATCTAAAAGTTACTCCGACCTATGTGGTAATTTGTGAGGGTTGAAATTTGTATGTTTTTGGTGGTAAGGTTCAATCCTTGCCCCAACAAATTTTGGTTTGTCGCTGAAAACGAACATTCACTGAATGCATCAGCTGAGTGTGAAATTTGAGCCATATAAATCAGAGGAGTGATGCTAAACCAATTCAACAATTTAGTAACTTTGTTAAATTTGGTGCCATCATTATTATTATTACTATATTTTTTTAGTGCGCTGCTTAGTGCAATGATTATTTAAAATATAATTCAAATAATTAATCAAAAAAATTATTGTACTTTTATAATTTAATATTTTATTTTAATATATAAGGCATGGGTGTCAAATTATAAAATATATATAAAAAGAGAATTAATTTAACATATTATACGTAAAAACATTATTAAAAACAAAAGAAACTGTATTCAAGAAATTAAAAAAAATGATAGTTTTGAAAAAAATCAAATTATAATAAACAGTTACGTGTTTGGACAAAGAATTACTATTTATAAATTGCTTTGTTACAATATATTATGGGTTTATATTTTTCTTTTTTCTTTTTTAATAAAAAAAAAAGGAATTATTCTTATTATTTAAGATGTTTCAGGTTTCATTTTCAGTAGATAAAAACTATGCGAATGGACTCTCATGGTTGAAAACATTACAATAATTGCCGTCACTTTCATTATTGACTTGGCATAATAGTAACATCCAATTACTAAATAATGGAATAAGTTAAAAGTTCAATTTTTAAACTATTTAAAAATAATATATAGCTTTCTGTTTATTTTTAATTTTAAAAAATTTAAAAGATAATATGTCGACTTTAGATTAGTTGATGTATATTGTTCTTCTTTTTTGGATATATTGAATTAATAATTTTCTTACGATCTTTAATTTTACACTCATATTATATATATATATATTTAAATAAGATATTAAAGGTGAAATATATAATTATTTTTTGTTTATTATTTGAGTTAGATTTTAATATTTATTATAGATTAAATTTGGACTGCAAATTTAGATTAATTAATAATTTTTATAAAAACATTATTTAATTAAAATTATATTTCTGCAACAGTTAAGCAGAACAGAATTAGTCATATTATATAGTTTTAAATTTATGTGAATGGATTATGTGATGAACAAGAAGGCTTTCTCTATGCATTCGGCATAATAACATATTCTAAAGCCACCCATCCCTCCGGCCAACAACCACGCACCATGCCCATCTTCTGCTCGCAAATTATTACTACTGGATGCTGCCCGCACAATACTTGAATATAATATATTTATTATATTAATAATATATGATAAAATTATATTATTATTATTATTATAAAAATTTACATGATAATTATCTATATCAATTATATTTATATAAATATTATTTATTTTAATTTTATTATTATATCATATTGCATTGTTATTCTATAAAACGTTATTTTTATTAAATAATAAATTGCACGAATTTTTTAAGTCAATTTTGGAGCATTTCCAACTTAATACAAAATTTAAACTCACTGAAACTTATTAAGATGGAACAATAAAATATAATATTATAAATTTTTTTATTTTTGTAAACATATTTATATTTATAGATCAAATTCATATGAAAAATTCATATATTATTTATTCAAATTCAACACATATATGAAAATAAAAAAATAAATAATTTACTCCATAAAATAACTATATTCTATTCGTAAATATATATATATATATATATATATATATATATCATATTTTAAATACAATTATTTATTTTAAAATATGCAATATTGGTGTCAAATTAAAGATCATAAAAAGTGAATTAATTTGATATATGATACATAAATAATGAATTTACAACAAAAAAGTTATTTAAGTTTGTAAATTTTAGTTAAAAAAAAAAAGATGGGAAATACACATGTCAATAAATAGTGAAAGCACATATTAATAAAGGAGAATAATTTTCATAAATCATCCGCTATCCTTCTTTATAAAAGAAGGATTATATTTTAATTTTTTAATTTATTTAATCAAATAACCCTACAAAAATTTGTGGAGTGACACGAGGCAAGAAACTGTTCTTCTTTTATATTAGCTAGATGTCCGCCCGTATAATGCACGGGTTAGAATATATTAAGCTTTAATATCACAACAAATGATATCTTATTATTATTATTATTATTATTATTAACATTATTATTATTATTATTATTATTATTTATACAAATACATAAATTAAATGATATGTGATTAAAAAATATTTAACTGATAACAATAAAAAAGAAAAAAGAAATAGACTGTGATATAAATAAAAGAGGTAAAAAGATACTAAGAACTCAATTTTTTAATAAATTACAAACTATAAATTATGAGAAACCATTGTATACACAATATTAATTGTTAAATTACTTTATATTTATTCTTCATCACAAATGAAAATCATCACAACATGTCAATTTGTAACTCTTTATAATGCAACATATAATTGTTTGTAACTAAAAATAGTTTTACAAAGAAAGAGGCCAGCATTAGATAGTGATTGACTTTAACTATAAGTGGAATGTGTATGTATTGAAAACTGAAAGATATTTTTAGATCTGATGGTATAAATGACAAGCACAAAATCAATACCCTATACCTTGCATTAGCTCTGGTCATTATATTTGTTTCAAATACATGACACCTAATTTGGGTAAGAATTAACCTTATTGTGTTACATAATTCTGAACTTAAATAATTGTTTCTCTATAATTTAACCAGAATACCTACTTTCAAAATCAACTAATAATTTAATACAACAAAACATTTTATTGCATTCAAATTTTTTGTGTATGTTTGTTACTCATAAAAAATAATATATAAAATAAAAATATCCTAAATACTTATGACCTTAATAAATTAAAATATAGTATAAGTAAATAAATATTTCAAAGCTTTCAAGGTCAAATAAATAAATAAAAAATATAGTGATACTTATCATAGAACATATATATTTGTAAAAATATTCACAAAGTTAAGAAGTCAATATATTTGTAAATATATATTTAAAATAGTTAAATTTAAAAATTGATCAATTTATTAGTTTGAATATTTAAACTATATATATTAAATACAGTAAATGAAAAATGAAAATTTTAATTTACTAAAAAATAATGAGGTTAAAAAATAAATTATAATATCATATAAATTTAATATTATAATATTTTATTTTTGTAAAAAAATAATATATATATATATATATATATATATATATATATATAGCTTAAATCTATTTCAAGATTTGATATACTATTTATTCAAACCCATCAATATATATAAATTTAAGAGATAATATTCAATTCATAAAAAACTATATTTTATACTTTAAATATAGTTTTTTTAAATGTATATAATATTGATGTTAAATTATAGATTAAAAAACAAAAATTAATTTGATATGTCATATGTTAAAAATGGAATTAAAACAAAAAATATATTTTTAATTTTGTTTTTCAATTTTAGTGAAAATACAAATAGAAAAGAGAGAAAAAATGTATAGAATACACATACCAATTTGTCATTTTCTAATTACATTTTGTGTGTGTTGACTTTTCTTTATATATATACATATATATATATATATATATGTATATATATATATATATTACTTATAAAATCAAATATCAAATAATATTTTCAATATGTAGTAGATATAAGAAATTAAAAATCTTAAAGTTTATCTATATTAAATATAGAAGTATAGGTTATTATTATTATTATTATTATTATTATTATTATTATTATTATATGAGACAAATAATTAAAGTGTCACGTTGAGTAAACATATAAATAATCTTGAATTTATAAGTATAAAAATTAATATGTGTCATCAAGATAAATTCCTTTAGAGACTTGTTGCCATGTTAGAAGGCTTCGTGGTCAAAAACATAAAATATTGTAGGATTTTTGTTATAAATTAGATAGAAAAAAATTATGAAATATTATACAATTACATAGAAGAGATATTTATAGCAAAAAAAAAAAAAAAAGAAAAAAAAAAGAAAAAGGAAAACGGTTGTCCTGATTTACAATTCAACTGGAGTGAGTCTCATGTGAAATTGTTGTACATGTGATATGATTTAAGATATTATTTGTGTAACTATAAAGTATTACTTGTTCAACTATAAAGTATCACTATATTTTAAGGTAACTAATCAACAGTAATACACTTAAAAAAAAATAGTGATACTTTATAGTTAAACAAGATAATATTTTATAGTTAAATAAGCAATATCTTAAATTGTATCACATATGCAACCATTTCACATGAGTTTTTGCGATTCAACAACCTAAATGATTAAACATATAGATAAACACATACAAATTGTAAGTCTAGTAATAACTTTTAATTTGGGAGTCATATAGCTTTGAAAGTATGGTAGCCTAGCTTTGGTTTTCTTCTATATTATAGTCTAACTAAAGTAAACAAGATAATATTTATCGCTAGCTAACTTTGCACTTATATCACGCCAACGTTGCACTTATATCGCGCCTGAATTGACAATATACTAAACGAAAAAGTAAAATATAGTATAGACTTATATTATTATTATTATTATTATTGTTATTATTATTTATTATTATTATTATTATTGTTATTATTATTATTATTATTATTATTATTATGAATTTTTTAAATATCACATAAGACAATTTAAGGAACTCACATATATATATATATATATATATATATATATATATATATATATGTAAATTAACAGGTAGTTAAGATTAACCAATAATAAGATAGGTTTGATGACCGGTCCTATTCACAAAGACACTATTTATTTATTTTGAAAAGCAGCAAAATTACTAAAAACCCTATTATAATTGATGAGGAATGAATTAAGATAGACATTAACATGAATACATGATTAACATAAGGTGGAAGAATCGGTAGTGAGTAAAGTTTTGTTTTTCTAAGAGAAAACAAAATACATATAAAATTATTAGCTGTATTTATAGATATTCTCTTCTATCCAAAATAAAGAGTCCAAATTGTATAAACATTTTAATTATACAAACAAAATTTTAACAAGTTAAAATAAATGTACAATAGTTATTTAATGAGTAACAAACTCCAGGGTCGGATCTAGTTATATTTGAGTTTGACTCAAATTTTTAAAACGAGCCCCTAAATTATATTTTTTCAATGTACAAAATTAAAAAAAAAATTAAAGAATTTACAATACTTTAGATATTAAATATATCATCGTATAAAATAAAAGACAAACAAGTAATAATTATTAAATACAACTCGCCTCACAGTTTTGGCAACAAAAGTACTAATACAGCCCGTATAATTAAGTCATTGAATAGTGTCTTTCATTAGTAGATAATTTTTTCTTGAAACGCTTCACATCACGTTGAAAAATTCTTGATATATGAATAATATCAAATTACTTACTTTGATTTTCTTTTGATTCCAATTTTTAGTTGTTGTTTTACAAATCACAAATTTTTTTTTTGATAGGAGATTCAAGCAAAATACAAATAAATAAATAAATAAATAAATAAATAAATAAATAAATAAGTAAAAAGAACAAGTAAAACACACAAAGAAAAAAAACAATAGGGCTACCGAACAATTTATATTATATTTCAATCTAGTATATATATATAAATAAATATATAATAATTTTAACCCCTACAAATTTATAATTTTTTGAGACCCGAGGCAACAGACTCTTCTGACATAAAGGTCCGGCCCCAAAAATATTAGGTAGCATTACTTTATTTAATTCTCATTTAAGTATTAATCTATTGATATATAAAAATAGCTTCGTGCCAAAAATAGAAAGTAACTGATTTCCTCACAAAAATTAATTGCTAAATTTGGCAGCCTGTATATTTAATTTTTTTTTAATTTACAATTTTAAAATACAATATCTTTTATTTCTATCATTTTGAACATAATTATTGTACATATAAAAAAATTAAAATTTTTAAAATCTAATATATCAATTATGATATATTCATAGACATTATGAATTTTATATTAAATTTAATTATCTTTTAAAGTAATAAAGTTTTATTAATATTTTATCAAATTAGTAGTTTAATCAAATAAAATTTCTTCATAAGTTGAAAAATATATGAATAATATAACTAATTTAAAGATGTTAAACTAATTTTAAATATTATATAAGATCAAATGTAAATGATATTTGTGGTTGTTGTAATTGTTTGATTTCATATTGCAATTCATTAAATTGTTTAGACATATTTGAGTTACAAATATAAAAAAATATCTTAAGTTAGAGTTATTCATAGTAAAAATATATAATTTACTTTATTATAGTTACTTTATTATTCAAACTTTTCTTTTGTTGGATTATAATATCTATGTTGAATTTGGAATTATAGTCAATTAATTTTTTTGAAATAGTATTATTCAACTTATGTTATGTTTTTTTCACCTTAAATTAATTTATATTATAATAATTTATTTATAAAAAATATGTATATTCCATTTCAAAAAATAAAATAAAATATCATATTTAATTATTTAAATAAAATCAATTCATTGGGAAAAAGTGAATATTATTTTTATAAACGTGTTTAATGCATTCGAAACACACAAAATATGTAATTAATTAAGCTTATAATATATGCATAAATCATGTTTATCAAAAATCATAATGCATAGATGAGCATAAACATAGCAAACAATTTATTTAGTTTTGGCACACAAACATAATACACATCACAAACAGACTTTGAGAGAGAGAGAGAGAGAGAGAGAGAGAGAGAGAGAGAGAGAGAGAGAGAGAGAGAGGGTATATGAATCTTAATTTGTGTCAATAGATGGCTTCAACAACATCTCTATGCTTGCCCCTGTATATATTCAAACACATGACAAAGTTGCAAGATTCACACACAAATCCGTGTTTAAGGTAGACATATCCACCACAGCCATCGCATTGACTTTTGATGGTTATTAGTTGATACACAAGAGGGTGAGGATGACAAGCAGTGGTGTAATACTCGATTATTTTCACGTAATATTTAATTTTCTTGATTAATTTTATTTTATTTTTTTATGTGGGCTTATTATTGTTTCAATTAGGATTATTGGACCTTAAGTTACTTTTCTCTAAGCCTAAATATATATATATATATATATAATGGAATTTTCAGACAAGATATGGTATATTTTTCTTAGAATCTTATGGGTACGGAGTAGACATGGGCACAGTTCGGCGGTTCCGGTTTCGGTTCCGGAACCGCCGGTTTTCGGAACCGGGAAGAGTAAAACCTGAACCGAACCGCCATATACACTGTTCTGGTTCCGGTTCCGGAACCGCCGGTTCCAACGGTTCCGGTTCCGGTTCCCAGTTCCGCCGGTTCCAACGGTTCCGGTTCCCGGTTCCGGAACCGCCGGTTCGGCCGGTTCCTTTTTTTTTTTAAATAACCAACAACTTTGAAAATTAATTTTTTGTCTTTCGAATTTGATTATCACAAGAGATTGAATTGAATATATAGTTAACTTAACTAAAACAATTATATTTTACAAAAAAAAAAATTACAACAATCAAAATTTAACATTTACAACTTATAATAAAATAAAAAACAAAATAGAAAAGTTACAACAAAAATTTAACTTACCCAAAAACATTTACTTCTTTTAACAAGAGATTACAACTTTACAAGTTTTCAATTACAACATATTAAAAAAAAAATAGAAGAGAAAAAAAAAATACTTGAACTTAATTGTAAATTACAAATTAAAATTTAATTTATAATTTACAATTAAGTTGCCTACGTATCCTCATAGTTGAGGAATCAAAGTCGACGTAGTTCTCTTACGGTCTTACCTTGATGCTTGGCGAGACTCAATCACTCCCGGATGTGGTTGAATACTCGGTTCCATCTTCATCCTCATCGTCTTCATCAAAATTTACTTCTCGTTTTCTTACCTCGGCGTTCGACCAATCATGAAGTAAAGCTTGATTTTCTAGATTTTCCACCCTTAAATTGGATCTTCGAAGATCCAAAATGTAACCGCCGGTGCTAAATGCTTGTTCAACCGAGACGGTGGATGCCGGGCACGCAAATATTTCCTTTGCCATTAGAGATAAAATAGGAAAGTTTTTTGCTCTTCGAGACCACCATCTCAAGAGCTCGTTAGGTGTATCAAATCCAAGTTCTTCAAAAGTAGTAGATAGATAATTATCTACTTCTTGATAAAGACTATTACTCCTAGGTTTTTTTTAATTTTCTAATATCATAAAACCTATAATATTGATGAGGTGTTGAAAGTTCGGATCGTGATGATGTTCGGGTTGATCCGAAACCGAACTACCTCCACCAATATTATTATTTCCGTGACCGCTTTCACTATTTAAACTATCACCATACAAAATTTTATATTCTTTAAAACAATCATAAAGTAATTGTTTTGTGTTACCTACAATTATATGCGGATTAGGAGTGTCATCATCCTTAACCGGAAATAATGCATCATAATACATTGTTAGTAATTCTTCTAAACCATCTTCTCTAATTCTAGGATCTAAAAGTTTTGAAATTAAAAATAAATCGGGAATTTCTTGATAATACTTTAACCATTTAATTCTCATGCTTGCAATCCAATTTTGTAAAGAGTTATGCAAATAATATGATTGTAAAATAAGTGCAATTTTAACACAATGATCTACAACTAAAGGAGAAGTGGGATAGTAACATCCGGATAATTCTTCCGTTGCATCTTTAAAAACTTTCAAAAGAGACATTAATTCAACACATGTATCCCATAAACTCGGAAATAAAGGAATGCCTAATTGTTCTTGTGAAAAAAATGTACATAATTCATTTCTAACCTCATAAGATGAATTCAACATTTTATAGGTCGAATTCCAACGATTAGGCACATCTTTAGTGATTTTTTTGGGTTCCGGCATACCATATGCTTTACAAAATCTTCTCCATTTTTTGCATAAAGTTGCATGTCTTTTTAAATGTCCAATTGCTAATCTAATAGGACCTATATGTGATTTAAAATGTTCCATGCCATCTTGTACACACAAATTTAAAACATGACACATGCATCTAATATGGAAAAAATCTACCCTTAAATGATGGTTGACACATTTGAATTAATAAAGGCAAACTAGCAGTATTAGCACTAGCATTGTCAAATGAAATTGAAAAAAATTTTGTAACTAAATTATATTCTTGCAAAATCGTATGAATTTTATGAGCAATATGTGTGGCCGTGTGTTCTTGATCAAATTCTCTATATGCAAGTAATCGTTTTTGCATTGTCCATGAATTATCTATCCAATGACAAGTAAGTCCTAAGAAGCTATGTTCTCTCCAATGATCCGACCATATATCGGCACAAATTGAAACTTTTTGTTGTAAAGAACCAAACATATCAGTTAAAGAATACTTATATTCACCTACAATTTTTTCAATATCACGAACTAATATTCTACGTGAAACACCGGACACTTGAGGGTTCATTGATAGTGACACAAGATTTTTATACAAATCATTTTCAACAAAATTAAAAGATAAAGACATGCCACAAACCATTTTTGACAAATATTTTCTTATTAAAGGTTCGGAATATTTAAATAAAGAAGGCGTACCTTGTAATTCATCGGTGGATCCGGTGAATCCTCCAGGACCTCCACGAGGTAGTTGTGTTTGCCGCCGATCGATTCCAACTTTGTCCGGATGGATACGTTGCAAATGTTTTTGAGCGTGCCATAACCTCCTCCTTTTTAAAACACATATTCCACCCCGCAATAGTTGCAAACTGCTTTATTATTTTGGATCTCTTTTGGAGTGGACGGCAAAGATATCCGATCTTAATGCCTCATCTCGTCCACTTTGAGTTTGTCGAGTACTTTGACTTTCACTCTCTTGAGTTGGATGCACTTCTTCTTTGTTAGATTCGTTTTGTGCACCTAAATTGATAATAAAAATAAATTAATAGATAGTTGAGAGAGATATTTAAAAAAAAGTATAAAATAATATTTAAGAGGGATATTTTATAAAATAAATACAAACCTAATTGAGCTTCAAAATCTTCTTGCCATTCGACCGGAATTTCAATATCTTCACCGTCAAGATTGAGATATCTTGGAACCAAAGGAGATGGTGGTGGCATTCCGGTTCCGGCACTTGAACTCGGCATAACCGATTTCCCTTTTGCTTGTCGAGAAGATGATCCTCTACCTCTACGTCCTCTTTGGCTTGAGCTCGACATTTTGAGAGAGATTAATAAAGATAAAGAATATAAAGATGATTGAGAGAGAGAGATTGAGAGAGATGTGAGAGATATGTGAGAGAGCTTGAGCGATGTGAGAGAGATGTGAGAGAAATGTGAGAGAGCTTGAGAGAGATCGAGAGAGATTGAGAGAGATGTAAGAGAGATTGAGAGAAATTGAGAGAGATTGTGAAATGTGAATTGAAATGAGATGGAAGGGTATTTATAGGAAAAGAAAAAAAAATTGAAATAGCCGTTGGGAACCGCTGGTTCCCGGTTCCGGAACCGCCGGTTCCCAACGGACATTTGATCTTGGTCGTTGAAGATCAACGGCTATTTAATCTCAGCCGTTGATCTTCAACGGCTATATTTTTTGAAATGCAGAACCGGGAACCGGAACCGCCGGTTCCGAACCGGCAGTTCGAACCGCCGGTTCCGGTTCCAAAATTTACAAAACCGAAACCGAACCAGCTGTCTCACGGTTTCGGTTCCAAACCGGAACCGGAACCGGTCAACGGTTCGAACCGAACCGTTGACCGCCGGTTCGAACCGCCGGTTCCGGTTCCGAACCGGAACCGTGCCCATGTCTAGGTACGGAGGTTAGCCTTTTGCTAGGAAAAAAATAGATATTTTCTCTCAATTAATTAGAAGATTAGATACAGATACAGATTTTCTTTAGAAGATACATCTAAATTTAAATCTTGTCTAACCTATAAATACAACCTAGCATTCCTTCAACAGGAATAATCTAGGTATTATAGAACTTCAGGCGAGGAGATAAGGCATGTATTAGAAACATATCACTTGCATGAGATTTTCCTTATATTACGAGAAGTCACGTAAGAGGTGAGGTTCCTTTTATGGCATGTCATTATTAAATATGTTGTATGTTTAAGTATGTTATGATTGCTATATGAATTGATACGCTGATACGGGATCATAATTTGATCCAAATTGATACGGGATCATTATTTGATCCAAACTGATACGGGATCATTAATTTGATCCACCTATGTTACGTTGGCCATTTATTGATACGAAATGTTATGATTTGATACGCTCATGTTGCTTTCATTCTATGCTTTTACTACTCTATATTTAATTTTGACAAGCCTGAACCTCACGAGCTGGGTGTAGCTCACCCCCATTTACCTTCCTACTTTTCAGGATAGGGAGTTTGTCAAGGCGACGGGAGCAGGCGGATGAAGCATATTTTTATTATTCTCTTTTTTGAATTATGGGTTCGTTTTATTCATAAACGAATTGAAATTTTATTAGGGTTTGTTATGTTTTTCTTCAAACTTATCTTAGGAAACAAATGCTTATGCCTACTTTCATGATTATATGAAGTTATGAGTTTTCCAAATTGAATAATTATTTAATTAGTGGCATGATTAGGTTGATTTTAATTACGTACTCATTTTAGAATGAATACTATTATTTATTTATTCGTATGGGTTAAATTGTTTGTTAGGTTAATGGGCATGAAAAATCAATTTCTTGTTGTTTAGGTCTTTATGCTACTACTTATTATTAAATTTTGTTTCCAAAAATATATTATTGGTTATAATTACTTGAGGTTACGACATACAAAAATGTAGTATTATGAAATCTAGTAATTCATTGTAGTGCTTGGATAAAATTTATGCCATATGGTTCTCTTTTAATTTTACCAAAGCCTATATTATGTGTCTACTTGTTTATAACTATAATTTACTATTTAATTATATGTTATAAATTAATTATATTTTCCGCTGCTATAAATTTTAATGTAGTAGGATTACTTAATCAAGTTTTTTATACACAATTTATATTGAGGACTTAAATTTTGTAATAAATCGAGTAAGGTCCTAATTCTTTTTATATGTTCTTTAACGACCTAGTTATTAGGATGAAATTCCTTAATATTTATTTACTTATTTAGTAACCTATTTTACTTTTTATTATTAAAAATATGTAGTAAATTAATATATATCTAAATAAATATTTGGGTCGTTACATTGTGGTATCAGAGCAGGTTTATGTTTCTGTAGACTTGTTTAAATTGTGAATTTATGATGAAATGTTTGGAAAAAAAATATATTATATATAAATATATATATCAGCTATATGCTTCGCCATCTTCTTCCGTTCACCATGACAACTCCAAAGGTATGCAATGAGTTATGATTTATGTTATGAAATTTCGAGGACGAAATTATTTTCAACGAGGGTAGGATGTAATACCCGATTATTTTCACGCAATATTTAATTTCCTTGATTAATTTTATTTTATTTTTTTATGTGGGCTTATTATTGTTTCAATTAGGATTATTGGACCTTAAGTTACTTTTCTCTAAGCCCAAATATATATATATATATATATATATATATATATATATATAATGGAATTTTCAGCCAAGATATGGTATATTTTTCTTAGAATCTTATGGGTACGGAGATTAGCCTTTTGCTAGAAAAAATAGATATTTTCTCTCAATTAATTAGAAGATTAGATATAGATACAGATTTTCTTTAGAAGATACATTTAAATTTAAATCTTGTCTAACCATAAATACAACCTAGCATTCCTTCAACAGGAATAATCTAGGTATTATAGAACTTCAGGCGAGGAGATAAGGCATGTATTAGAAACATATCACTTGCATGAGATTTTCCTTATATTACGAGAAGTCACGTAAGAGGTGAGGTTCCTTTTATGGCATGTCATTATTAAATATGTTGTATGTTTAAGTATGTTATGATTGCTATATGAATTGATACGCTGATACGGGATCATAATTTGATCCAAATTGATACGGGATCATTATTTGATCCAAACTGATACGGGATCATTAATTTGATCCACCTATGTTACGTTGGCCATTTATTGATACGAAATGTTATGATTTGATACGCTCATGTTGCTTTCATTCTATGCTTTTACTACTCTATATTTAATTTTGACAAGCCTGAACCTCACGAAATGGGTGTAGCTCACCCCCTTTTACCTTCTTACTTTTCAGGATAGGGAGTTTGTCAAGGCGACGGGAGCAGGCGGATGAAGCATATTTTTATTATTCTCTTTTTTGAATTATGCGTTCGTTTTATTCATAAACGAATTGAAATTTTATTAGGGTTTGTTATGTTTTTCTTCAAACTTATCTTAGGAAACAAATGCTTATGCCTACTTTCGTGATTATATGAAGTTATGAGTTTTCCAAATTGAATAATTATTTAATTAGTGGCATGATTAGGTTGATTTTAATTACGAACTCATTTTAGAATGAATACTATTATTTATTTATTCGTATGGGTTAAATTGTTTGTTGGGTTAATAGGCATGAAAAATCAATTTCTTGTTGTTTAGGTCTTTACGCTACTACTTATTATTAAATTTTGTTTCCGAAAATATATTATTGGTTATAATTACTTGAGGTTACGACATACAAAAATGTAGTATTATGAAATCTAGTAATTCATTGTAGTGCTTGGATAAAATTTATGCCATATGGTTCTCTTTTAATTTTACCAAAGCCTATATTATGTGTCTACTTGTTTATAACTATAATTTACTATTTAATTATATGTTATAAATTAATTATATTTTCCGCTGCTATAAATTTTAATGTAGTAGGATTACTTAATCACGTTTTTTATATACGATTTATATTGAGGACTTAAATTTTGTAATAAATCGAGTAAGGTCCTATTTCTTTTTATATGTTCTTTAACGACCTAGTTATTAGGATGAAATTCCTTAATATTTATTTACTTATTTAGTAACCTATTTTTCTTTTTATTATTTAAAATATGTAGTAAATTAATATATATCTAAATAAATATTTGGGTCGTTACAAGTGGCCATAGCATAATGCTGCCCAAACGCTATGTTTCTATGCCATCCAGATGTCACAGGAATGCAATTGGGATGGAAGGAGCTATCGCACTTGTGATAGCGATACATCCACTTCTTGGCATCCATTTGTTTTTCACAGAAATTGCAGTAGAATTCCTCGGGATGGTTTAGATTAGCATCGTATGTCAATGGCAAGGGGTGCTTATCCCCTCTATGTTTAACGATTGGGGGGCAGCAAAACACATGTAAAACACAAAATGAAGTCACACCTATCGCAATTGTAAGAAAAAACCCAATTAATATAATAATCACAAGCACTACACAATTTGATTGTTGTTCCTTTAGTAACTTTGAGAAGATGTTTTGGATGAGCAGCATGTTTTATGGTGCGAGGCAGAGAAGCGTACTTTATGTCGGTTCTAAAGTCGTTGAGTTTATTGCCGTAAGTGAGCCCATTTGTTTCAAAACTACAAAAACTACACCAAATACCTCTGGCCCTGAAATCAGGAGGAGTTTCAAGCATCAACTCGAAACATTTGGGGAGTGAAGGCTCATCGTGGAGTAATGGCTGATTGTGGTAAGTGGAAGCAAGCGAAATGGAGAAAATATTTGCATTCACCACAACTGTAATAGTAACACTTGTCAGAAGAAGAAAATGATGATGATGATTTTAATTTCCTGTCATATATAGGTGTTGTGCATCCATCACATATCAACTCAAGTCTCCATCCATCATCATCATCATCATCATCATCGTCGTTATCATCATCATTATTGTTCTTGTTGTTATCTTCTGATGAGACTAAAGTCAGTAGATGACAATGCAAATGCGACCTGTACTTATCATGTTAAGATGTGGAGAGTGATCACCCTTCGACCGTTGGGGTCCCGCTTGGCAGCATTAGGTCTATTTCTTTATCAGTTTTAGACCTGCAGGAGCCGTTTTGGGTTATATCAGAGCAGTTTTGGGTCTGGCCCATTTGGCAGTATTAGGTCTTAGACAATTGTTATAAATACCTTCTTTGTATCTTGTAAACTCAAGTTATAACAACAGGTCAATAAAATAGCTCTTCCTTTCCGCCGTGGACATAGCACAATCACCCTGATTGTGTGAACCACGTAAATCTCTGTGTTGTTTAATATTTCGTGCATTTTCTATTGTGTGTGAATTATCGATTTTACCTTAACAAGTGGTATCAGAGCTATGGCTAACGAAGGGAAGGTTAAAATCGATAAGTTTGAAGGCCAGGATTTTGCCTTCTGGAAGATGTAGATCGAAGACTATCTTTACCAGAAAAAGCTTCATCTACCCTTGGCTGAACAAAAACCAGAAGGGATGTCGGAGGCAGATTGTAACCTGTTGGATCGACAGGCTCTTGGTGTGGTCAGATTGTCATTGGCGAAGAACGTTGCTTATAACATCGTCAACGAGAAGACAATGTTTGGACTGCTCAAGGCGTTATCCAATATGTACGAGAAACCCTCAGCGGCAAATAAGGTTTTCTTGATCAGGCAGTTGGTAAACACGAAAATGAAGGAGGGCGCATCCGTAACAGATCACATCAACGAATTTAATTCTATAATATCCAGGTTATGATCGGTTGAAATTAAATTCAATGATGAAGGTCAAGCATTGTTGTTGTTATCTTCGTTGCCGGATAGTTGGTCTGGAACAGTCACAGCAGTTAATAGTTCATCTGGAACCACTAAGCTATCCTTTGAAGGGATTCGAGATCTGATCCTTGGTGAAGATATTCGGAGAAGGAGTGCTGGAGAAAGCCCTAGCAATTTACTGAGTACAGAGGAGAGGGGCAGAAAATCCAACAGAGGGGGTAATGGCAAAGGAAGACCGAAATCGAAATCAAGAAAGAGAGGTTAGTCTAAGACCAGGAAAGACATCACATGTTGGAATTGCAAAGAGAACGGACACTTCAGAAATCAGTGCCCAATACCCGCAATAGACAAAGGCAAGAAGGAGATGAATGTGGCAGAAGATTCTGATGATGCCTTGATTTGCAGTGTCGAATGCTCAATTGAATCTTGGATTATGGATTCAGGTGCTTCGTTTCATGCCTGATATTGCAGAGAAGTGATGCAGAATTTCAGACCCTATAGTGGAAAGGTTCGGTTAGCAGATAATAAAAGCCTAGAGATCACAGGTATTGGGGATGTTGTCCTCAAGACTACTTTGGGTACAACCTGGAAACTGAAAAATGTGAGGTATATTCCATACATAAAGAAGATGTTGATTTCGGTAGGACAGTTAGATGAAGAAGGTTACCACGTGAATTTTGGTAATCAGCAGTGGAAAGTATCAAAGGGAAACCTAGTTATTGGTCGTGGACACAAACAAAGTACTCTTTACATGGTTCAAGTGTCTGCAGATGGAGCAATTGCAGCAGTTGAAGATACAGGGGTTTCTACACTATGGCACCAAAGCCTTGGTCACATGAGTGAAAAGGGGATGAAGGTGCTAGCTTCTAAAGGGAGAATTCCAGATCTTAAGAATGTGAAAGTTAATTTTTGTGAGCCATGTGTTCTTGGCAAACAAAAGAAACTTTCTTTCGTCAAGACGGGACAACCACCCAAGTCTGGGAAGCTAGAGCTCATTCATTCTGATGTTTGCGGACCCACAAAAGTTTCTTCAGTTGGAGGATCCCGGTTTTATGTTACCTTCATAGACGACTCCATGCGAAAGGTATGGGTTTATTTTCTTAAAAATAAATCTGATGTTTTCTGCACATTTAAAAGGTTTAAAGCTGCTGTTGAGAACGAGACTAACTTGAAGATCAAGTGTTTAAAGTCAGATAATGGGGGTGAGTACAGCAAAACAGAGTTCATTGAATATTGTGCTGAACATGGGATCAGAATGTTAAAGACAGTTCCAGAAACACCATAGCAGAATGGTGTTGCTGAAAGGATGAACAGAACACTGAATGAGAGGGCTAAGAGCATGAGATTGCATGCAGGTTTGCCAAAGATGTTCTGGGCAGATGCAGTCAACATAGCAGCATACTTGATCAACAGAGGACTCTCAGCCCCAATAGGGTTCAAGATTCCAGAGGAAGAATGGAAAGGTCGAGAGGTATCCCTTACTCACTTGAAAGTTTTTTGTTGTGTTTCTTATGTTCGTATTAAGGATGCAGATAGAGATAAACTTGAGGCAAAGGCAAAGAAGTGTACTTTTATCGTGTACGGGTTGGATGATATGGGCTACAGATTTTGGGATAACCACAGCAAGAAAGTTATCAGAAGCAGAGATGTTACATTCAATGAGAATGCCTTTTACAAAGATGATATTGCAGCAGGCTCAAGTAAAAGCAAACAACCTGAAAACAAACAACAGGTGGTGTGATGGGATAACAGAAGGCGACATAGCACAACCTGTCAGAACACTTGAGATAGGTGAAAGTTCAGGAAGAAGTGGGAGCTCAGTTTTTTTAGAAGGTTCTGATAATAGTGGGAGCATTGAAGACAGTGGGAGTTTAGAAACGGTAGTGCCAGAACCAGAAACTCCACATGTTAGACAGTCCACCAGAGTTCATAGACCTCCAGACAGGTATTCTCCATCAGTATGTTATCTGTTGCTGACAGAGAATGGAGAGCTAGAGTCTTATCCAGAGGCGTTAAAAATGAAGGATTCCATACAGTGGAAGAAGGCCATGGAAGATGAACTGACAAGAACCAGACTTGGTCCTTAGTCAAATTACCAGCGGGAAAGAAAGCACTACAGAACAAGTGGGTGTTCAGGGTTAAAGATGAGGCAGATGGCAGCAAGAGATACAAGGCCAGGTTAGTTGTCAAGGGGTTCCAACAGAAGAAGGGGGTTGATTACAACGAGATCTTTTCACCAGTTGTGAAGATGACCACCATCAGATTGGTTCTTAGTATTGTAGCTGCTAAAGGTTTACATCTGGAGTAGTTGGAGGTGAAGACAGCTTTTCCACATGGAGACCTTGATAAAGACATCTACATGGTACAACCAGAAGGTTTTGTGGTGACTGATAAGGAGAACCTGGTGTGCAAACTGAAGGAAAGCCTGTATGGATTGAAACAAGCTCCGAGGCAGTGGTACTTGAAGTTTGACAGCTTTATGCAGCGGAATGGGTACACCAGATGTGAGATGGACCATTGTTGCTACTTGAAGAATTTTAGGTCATCTTATATCATTCTCTTATTATATGTTGATGACATGTTGGTGGCTGGATCAGACATGGAGAAAGTTAAAAAATTGAAAGATCAGTTGTTCAGAGAGTTCGAGATGAAGGACTTGGGAGCTGCTAGACAGATTCTTGGCATGAGCATAGTCAGAGAAAAAGGAGTTGGTACCTTAAAGCTTTCACAGCAGAAGTACATTCGGAGAGGTTTAGAGAAATTCAACATGATAGATGCTAAAGCCAGAAGCACGCCTTTGGGGAGTCATTTAAAATTCTCCAAGGAGCAATCTCCAAAGACAAATGAAGACAAGTAAGAGATGGCTAAAGTTCCTTATGCATCAGCAGTTGGTAGCTTGATGTATGCTATGGTATGCACCAGACCGGATATCGCTCATGCAGTGGGAGTTGTTAGCAGATTCATGTCTAATCCTGGTAAGGAGTATTGGGAAGGAGTCAAGTGGCTGTTACGCTACTTAAAAGGCACTTCTGAGGTTGCCTTGTGTTTCAGGAAGAAGAAGGTGGTCTTAGAAGGTTTCAGTGATGCTGATTTGGGAGGATGTACTGACTCGGGCAAAAGCACTACAGGTTATGTGTTCACTATTGGGGGTACGGCAATCAGCTGGATGTCCAGATTACAGAAGAGTGTTGCTCTTTCAACTACAGAAGTAGAGTATATGGCCATTGCTGAAGCGGCCAAGGAGCTGATCTAGTTGAAGAATTTTCTTTCAGAGTTGGGCATGGAACAGGAAGATTATGTCCTATATTGTGATAACCAGAGTGCTATTCATCTTGTGAAGAATCCAGTGTTTCACAGCAGGACGAAACACATTAATTTGCGGTATCATTTCATTCGAGAGCAGATTTCTAATGGCACTCTAAATCTGAAGAAGATCCCTAGTACGAAGAATCCAGCGGATATGCTTACCAAGGCGGTGACAGCAGAGAAGTTGAAGATATGTATGGCTTCAACTGGGCTTCTAGAAACTTGAAGAGGAGGCGCTGAAAGGGAGAGAGAGAGTTAGTTTGGGTTTACAGAAGGTACATGGTTGTTTGGATGGCAGGAGAATGTTGATCGAGCCTCCAAGTGGGAGATTGTTAAGATGTGGAGACTGATCACCCTTCGACCGTTGGGGTCCCGCTTGGCAGCATTAGGTCTATTTCTTTATCAGTTTTAGACCTACAGGAGCCGTTTTGGGTTATATCAGAGCAGTTTTGGGTCTGGCCCATTTGGCAGTATTAGGTCTTAGACAATTGTTATAAATACCTTCTTTGTATCTTGTAAACTCAAGTTGTAACAACAGGTCAATAAAATACCTCTTCCTTTCCGCCGTGGACGTATCACAATCACCCTGATTGTGTGAACCACGTAAATCTCTGTGTTGTTTATTATTTCATGCGTTTTCTATTGTGTGTGAATTATTGATTTTACCTTAACATATCATTGAAAACCTTGTTAGGAGAAGGGACGCCTATTTCTCCTATGTTTCTCATGATCTAAGGTTTGATCGACATCTCATAGACATCATTAACTGGAAACTCGATAGTGTCTTCATCATCAGGAGTACTCCTAGAGGAGGTGGCTGCATGGCGCACTTGATATGAACAACATAGCTGCAACGCTCACAGTGATACACCCAATTCATGTGAAGAAAATCTATGTTGCAGATATCACATCTGTATCGAAACTTGATATATCTCAGGGGAAGATGAAAAGCGAGGGTGAGGGAATGATGGAGGTGGTGTTGTGGGAATTCCTTGGTAGAGGCTGCATATATACGAGCTCCCGTATTCCATCATGCCACAAGCATCACATCTGAACGAATGTCTTCTCCTCAACCACCTCAACTCATGCGCTGGGTGACTCGGGTGCTTTATGCTCTGCTTGTAGTTGTGGTCGTCTTCTTCAGCTGAAAGTACAACGCCCATTACCTGAGCGCATCCAAAGTGAATCAAGAACTTACAACCATAGTTAGCACAAACGTAGCCACAATTCCTGGACACCCACCTTTCACAAACTGCACATAAGCCCTCTGGAAAACTAGTAATATAAAAATTTTGAAGTGTGTGTTGAGGGTGGAAAAGATGCGTAATCTTTCTTGGCATTTCTGCAAATTCCTCATGAAATTTTGATTCACAATCTGCACATTGACAGGCTGTCTTTCTAGGAACACGCTTACCACAACCAGAACATGCATATCTTTGATCACTAGTATTTTCAGTCAGAGTCAATGGATGTTTGTGCACGGACTTACGAAGAATAATCTTCTTCTTCTCGTCCATCTCTTTTGTTGCTCTGACTGCCTTCACGAAACAGACGACCATTATATAAAGAAACACAAAATTATATACTTTCATTCAAATTTTGGAAAGAATTCCACAAAGTGAAAAGTGGAATCATACAAATTAACTTCAAATATGGGCAAAGTAATTATTTTGATCAAAGATTTTTTTTTAATGTCTATAATATCTTTATTAATTATTTTCATAATCCTATCTCCAACTATCATATTTTGACTATAATTCATATTATGGGAAAATTGTTAGATTATCAAATCACAAGAAAAATTATTTTTTTTATTGGTAAAAAGAGAGAAACTTTGAAACTTAAATATAAGAAATCATCATTTTAAGCACGTGAGTGTGTATTTTTTATTTTTTAAAAATAAGCATATGTTTTATTTAAATATGCATGTATGAGAGAGTTATGAAGAACAAGGCAAGCTATAAACGTTATGCTTTTCAATTGTGAATGGTAACATTTTTTAAATTCTTTCTGGTTAATAATTTTGTTATATACAATAATTTATTTTATAAAATATTAAAATGATACAAAGAAATGGTTTACTTCTTAACAAAATTAAAAAAAAAAAAAAAAAAAAAAAAAAGAGATAGCTATGCATAAAAAGAAAAAAGTAGGAGGTAAGTAACATTTTTTATGTCAAACGCTTCTTAGAAAGAGACACGTTTAGGTTATTCCTATTATAAAAGTTTAAATACTTAGAATTATGGAATAAAATTAGTTTCATATTAAAATAAATTGAAAAAGTATGACTACGAAACGTACATTTTGAAAATTAGGACACATTAGAATTCGTACAAGATGATTTAAAAAGTACGACATTTTGAAAATCTGTGTTTTTAAGATTTTTGTTTAAATCATTTATATAACTCGGACTAATTGTGTTTGAATATCTAAATCATAGATTATATGAAATACAAAGTGGAAGTAAATAATTAAAAATATTTTTTACGATCCATGCCTAAACTTGCACAACATTGTATACGTAATGCTAATTAAAGGTTTAACAATATAAAATGCACAACCCTCGAATGATAGGATCGCAAGTTGATCAATGACGTTTGAAATCTTATTTCCAAATTTATCCACGTCAGCCTTCTCTCCAAGTTTATCCACGCCCAGCCTTGATACGTAGACCCATGGTGTATCTTGATTTCCGTATATCCTTTTTAGAATGAGACGAACAATCTAGAATTAAAAATAAAATTAAAAATTCTCAACACACGAGAGGAAAGGAAAAGAGAACAAGAAGATGACAATTAAATTCACTCTTTGTTGTTTTCTTTCCTGTATGTTCTCTTGTTCTCACTTTGGGGATCTATTTATAGAGATCCCCTTAGGCCTCTTCATGAGTTAAGGAGTTCTCATCTCCATGTGTTAGGCGTATCTTCAAGACTAAGCTTTTAGATGTCATTTTTAACTTTAGTTAATTCTCTGAATTAATTCCTAAGATTAAAAGACTTCTTCCATTTAATTTTTTAATTTTCTAGCATTATTTAGGCCTAATTAATTATTTGTCCAACAAATAAAATTAGCCCAATAATTAAGTATCTCCATGATCATTTAGTTACTTAAGCTCAAATAATTAATTTGTCCAACAAATAGTATTTAGCCTAATAATTAATTAATTAGTTAATTTTCTCCGTTCCAACGCACCAAAATCTCGTTCTGCATGTGACCATTTAGGTTCATTAATTCACCTAGTCCAAGAACAAACAATCCTATTACAAGATTAATTAATCACCTTTGAGTTTTCCCAATCCTTAGGTACTAAAGACATTCATTCATTCATGTACAACAAATACTACTACGGAAACTCATAGGCAAATGATGAATTCAACCTGCGAACCTTTCATCTGTAGTACTATGCATATACAGTTCCTTCGTTCGATTCTTCAATTATGTCTATGGTTTGGTCATTTTAATATGGTCCCATAATTGATATTGATAACTATAATATTCTCACAAACTCAGTCAATTTGTTGGCCTATAATGAAATTTCATATCCTATGTTCTGGGTGTAAGCCTTGCACAAGATCTTCATTGGATACGATGAGTGTAGGAAATATTGATAAAACATCCCTATAGATTACTCTGTGGGCTAGCGAATTATGTCTTGTCAACAGTACCCCGTTTGGCCTTTTACGAGAAGTTTAAGGAACCAGTCATATATACGACTTCTCTTATGCAAGACCACATACATACGTATAGTCTAAGAACTAATTAGAGTACCTACAGAAATCAGAACCTCAATTTTCTCGTTGCCACTACGGCTACTAAATGGTTTGAGTTCTAATGCGAGATCAATTTAATGTGCTCGTACTGGATGAACTTCACATTCATTAGTCTATGTGGTATCTCTGCACCGATATCTATGGAATGGGATATCCACTCCCTTAGTGACGTACCGCTCAGTATAAACCTATCTACATCTTACGATATTCTTCTCGTAGATTCTATAACTTGGAACATTTTATGATCTCAACCACCCAGACTTATTCCATGACCACGAACCCGTACATGACCTAGTCTTCTACTAACCGAGATGATGGAATTCAATATCATATAACATGTAAAACATAAATAAATATGACAAAGAAGAAATGTGTTAAACTTTTATTTACATTAATAAAGATTGTATTTGATATATGTCTTTTAGGCCAACCTAATAATTGGCTGCTAGGGCACATATTCTTACAAATTGATTGTAGTAAATGATCGCTGTTTAGAATTTAATAAAGTTATGATTATATATTTTTCAAACTTATTTTTACCATAAATCTATAGTGTCTTGTATAATATATTTTTATTACATTTCTAAATAAAATTTTATTTTTATTTTTAAAAGTTTTTTTTTATCATAGTTGAAAATTTAGTGTATTAATGTAGATTTATTATTCATATAGCAATTGATGCAAGTTCATATTTGGGGATTAAATAAAAGAATTCATATATGGGGATTAAATATGCATGTATGATAAAGCTATAATATTAATGAAGGATTATGCTTTTGACTTACGAAATAATAAAGGTAAAATTATGTTATACTTTTTAATTGTTTGTGGTTTAGTTATAGACCAAATGAAAAGTAGAATCATAAAACTTCAACTATGAGTAAGAATACATGCATGCATCTATTCTTAAGCAATTGTTTTGTTAAAAGATTTTTTTTTTCTTTAACTCTTTATCATATTTTTTATATTTTCAAGGGGCCTCATTTTTTTCTTGTTGTACTATGGTTCCTCATTTTGATGTCGATGCTAAAGTAATGTTTATCTATTTTTAAATATCTTGTTGCTCCTTTGATTTTGAACTTCGGAACAACTTTACAATGACTTGTTGCAGGAGAATTGTAGGTGTGTTAGTAATGTAGTTGATTGATTTATGATAAATTGTTGATTCAAGATTTTTTATTGTTTATCTTAGTTATGATTCCTTTTATTATTGCATGCATGATGGTTTGGATCCCTTTTATGCATGTCTAATTAATTGAGTTGAAACTGGAAGAAGATATTTAATTATTAATAATAGGAATTTTGGTACTTGTATTTTTAACACAATTCATTTCACATGCACTTTATGTTTTTTACTTATTTATTATTTTGTCCGGAATTACTCATGTGCGTTTTTGTCAATTTTGCAGCATCTCTTAAACAACTATGGATTGATGGAGTACATAGATTGGACAAATGGACCTAACACAGGGTCACTCAGTACAAGGACGTGAAGAAAATTCAAATGCGAGAATTATGAGAGAAATATTCAGTAACTTATCTACAAGTGTAGAGAAGGAGAGATGCAGGAAATTAAGAGGATAATTAATTGGTGTTGTGATAAACATAGGATTTACATGCAAGTCGGAGTTATTATGCATAATTTTTAGGATATTGTATGTACCTAAGTGATGAATTTATAATGATTTTGCTATATTTTGTAACGTCACGAGTTTGTTAATGTTTTGACAGAATACCCGACATTTGACCATTTGTTCTTATCCTCTCGTTGATTCTCGGGGATCACAATTTGCACTTATCCTCTTGTTTCAAAGGAGATTCTTGTGGATCACAATTTGTACTTATCCTCTTGTTTCAAAGAAAATTCTTGGGATCATGATTTGTATTTATCTCTTGTTCCGAAGGAGATTTTTGGGGGGAACTAAAACCCTATATGACCCTTATAAAAAGAGTAACGTGTGAATGAAGAAGATCATCAATTTTGATAGTTGATTATCACTTCTCATAGTTAGAAATATATATATACGAGGAGGAACCGAGCAACCAAGTCAACAGAGAGACAAGAAATGAAGATCATTAGGCATCAGTTTTCATAGTTTATATTATTTTCTCTTTTATAGATGTTAACTATAATTGTGAACTCGTTTCCTATGGACTTTGAGTTGATAATGTGTAGGTAAACAATTAGTGATTTAAGAGTTTATACAATTATAGATTCATATGATTTTCATTTTTTATTTTTATAAATTCATTGGCATTTCAGATAATATCTTTGCTGAATTAACAGAAGTAGATGAAGGACTTTATTATTATATCGAAATCAAAATTGTTAACATTTGGTTAGAAGTTGATGTAGTGCATATTTTAGATGGCATTGGAAATACCAAGGTTTGGCTCGTTTCGGAAAAGAGCATATCCCATGTGAAGAAAATATAATTGTTCATATTTTATTTTATTGATATAATTTATTAAGTAATAAAATCTAAAATTTTAATATCCCATGTGGAAAAAGAAAAAAAAGAAAAAAGTCAGTTCAACGCATAACAGGAATGTAGCAGGTCAAATGAAAAACGTAGAGGACAGACTCATGAATGCCCAAATTTATGTGATATGTTAATAGAATATGCAAACTTAAAGGATATTCTGCCCAATCTTTCTCACTCCTAAAGTTATCACATATTTTAATTCTTCAGCTTACACACTTTTGAATATCTTTTAATTGTGCAACAAAATCAGCTTATTATTAAAAATAGATCCAGACAGGTTTTAACTGTTTAAGTAATATGTGACGAGCATATATATATATATATATATATATATATATACACACACTACGACATAATTCTAATGGTTTAAACTAAAAAATATGCAAATTTCTGTTTTTAATGATTTTCAGTATCTTATCTATAAGTTTCATATTACTACTATCAAATAATAATTAAATAAGAAAGGATATTAAAAAATATATAAATATTATATTATAAGTAAAAAATAAAAATTTTAAAATTCAAAATAAATCAACTAAATAATGAACATCACTAAAATTCTAAAAAATTAGAAAAAAAATGAAAAACAATAGAAAAAATTATAAGAGGAAATACAAAAATAATTTTAAAACTTTAACTTTGAAAATCAAACAATATTATAATATAACTTCTGAAAATCTAAAAACATTAAAAATTATAAAAATATATTTGAAAATAAATCATAAAAATTATAAAATAAGAATTATATTTTTCAACATCATTAAAATGACAATAATAATGAAAATTAAATCAGAAAAAATATAAAAAATATTATATTTTGAATTCTGAAAATGTAAAATAATTGGAATTAAAAATAACTTAAGAACTTAAATTTATACATACTTGATAAAATTACACTTACATAAAATAAAATAAAATTAAAATTAAAAGCAAATTAAAATAATTAACATAAAATAAAATAAAATTAAAAGAAAAAGAAAATTAAAATAACTAATAATAAATTAGAGAAATAATTTTGAATATTATAATAACTTCTGAAAATTATTCTTAAATTCAAATAAAACATGAAATTCTTTTAATTATAAGAATACTCTGTAAATACAATTGAATTTTAATATTATAAATCCAAAACATATTAACAAATAAAAATATTATGTTATAAAATGAGATTATCTAAAAAATATGAAAATAAAAAATAAATAACAAAAAATTTGAAATTAAATAAATAATTACAAATAAATAATTACTACTAGAAAATCAGAAAATATCATATAAATTCATAAATTTATAATTCTAAAAAAATTATTTATAATCTTGAGATTGTTTTATTATTTTCCAAATGTCTTAATATTATTCCTTCTTCCGAATCAAGAAAGTTAAAATTAAAAAATATTCATTAACCATTTGAATTATTTTGAATGAAATCATAAAGAAATATTTTTTTAGTTATGCAGATTTCTAAATATGGAAACATAAGATCGTACGGAATCATAAGAATTCAGTAACCCTTAGAAAGAAATAAACAAAGTAAAAATGTAATCAAATATCTTTTTCCTTTTTTTTTTTGTTTTGCTTTCCTTATCTTCTCTTTTTGTTTATCCATTCTTACTATTACAAAATTATGAGTACTGATTTTGATGATTTTTTCATTTCTCCTTTTTTATATTAATTATTAAATTTTAAGGATACTAAAATAATTCAAATATATTATTAAAGAGAAAATTGGCCAGAATATTCTGAAATGAGAGTTTTGTTTCACTAAGTTACCAACCTTTTTATTTTTTATCAATCTTTTATAATCATGAATTCTTACTGAACGATTTTGTTTATTTGTTAATTTCACTTATTCTATCACTTGGTTTCGCTTAACAAATAAAATGAGACATGAGTGTTGAAATATGACTTTTATTTTGAAATAAATAATATTTTTAAAACAAGATTATCATTTTGACCATTTCATTTTTTTACGAATTGAAATACTTGAAATCTGAAAATTTAGAAAGAATTTGACAAAGTGAAAAGTAAAAAATATACAAACTTCAACAACCGGAAAGAATCATAAGAGCTTCAAAATACAAGCATTTATCCTTTGGTAATTATTTCTGTGAAAGAATTTATTTACCTCTTTTTTTTTAATCCATTCTTACATATTACAAATATTATTTGAGAATACTTTTTTAGAAGAAAAAAATTAAGAAATGATTACTGCACAAACACAATCTCATAGTGGAAATTTAATTTGGTCATCCAATTACTCAAGATTTATAGCTGGCTAACTTAAACACATCTATACAATTTCTTAAATCAACAAACAACTCTAAATTACATGTAAATTCTATGATTATCAATAGTGAACGACTTATATTTATTCTTTGAGATGATCATAATTTGAAAATACCAAAAAAAAAAAAAAAAAAAGTTTCTATTAAAAAAATAAAAATAAACATAGAAGTACGAAATTTTATCTTTTATCATTTGACATATGCATCAACAAAGATAGTTAATGAAAATTTGGTGCAAGATTGAAGACGAACCTAGAGATCATTATCAAATCTCTGTTTCTCCTACTTCAATATATTCTTCAAATTCCACAATGGCTGAGTTCCAAAGATCCACCTCAAGCGTTGGTATCTCAAACCAAATCTCTCTTAAATCATCATAATATTCTAATAAATATTTACACACCCCCAAAACTTTTGTTATTTTTAGGATAAGATATTCAAAATTTATAACTATAAATATTAAATTTAAGCACTACCATTTTCATAATAATCTAAATAATGAAACCACAAGAGGTTTGGAATTCAATTTCTCTCCATCTCGTCTACATCTCAAATTTTTAACAGGTATACTACTTTTGTTATAAGAAAATAAAAATTAAAAAAACAATATCTTTGAGAAAAAACAAGAACTTTTGGTGCATAATTAGTCAAATCTACCATAAATTTAAATTTCTTTGTGCATTAGGATGACATTATCAACAAGGGAAGCTTTGTTGAGGATAATAAGTATGTATCCTACTTAAAACTAAATTCTTAAAAATTTAATATAATTGAAAAATAAAAATAATTAACAAAAAATCAAAAAAAAGAAAAATATAGAAAACATAACACCTAAAAAAATGTAATCTTTATAATACAAAATTCTAAAACACAAACCACCGAAAAACCTTAAAAAAGCTTAAATAAATAAATAAAACTAAAAACCTGAAAAAATAAGAGAACTAAAATAATAATAAAAATAATTGACCTATGTCGCAACAAAGTTGCGAGGGGATTCACCAGATCTGCCAACAACATTGACTTGACAACCGCAGTTGGAATCACTTTCAATTGGGAAAAACTAGCACTTGTCTCCTGGCTTGATGTTGCTTTCCTCACAGAATCTAGTTCAGTTAACGGTCAATGCTTTAAATGCAGATATGTCAGGGTGCAGAACCGGCAAGATCCTTCCAAGTGAGTTTCTCAGATATAAGACCCTCTCTCTCTCTCCTGAACCTCCTCCCTGGAAGTGGTGGAAATTCGGCGGGCAACTCGAGCACCAGCATAACGGACAAGTCAACAAAAACATGCAGATATAGGAAAGGACATATCAGAGACGAGAGGCTAATTGACAGCATCGAGTTCCAACAACACAAAAACCAAACCATATGGAAAGAATTGAATTTCTAACTCATTTGAGTAGTATTATAACATGCAAAATGGTATTATAGTACATGTATTTTTTTATATTTATATTGTACAGAGCCTAACTTAGCTCTGGTGACAATTCAAACATGGGATAGGGACTGTTGAAGCACTAAAAACTTGTTTGGATCTGTACCTTCTGGCAAGAGTTGGCAGGTAAAAACTTTTTGTCTTAAATACCATTAAAGTTTAATATAGCTCGAGTTTTGTAGAGTACAAAGAAGATTCCCTTGACCTGCTAACTGATTAAATTAAAATGATGGCAGAAACTAACATATTCTTGAGTAATCGACATCAAGCAATAGCTAAGAAGCTCGATCTATAACCTGTAATCGCATCAAATAAGTTGGTCGAATGCCTCCATTGTATATGAACCTTAAATAGCAATTATGGATAGTCATCCAAAGGCCCCCCCCCCCCCCCAACCCAAAGTTTGGTCTGCATATAATGATGGCAGATTCAACATAAATCTAACTTTAAAGGCCTGGATCTTAAAGTACAAAACAGATGATATCTTTATCAATTACGGATGAACTGAAAATCAGATACGGTTGTGCGATTCTTTTAACAATACTAATAGTTTGACAACACTTCTTGGGTCCCAAAGCATTTATCGATTAGGATAAAGGACGTACCAATTATTACAAAACTCTTACATTCAATTATTATCTAAAAATATTCGGTGCTGGCTTAAATATAATTTTGGGATGCAGGGATAATAATTACGAACATGCATGTTTACATATTAAATTACTAAAAAAGTGAAGTTTAAAATATAGAATCTCAATAGAAAGAGTAAATTTAATAAATCTCGAAGGAGATTTTTCGTACTTAAACCAAGACCCTCCCACCCTCTTCTCAAAAGAGATTTCTTTAATTATCCTTGTAACTCATGTAGTATTCCATTGTTGTTGACAGGACTTCATCCCATCTTAATGAAGCCTTCCTAGTAGTAAATACACGGTAATATGAAGCTAACCTTAGATTAAGCTACAATATTTGGGCTAAATCAATAAAGTCAATTAAGTTTTAAGTGATACAACAAAATTGCATTTATACATCAAGATCATGCAACCAGGCATTTATTTAGAATTAAAGAATAAAATGCATTGAGACTTTTCATTTTAATCACATTAATATCTTAAGCATGGAAGTTCTTAAGTTACATATATTCAAGGGAACTGGTGATCATGTCACAGCTTGACAGGAATTTGAGCACTGAACAACTTGAAGACAATTCTCACAGTCAAATCACAAAAAGATGAGAGGAACACCTAGAATGCTATACCCATAGTTTACTTTAGCTCTTGATCAATTAACATGTTTAGAAGTCCTTAGCGAATTTGCACCTAGCTGAAAGATATATACCGTAACGATAATATGATGGTGCAAATGAATAAGTATTGAGAAGCAGGGTAATATGCACTTGGTTCTCTATAAATACTCATCTAGTCTTTCATTATGGTATTAATCAAGAGCTAAACAAATCCTAAATAACTCATGCACTCGGAAATGAAAGACTACATAAGTATTGTTTCCATCATTTCTGTTGATCATGCAAACTGGTTCCTCCATGTTCATATATACTGGAAGAGGTTGCACCCTTCCAGAGTCGGCATTTTTCACTGCACTATTGGTTTGAGGATTCTGAAATTCAGTTTTAACAGCAACAGAAGCGACTGGGGTGGGTTTATCCCTAGAATTGACATCTGCTGTCTGAATTGGTTCATCTTCAGAAGCTGTTACTTCGCCTCTTCTGGGTCTTTTGTTCGGCCGAGGCATTTCAGTATTAAAGTTGATCTTCTCAACTGCAGTTTTCCCATATATCCGGACAAAAAAATGGCTTCCCTTAATATGTTTATAAACTACCATATGTCCTTCTTTCAGACCATGGTCTAGGAAAAACCTTTGCCAACCCTTATGGAATGCAAGCCAACCTTTGACTTTTGACAAAGTTACAGACCATTGCTTCCCATTTCTATCTTCAATCTGAGTTTCTTGATAAGCCAAGTGCTCCACTGTTGGAGCAAACTCAGGAGGCAAGTGCTGCAAAAGAAATAAATAATTTATATAAAATCTTTATTAGACAAAAATAGGTGCAACCTTCAACAACTAAAATTTGACCACACAACACTATCAATGAATACTACCTTAACAATGATAATAGGAGCATTATGTCTCTTACATGCAGCCAGCTCAACTACATCAAACCACAAGTTCCATAAACTAATGAACAAAGGAATCATGTATTTTTATCCCAAAAATTCATGAATTATAAGCCTTATTATCCAATACTTTTCAACCTTCCTCGTACATAAAATTTTTAAGCAAAAATTTAAAGTGAATGTACAGGCACCTCTGGCAAATAGATTAGATACTGAGTGTTTTTTATGTGGAACAAGTTGAGGATAATTATTTGGCTACAATGGATCGAGCTAGAAAGTGCAAATAAGTTTAGGCTATATTATTGCTATTTCATTTTTATTTTTATTTCCTTTTCTATTTATGATTTCTAGTTATTTTATTTTGTTTCCTTTTTCTATTTAGGATTTTGGTTCTCTATAAATACTCATGTAGTCTTTCATTTCCGAGAGCAGTTGAATAATAAATTATGCAAAGTTGCAATAGAATTCTGTTGAATTCATGTTCATGTGAAGATTGATTTTCTTCTTATTTATACTTTCCGAGACTGTTATCACCTTACACTCACGAAAAAGTGCACTCCCCCCCCCCCCCCCAAAAAAAACAAATACAGAACAAAATGAGGTTTTGTTTTGGAAAAGCTGGGAGCAAATAGAATTAACTCCCCATGCACTGGATTTGCAGCGTTTTTAAGAAACTAGGCTGGTCTGCATGCATTCTCAAATTATATATATAGAAACCAAAGAAATAAATTGTTGAAATGTTTCAAGCATGCATTTTGCACTTCTAACTTCTATGGTGCACTCTAGCTTTGGCACCTAGGGCATATACAAATAAGGTTGCTAGATGCCTATAAGTATGCGCAGTCCCTTCAACCTTATTGATACACCTATAAGTCGATGGTGAGGTTGCTTTTATGTTCCTATCAGATATAGCTGACATGCCATTTAAATGGGATCACATGACTTGCCTAACACTAAGAATGTGACAGGAACAAGTAAAGCCGGGGACTGAATCAACAGCAAATTGAAGTTACAAACCAGTCTATGACTTCTAAATTATACACACACATATATATGGAAAAAAACATCTAACGATTTTTCACAGAAACATGACACGTTTGACTTTACTAACATACCATAACATACTCATAAAATTATTGGTCAGATATTTGACAATATCAAAGTTAACGAGCATAAACTTTAATTTTTCAACTTTTATTACAACATTAATCTATTGTCGTGTGTAAATTGAACTTTTCAATTGCGACTAAAGAAGCATGAAATTTTGAAATACACATGACATAATTGCAGCAACCCTCGTTCCAAACGTTGGATTATGATTTACATATACTATGACGACATTATGGTTATACTCTACACGTAGAACATACGCTGGTGCAGTACAACACAAGATAAAACATTATTATAAAATAAATAGTTCAAATTACTTCGCCTTCCTCCAATTACAAACATTACAATCCTTAAAAAATCAAAAGTTAAATCAAGGAACAGAAGAACAGGACTTTGGTCTCAGTTGTCTCAATCCATATTTCAAGGTGGCACATGCACTTGTTATACGTATACTCTATGCACCGTTTTAACCAGGACAAGAAAAGGAACATTGTGATTCCGGTGTATATGAAAGGCTGCGCACCAGCAACATATCTGGACGCAAGCAAGAATGTTTGCTATTCTTAGCTTCAAAATCAGGAATTATTTTGATCTTGAACAGTACATTAACACACACACACACACACACACAACCCAAAAGAGCAGAGAGTGAAAAAATTGGTAAACATTGTGGAGAAGTAATGAAATTTCAGAAAAAAAGGCGCTTTTAGAGATCCTGCAAGTTGCAATCTTGCTCACAAATAATTCAACAAAATGTACATCAACTTTTATATTTTCTGGTTCTTTTTTTGAAAAAATCGAGAACTGTAGCAGGATTATTCGGCCCTAGACACAGCAGACAAACTGGGGGACACGAAATTTGAAAGCCGAAAACGGGCTCCACAAGCTAAATTAATGTCGATCTGCGACTTAAAACATTTTATACTTCTTCCACATCTATCATTGGAAGAGCCTGTCATTTGGGATTTAAATATTAGATCTATGCTGCATATTTAAATACAGAGAGAGAGAGAGAGAGAGAGAGAGAGAGAGAGAGAAGCTAATAACATATAAAATTAAACATCATATCCCCAATTCCACACCAAACAAGCTAATTTAAGATGAAACGAAAGAAAACAAAAGGAAGGAACTATATAGTACCAGAACTTTTTCGCCGTCATCACCATATATGACCTTGACAAATCGAGAGACTACTGGTGAATTTTCTTTCAAGTTGCCATGAAGTTCGTTGCATCTTTTTCTTCAATCATCTCATGTTACGCCTACGGAAGCCATGATCTTTTGTATGAATCTAGTCTCTCCTTTTTCCGTCGCTCACTCAACAATCGCCGACGGCGGGCTGGTTAGTGACTGGGATATTTGAAGGATTAAAGAAAGGGTTTTTATTTGGGGTAAAGATGGCGTCGGGCTTATTACCTAAATTGAAAAGATGGATTTATGAGTTATTATGTTTCTGCCTAAATTTAAATATAATTGGATTTTGCCATTTTGGCTGCATCAAATTCAAATTCACAGCAATTAAAAAAATCAGATAATACTTTTTGTTTATTATTTTTATGTTGCAAATCTTTTTCAGTTGGTATGCATAAATTTTTTCATCTTTTTAATGTAATTGTGGGATTGCTAATATACAATTCTCCTCTAAAAAAGTTCCTAAAATAAGTCAAATTTAAAAAATTAATGATTGGTTGACACTTTTTTTTTTTTTAATTTAAAAAAAATGCGGAAATTAAATAAAATAAAAAAAGTTTATAGTACACCAATACTCGGGCATACCCGAAGAAAATGAAAGCTAGTCCCGAAGCCCAGCACGGGGACGGGAATAAGCATCCTAAAAAAACTGTAAATATGTGGCACAAAAACCATCAATACAAAGGCCAACATAACAAACTAGAAAAGTCTAATGCAGGAGCAAAACAGCCTTCCAGTAGAAATTTCCAGGGCCCAACCGTGTTTTCAAAAAACTGGTATCAGCATTCCAAACTGGGAGCCAACACTAGCAAGCATCCATCTCAAACCAGCATAGAAGCCAGCAGCCCACTTAGCAACAACAAATGGGCCATCAGGAGAGAACAGCAGGACCAACAAACGGACCGGCAGCACCAACATCAGTACAGGATAGCAGCAGCAATATTAACGTGCCGCAGCAACAGTATCAACAGTAATTCGGCACCAGCAATGACAAACTCAGCATCTAAACTCGCAGAACAGCCAGTGAACCAGCAAGCCCCAGGCCAAATCATCAACAAACGACGCAGTAGCAGAGTAACTACCACAATATCAAGACGGGAGCAGAAACAACATGAGCCCGTGAACAAAAAATTTCAGCAGCAACGACGCACTCAGCTGCAAAACAGCATCAGGATTAGTGAACCATATTTGGCAGCAGACATGTCTTCACCCTGCAGCTACAGCAGATTGCGCAGCAGGTAAGTAAGCTTCAGCAGCAAGGGAAATAGCATCAATGCAGCAACGAGACAGCAACAACAGCGAGCATCAGAATTCGGCATCAGCAATATGCAATAGGGCACATCACGACTCTGCAACTATATCACATCCAATACCCAGCACTGCATCACATCTGCGTCACCCTGGGACTGCCAGGGTAAATGGTGGACATTAGTGCAGGTGTTAATCATTTGGGACTGCCAGAATTTTACGTCCGTGATCCCGCACATAAATGCAGCACTCCAGTCGGCAGGAACCTACAAGTACACTAGCCTTAAAGGGGGTATCGACCGCATATACACCATCGCTAGATCCAACCGCAAATAGACAGGGTGGATATCAATAAATCCTCGCCTAGGACTGCCAAGCCGGACGATGTACACCCAATGGGGGAACGATGCATACGATTTGACGCAGGTGGCCATAGGGCTGAGTCAGATTATGACTCAGTTGGAACTCAGTGAAACCCTACGCAAAACGGATCGCTGCACGAATCAACTCACTCACAATCAAAATCACAATCCGTCTGTTGCAGTAAGCTACTTGGTGACGATCACAACTCCCAGCATGAACGAGTTGATCGATGCTTACATGTAACATCTGGGATTCCCAGGACCTTGAGAAACCATATGCAAACAGCAGGGGGTGCGACACGTATTCTTTCTAATCACACCCGTTCTTCAAAATCAATGGCAATATGCACCAAGATGAAGAGCCATGCAATATGTAACCAGAAACAAGAGATTACCTTGACCAACCATAACATAATCCAGAAAATCAGATCTATAAGCATCCAGAACATAAACAGGAACAACTCCCAGAATCCCAAGAACGTGATCTGTTGCACCCAATGTGCGTGTGTTTGTACTTTTTATTTTTTGATTTTTTTTATTTTTTATAGATAAATCCTGGAATGGAAATGATAATCCCAGCAAGATTGATAGAATCAATATGCTGTTCTTCCAAAAACTTCAGAAAGTTGAAGCGTAGAGCAAATGGACGAAGCCATGAAAGAGGAATGTGATAGGCGGATTCTAGAGAGAAGCGAGAGCTTCTCTCTAGAGAGAGAAAGTCTCTACCACTTGGCTCCTCGATTGGTTGACTCTTACTGTGGACTGGTGTAAGGTCACACAACCTGGCCATGTAGCTCAAAACTTGGATAGGAAAACCCATGCAAACCAAACTTCACATGACTTGGCTATTCAACTTAAAACTTTTTATATAAAATATAGCAATCAATGTAGCCCGCATGACCCATGCAAACCAAACTTTGCATGGCTTGGCTATGCAACTTAAAACTTCCTATAGAACATCTAGCAATTAATGTACCCCACACGACTCATGCAAACCCAAAGTTTAGGTTTTTTTGTTGCATTTTCATATGGTTCTTATTCCTTCTTCGCATCCTTCAAAAAAAAAAAAAAAAAACCTTTTTTTGTTATACTATATTAGTACCCGCACGATGCATTGACAGTATCAATGTCTTTTTTAGGAAATTTTTTTTATATATATACACGCACATGTAAATATATGGTACTTTTATAATATTTTGAAATAATACTTTAATGGCTGATAATTTCTGGACGAGAGTTCGTGCCGTGCACATATTGATATTGAAATTTTGTAGTTATACAATTGTCCGATCTTAGCATAACTCTCTGTAGCCTCGAACATTGTGCTTTGACATCTCCTTTTGTCTGGTACATTGTCTCTATATTAACCGCATTTCCACGTACTTCTACTAAGAATGGTCCATCTAAGCAGAGTTGCTAAGAAAAACATATCAATTCATAAATTTTGCTTCAAATCCTCACATAATAACACATAAATTATTATGTTTTTAATGTAGAAAATAGCCCTATATAATAATAATAATAATAATAATAATAATAATAATAATAATAAATGGTAAATGATTTTCAAATCCAAATGAATTGCTAAAATAGATCATGAAAATTCAACTTTAAAATGAAAACAATATACTGACTTGATCTATATAAGATTATAAGAGTCATGTCTATTCTTTTGTTTAGGTGATATCGGCAATCACATTATCAAGTTTTCAAACTTATTATCATATATATGCTTTCTCCATCCCAAAAAAAGAATCATGTTTACATACAAACTTGACTCTTTTTTTTTTTTAGAACAGAGGGAGTAGTTAATATAAAATGTAAAGAAAATAAATAAGTAAATGTGTGCCTCTCTAGACTCCTAACTATTTGTAACACAGGGCATCAAATTGTAACACTCAAATATTAATCATCAATAATGGTATTTTGGGAAGGTGTTACAAAAATTAATGGGGTTCTTAATTGTCTCAAGAACTGTTCTTTTTTGTTAACTTAATATTTACTTAGATGACATGAAAAATATATAAGCGACACATGACAATTTAAGAATGCTCAAAATGTTTATCTGTCTCAACTGGAGATTTTTAACTATTCTTTTTAATATGATTAATAATGGTGATTTATTGGGCATTATAAAAATTAATATGATCCATAACTTTCTCAATAACTTTTCTTTTTCTTAACCTAATATATATATATATATATATATATATATATATAAAATAACATAACACTTCTGAAAATTAATATGATCCATAACTTTCTCAATAACTTTTCTTTTTCTTAACCTAACATATATATACATATATATATATATATAATAACATAACACATCTGAAAATAGTTTTAAATTCCCAACTAATATATATTTCTATGGGCAATTTAATTTCAGTAGATATATAGTTTGTGTTAAATTCATATATTAGTGTTATATATATATATATATTGTGATAACCCGCATTTTTATTGCATTACTATAATTACTTTTGTGAAAGTACCAATGATCATGATTTTATGATTCATAATATTAAAGTTTTCTAAGATTTCATGTGAGAATTTTTATGATTTAATTATGAAGTATTCTAATTATTATCGTTATAATTTTATTTGTGGAATTGACACTTAGAGCATGATTAAGTGCTTCAATAGAAATTTTCATGATTTTATGTGCAATTATAAGATTTTGATTTTCATGGTTTAAGTATAATTATTTGACTTAAATTAATAGAATCATAATTGAGATTATGAAATGTTATTATATATTAACTTTTATGATTTCATGGTTTTATAAAATAATTTCATGATTTAATTTGCAATTTATGAAAATATTGCAATTAGATTATTTTTATGATTGTATAATTTGTATGTGGAATGAAATTGAAAAGAATGATTAAGTCATTTCATTAACATTGGGCCATGATTTTAATTTATTAAGCTATAATTGAGCATAATAAAATTAGATTTAATATTATGAAGTCTGCAAACTGAGGCCGGAGCCCAATAGGATGACAAGCCCGGATATAAATATAGAATAGAGGAATTAATTACAGATTAATAGTTATAAAAAAATAATTAGGGTTTGGATTCTCCAAATATCCCCATCCTCCATTTTCTTCCTTTCAACTTTCAGGTACTTTCATGTTAAAAAAATTGAAAGTCTTATTTATATATCTCCAAACTCTATGGAATTTTAATATGTTTTTTCTATTATGAGTAGGAGCCACGGTTAAAATTTCGACCATATTGGAAATGTATTCTATTTTATACGAATTTTCTACCACCTGCTATCCAGGTTTACAAATTTCAGCGTTTAGTATATTAAAATTCAAAATATATTCTTATATATATCCAAATCCCTTGAAATTTGGATATGTCATTAATTCTTATGATTTCAATTTACAATTAAAATTTTAGGTCAATTGGATATCTATTTTATTTTACATGAATTTTCTATTACTCTAAATCCATGTTTATAAACTGTTATGATTCTGATTTGAAAATTCTGAATACAGATTTGTAGTTATCCAAAAATCTTCAATTTTTAATATGTTGTTCCTATAGATTTTATTCATCTTTCATAAAATATTTCAAGTTGATATAGTTTATATTTTAGGAGTTATGATATTTTTCCTACGGCTGGACAAGATTTGCAGCTTCAATTATTTTGATTTCAAAAATCCAAAATAAATAGTAAATCTTCTCAAAAAGCTACGAAAGTAATATAGAATACTTTCACATAACTCTAATTTCTATAATTAAAATTTCAGCTCGTTCCTCTATATAGTTTGTGAATTATAAAATATTAATTCCTTATTGCACAGTAGGAATATACATCTAATAGACATAAAATCTTCGTTTTATGTCCGATTGGACTCAAATCAGTGGCAAAATGTCACAAATTTCATTATTTATAAATGATGTTGAGAAAATTGAAGTTTTGAATTTATTTACTTTGTATATACTTCTAGATTAGAATGTGTAATTCATCCCTATTGTAGGAGCTCCGGAGAACTCGAGTTTAGAACAGACATAATTGTAGATATCATCCCTACTACCGTAAGAGGTGGGTGATACTCTCACACTCATCGTGTGTTGTGGTTTTTTTAATTACCCTCTAGAAAAATATGCATGATTATATGGCAATTATTTATGGTGTGCGTTGGTATTATGAATGTTAAATGAGATGATGATGGTTTGATGGCATGACTTTATGAAGAGAATGTTTTACATACATATGTGATGTCTTATTTACAAGATTTGCGGTAGAATTGCACACGGTGTAAGGCATACGGATAATACCGTACATAGATATGGCTTCAGTTTACAATATGCCTCTATGTGATATAAATTGTTATGTTTTGTATATGTACTTTTGTGGGTAAAAGAGTTAGTCCATGGAGTGTTTTCTAACACTCACCCCTCACCTTTTCAAGTAAAGAGGCCAAGGAAGGATGAGCTTGGCCGTGGTTTCGACTCTAACTGTGTAGGCTTCTCCAATTAATCAAGTGTTTTAAAACTTAATTATTTTATCAAAATTGTTTATGTTATGTAATAAAATTTTTATACGAGTTATATTATGTTTGTTTCCGCTATATGATTTTACAATTACATTTCTTTCTTTTAAAATACCATCTTTTAGAACATTAAAAAATATTTAAATTAAATGTCAAGTACTAATGTTCCAAATGTGAATTTGGAACGTTACATATACATATATATATATATATATATATATATATATATATATATATATATATATATATATATATATATATATATGGTCTTCTATAAGACAACGATTGTAGAGGATTTAATATGTTTCTCCTTATTAGAAAAGTCATTGACTATATAATGTTATGTTTTTTTTGAATTGATAAGAAGAATATGTTGTAATATTGTGTTAAGAAATATTATTATTTTTCTTAATATATTAATTATTTAGGTTGAGTTAATATTAAACATAATTATAATAAAAAGATTTATAAGTATATTTCAATCCACGACTCTTATATTTAAATTGTAATTAGTTATGCTAAATTAAATTTCTTTTAATTTTTATATGATATATCTTATTTAGTTAAGTGATTATATAATTTGTCGACTCAGTCTAAATTTAAAGGTAATTAAAAAAATAAAAAAATTATTATCGTAAATATATTAGTCCATATATGTATTATAATTATATCCAATGTATTTGATATCTTTCATAAATATATGGTACTGGTAAATTGCCTAAAAACAACTATGTTATTTGGTTATGTAAATTTACATCTATATATTGAATATGTTATATTCTTAGTAAGATATTACAACAATTAAGAAAAAAATTGTAGATCAAGGCTAAATTGATCATTGGCTAGATTGAAAAATCAAGGTAATCATATATTAATTCATCAATGAAATTGTAAGGAATTATCACTCATCTTTTATAAAAATAAATTAATTTAATTGAATGTGCAATATAATATAATTATTAAAAATATTTGTTATAATTATTGTCGAATTTAAATATATTAAATAATCGTTGATTTTCATTAATATGTGTAAAATAATAAATGAAAGAATTATCGAGTACAATAATCATTGGTCTTGAATTTTATAAATTAGTAAAATCAATTATTCGATTTTTATCTTTCCAGTAATAATCTTAATCGATAATAAAGTTTTGACAAGATTAAAACATTTATGATTAATTGAATGTTGATGATTATTTCCAAAAGCAATTGGTCAAATAGATCATACGGTCAAACACATAAATTAATATATGAATTGCAGAATTTTTATAAATTAATTAAAAAGGATTTTTAGTTTTTATATTTAACAATTTAATATTATAAATATTATAAATTAATTAAGATAATTTTCATATTTATTAATGTATTATTTATATATAAACTAAATAGGAATTTAATGCGATTATTAATATGCATTGCGATTATTAATATGCATTTTTATGTCTTATATATTACTTATATATTATATTTAATAATTTAATATTATGAATATTATAAATTTAATTACGATAATCTTAGTATATATTAATGTATATACAAATTAAATATGAATTATATGCAATTACTAATATTTATATATTATATTTAATATATGTAATATATTAATTACGTAATAATTAAAGGTAATATTATCAGTCTTGATTAGTATAGATTAGTAAAATCAAATATTTGTTTTTTATTTTTCGAATAAATAATTTTAATCAATAATTAAAGTTTTCCATAGTTATTCAAATATTTATGGTTCAATGAATCTTGATGATTCTTAAAAACTATTGGTCAAATAAATCATGTGGTCAAACACACTAATACTACTACTACTAACATAATTTTATTTCATTTAACATTATGTATTATGCATATAAATTAATTATTTTTTAATTTATATAATCTATAATAGTGTAATCATAACTATATTTTTAATTATTATTTCTTATAATTATATTAGCAATTTAAAATTTTCATGATTTTATTTTTTCAGTCACATTAATTGAATAAGTAATATGAATGTATATGATAATTTAATATTAAATTATTGATTAAATATCATTCCTTAGGCAATTATATTGAGTTTTGATTATAAATACTATATATATATATATATATATATATATATATATATATATATATTAGTTTCAAACTATATGGAGTTAGAATGAATCATTCCATAGATATCTGTTGTATGGATCCAATCCACCCAACACCCACTTAAAATTTATGGTTGGACCTTTAAATATGGCAAACTAAAAAAATAAAATATTTCACATGCAACTATAATAAATTTTTTATATCTTAGCTAATAATAAAAAAATTCTTAGAAATGTATTAAATTTCACCTTCAAATAGCTAATAATTTCTTAGAAAATCTATTTAAATTTTATTTTTAATACAATTAATTTATTATTAATTTAACATTAGTTTCAAATTAATATATTTTAAGTAAATGAATATTACTGTAAAACATAAAACAGTATTATTTAACTAAACAAGTAATAATTTTCACTAAAATAAGTAATATTGAGCAATGTCTTGGTTCAATTTCTGAACACATACATTATTTATTAATTGTGAATGTATTATTCTTTGTATTGCAAGGTAATATTGTTTAATCATAAATGATATTAGTACTTTTGTTGCAATGTATTAGTTTATATATTAAAACGTATTATCGCTTAACCTTATAATTGTGTTAAATTATTGTTTAACTATAAAATGTATTATTATTTGTGTTGAAATGTATTATTTCTTAACCTTAAAACATTACTATTTGTGTTGAAATGTATTAATAGTTACCCGTAAATGTATTGTTCTTTGTGTTGAAAGGTATTATTTCTTAACCGTAAATGTATTACTCTAAGTGTTGAAATATATTACTGTATAACCGTAAATGTATTATTTTTATTTCTATTTTTGTTAATGGGTACTACTTTTAACCGTAAGTGTATTACTCAATGTGCTGAAACGTATTATTGTTTAACCATAAATGTATTATTCTCTTTGTTGAGAAGATTTCATTGTTTGACAACCGGTGAGAAGATTTCATTGTAGTCTACTCCCTCTTTCAGAGAAAATCCCTTGGCAACAGCCGAGCTTTATATCTTACATCAGCATTCTCTGTATTTCCTAGTTTTTTCTTGAACAGCCACTTATAACCAACTAGCTTCTGAAACTTTGGCTTATCAACAAATCTCCAGGTGTTGTTCTTACTTAATGACAATAGCTCCACTGCTACCATCCACTTCTCCTTTTCACTGCATGACATGGCATCAGAGTAACTGCTCGGCTCATAAGTCTTTACTTCAAGAGCGGTGTATAGAGCAAAAAAGTCTGCTTGTCTATATCTGACAGGTGGAATAATGGTTCTTCTTGCTCTATCTCTAGCTAACTGATAGTTGCTAGCAGGTGGTTCTTCTTTAGCATCACTTCCACCTTCATCATCAGAAGAATCTTCCTGATGTCCATTTCCCTTATCCCTTTGATCATCACCATCAATCTCCACTGATGCCACAGGTGATTGCTCAACTTCCTTCATAGGGAATTTGGTCTCATAAAAAATGATGTCTCTTTTGATAATGAACTTCTGTTGTTCCATCGACCATAGTTTGTGTCCTTTTACACCACTAGGGTAGCTAATGAAAACACATTTCAGAGCCCTAAGCTCCAACTTATCTTGTTTGACATGTGAGTAAGCCAAACATCCCACTGGTTTCAAGAATTTATACATGGCTAGGGTTCCATACCACATCTCCTATGGAGTCTTGAAATTTAGTGCTGAACTTGGTGATCTATTGATCAAATAAGCAGCTGTGCTCACAACTTCACCCAGAAGGACTTTGGAAGTCCAGAACTGCTCAAAATACACCTTACTCTTTCAAAGAAGAGTTTGGTTCATCCTCTCTACTACCCCATTCTGCTGTGGGGTTCCTGGAATAGTCCTGTGTCTCATAATTCCCTTCTCTTTACAATAGCATAGAAACTCCTCTGACAGGTATTCTAATCCATTGTCAGCTCTTAGGTTTTTCAACCTCTTTCCTGTTTTATTCTCCACCACAGTATGTAACTCTTTGAACTTATTGATGCTTCATCTTTGGACTTCAAGATGTATATCCACAGCTTCCTAGAATAGTCTTCAATAATACTCATAAAGTATCTTCCTCCGCCCTTTGTAGTGGTCTTGGAAGATCCCCAGAGATCTGAATGTGCATAATCCAGAATAACTGTAGATGTATTACCTCCTGCACTAAAACTCTTCCTCTAGCCTTCCCAAGTATGCAGTGTTCACACATCTTGAGGTTGTCTATCTTATCTCCTTGTAACAAGCCTTGTTTTGACAACTCTTGAAGACCCTTCTCTCCAATATGTGCCAATCTACTGTGCCAGAGATAAGTGTTGTCAACACCAGTAGCACTGTTGTTTTGTCCTGCTATTGTCTTCCCAATTAAGAAGTATAAATCATCTTTCCTTCTGACCTTAATGACAATTGCGCCATCCTTGTATACTCTCATCTTCCCATTTCTTGACTCAAATGTGTAGCCCATTGAATTAAACATGCCAAGTGAAATAAGATTTTTTCTTAGCTCAGGGACAAATCTTACATTGCTTAAAACTCTGACTACACCATCATGCATTCTTATCTTGATAGAGCCAATACCTTTGATTTGGCAGGTCTGATCATTCCCTAGCATGATAGTTCCACCATTGCATGGTGTTAACTTGAAAAACCAGTTCCCCATTGGTGACATATGGAAACTGCAGCCAGAATCCATCACCCACTTAGAGCCAATCTCCTCAGCTATGATGCAGAGAGCTTCACAGGACTCATATCCCTCATCTTTTACAGTGGTGGTCAAATTCACTTGGTTTCTTCTGGGTTTCTTTGCATCCTATATAGCAAAATTTGCCATCATTTCTTGCCACTTGATGCACTGCTTCTTAAAGTGTCCAGGCTCATGACAGTGAAAGCATTTGAGATTTGGATTGTTGGGAGATTTATCCACCTCTTTTCTGACTTCTGGTTTGGGTTTTGAGGCCCCTTCTTCGTTTGATTTGGTTGACTTCTTGGTGGTTTTCCTTTCTTGATATGCAGGCCTTCACCACCACTTGAGCTGCTGGCATTTGAACCATGCTTCTTCAGTTCTTTACACTTCAAGGCCATCTGAGCTTCCTCTAGAGTAATAGTTTCCCTGCTAACAAATAGCAGTGTATCTTTAAAGTTCTCAAATGATTTTGGTAGGGCAGATAGCAAGATTAAAGCCTTGTCCTCTTCATTTAGCTTTACTTCTATGTTTTCCAAATCATCAAGAACCTTGTTGAAGTCATCCATCAGCTTCAGGATAGGCCTCTCCTCATTCATCTTGAAGCTATACAGTTTCTGCTTCATATACAGCCTGTTGGCTAGAGTCTTTACCATGTAAAGACTTTCCAATTTCTTCCACACGCCTATAGCGGTGGTTTCTTTTGATACTTCACGCAATGCCTTGTATCCAAGCTACAAGATGATCATACTGTGTGCTTTCTCCAAGATCATCACCTGATCTTCAACTTTTTCCTTATCCTTCCCAGATCCATCACCAGATTTTTCTACTAGAGCACTTCCAAATCCTTGCTAGATCAGAAGCGCTCGTATCTTAACCTTCCATAGACCAAAGTCTATCTTATCTGTTAACTTTTCCACATCGAAATGCGTTGATCCCATGGTTGATTGATTGCGCTTCCGACAGACGGTGCCAATTGTTTGTCTGAGGCAACAAATTACCAGAAACAATTGATCAAACACATAAATCAAACCCAGAAAATCGAACAAAAATGTAAACACCCAAAGGATTTAAGTGGTTCGACTTTTTCAAGTCTACATCCACTGTGAACGAGAGAGATGAATCTTATTAATGGTGAAAACACAATCTATGGATTACAGTGTATCACTCACTCTATATATGATAATCTTCTCACAAATCTAAGTGCAAAACTCTATGAACAAAGATGAACACAGAGCAACTGACTTCTCTCCTGTTTCTCTTCTCTCGCTTGACTTCTCTCTCTTTTTTGAAACTGCTGGAATGATCATTGGATTTCCTTTCAACACTCTCTTATTCTAGCTAGTAACTGCTACAAGCATCTTGCACCATGTGTCAAAGATCTAGCTCAAGATTCCTTCCTTCCACAGCTCACTAACTAACTCTTAACTAACTTAAGCGGCTGACTTGAGTAGCTAATCTTCTGATTCTCGATCCTATGCTCCAGAAGTGATTAAACTGAATCACTTTGACATCTAACCGTTGCTTCATGATTGATCTTTGAGCTACACTGAGCTCTTAGATAACACCGACATCCACCTCCATCTGTTCGAGCGCTAATATTTCTCCAAATTTATATGAAATCTCTCTTAAGTTGTTGCAATCATAAAGGACCAACCGTTCAAGTTTGTTATCCAGTGATGGAGATCCGTTCCATCAATTAGAAGTATTTTTTGTCAGCGAAATTCCCCTTCATTCGTCTCCCACTCGAGTCCATGACAATCAAATCTTTTCAGCTTCAAGACTTCAAGATTAAGCAAATGATCCAACAATCCTCATATCCTTCCATGCAAGTCCACACCCACTTAAGGTCAACTTTTTTAGTGTCAGTGGAAAAGAAATATTCTCAGACAAACTGGTTTGAGAAAAGTCGTAGGGCTCCGCGTGAAGATTCAGCTTCTCGAGTTTATGCATATGGATAAGATTGTGTAGGTGGTACTTTGACCATCCTGTTTCGGATATATCATCGTATGATATCACTAGTTTGTGGATGTTTGGGATCATTTACAAGATGGATTGTGAGCATTTAAAACAAATTATACGCGATAGTGTGTGCAGGTTTTCCAGAGGTAACAACTTTGTACCTTTTTCTTGAAGATGGATCAGGTAAGAAACCTATCTGATCTAAGATAAGATTCCTTAATTGTGGCATTATCCATATTCAAAATGGTAGGTACAGAGTACTCTTCCATACTCCGTTAAAAGTTATAACACCACTCTGATGAGTGATTAAGGTCTGAAGACTCTGAAGTTCAGACAAAGATCCAGGAATCGAAAATGCTCCGATCTCAAAACAGGTGAAAACAAGGTACCTTAAGTGAATTAGCTCACCACTCGGAAGATATGAACATATACTTAAGCGACGTAACTTCTCAGTACCTTATTGGAAAGCTGGGGGAGAACTCATGTAAGATATGAAGAAACCTCTCATCCCGACCTTTCCTTAAGCATAGATCTGTCAAGAGATCATGGCTTTGATCTTACCGTTGGACCTCTTCTAAGCGACCAACACGAGACTTCTCTCACCAACTCTTCCAAATACTCCTTTGCCACCTCTTCCTCATGTGTAGAACCATTCTGTCTCAGAAAGCCTTCCGCTGCCCATAATTTGATCAGTTTTGGAACATTGATCTCTTGATCTTCTGGAAAACCTCCCATGTACAGAATGCACAGCCTTAAATGATGAGGTATGTGTCCATAACTCAAAGATAATATCTCCAAAAACTGTTCCCCGCTAGTATTTACAGCTTTTTGGACATTTTCAGCAATATTTATCCAAGTGTTTTTCGTCTGTTTCGCTTTAGATAGGACTCCAGCTATCACGACAATTGCAAGGGGAAGTCCTCTGCAATTTTCAGCAATCAGCTTTCCAATTTCCTCCAGTTTAGGTGGACATTGTTCTTTTCCAAACACCTTCTGTCTGAGTAGATCCCAACTTCGATCTGGATCCATCAGATGCATCTGGTAAGGGTTGCTCGATGGGTCAATGTGGGAAGCTACATCTAACTCCCTCGTACTAATTATAATCCCACTTCCATTGAAGTCATCAGGAAAAATCCAGCGTACCTCGTTCCACACATCATCCATTACAATCAGATACCTCCTCTCCTTTAAGTACTTATACAGAGCTTCTGCCAATATCTCAAGGCTCATCCCTTCACATAATTCCTTCTTAGATGTAGCTATAGAACACATAAGGCCTGACAGAACTCATTTCACGTCATAATCTTTGGATACAGTCACCTAAGCACGAATGTCAAAGCGCTGGACAACTAAAGGATCATAAAAAGCGGCGTCTTCCCAATGCCTCCCATCCCAAAGATTGGGATGATTTGAAGTTTAGACGACTCTCCACATAATCGGTCTTTTATATCCATCAACTCTTTCTCGAATCCCACTACAACATCTTTGCCTTTGGATGCAAGTCTTAACGAACTAGAACCGGAGGAATCACTTGCCATTAGACCTTTTCATTTACTGATGCTTTTAATCTGCATCACTTCTTTAACAATGATATCAATTTCTTATATGGATTTGTGTAGTTCGTGGTACAATCTTCGCCAGTCATGATGCTTAAGCTCTGTTAAGGTAAAATCGATAATACACACACAATAGAAAATGCACGAAATAATAAACAACACAGAGATTTACGTGGTTCACACAATCAGGGTGATTGTGCTACGTCCACGGCGGAAAGGAAGAGGTATTTTATTGACCTGTTGTTACAACTTGAGTTTACAAGATACAAAGAAGGTATTTATAACAATTGTCTAAGACCTAATACTGCTAAATGGGCCAGACCCAAAACTGCTCTGATATAACCCAAAACGGCTCCTGTAGATCAGTCTCCACATCTTAACAATCTCCCACTTGGAGGCTCGATCAACATTCTGCTGCCATCCAAACAACCATGTACCTTCTGTAAACCCAAACTAACTCTCTCTCTCCCTTTCCGCGCCTCCTCTTCAAGTTTCTAGAAGCCCAGTTGAAGCCATACATAGCTTCAACTTCTCTGTTGTCACCGCCTTGGTAAGCATATCTGCTGGATTCTTCGTACCAGGGATCTTCTTCAGATTTAGAGTGCCATTAGAAATCTGTTCTCGAATGAAATGATAACGCAAATTAATGTGTTTCGTCCTGCTGTGAAACACTGGATTCTTCGCAAGATGAATAGCACTCTGGTTATCACAATATAGGACATAATCTTTCTGTTCCATGCCCAACTCTGAAAGAAAATTCTTCAACCAGATCAGCTCCTTGGCCGCTTCAGCAATGGCCATATACTCTGCTTCTGTAGTTGAAAGAGCAACACTCTTCTGTAATCTGGACATCCAGCTGATTGCTGTACCCCCAATAGTGAACACATAACTTGTAGTGCTTTTGCCCGAGTCAGTACATCCTCCCAAATCAGCATCACTAAAACCTTGTAAGACCACCTTCTTCTTCCTGAAACACAAGGCAACCTCAGAAGTACCTTTCAAGTAGCGTAACAGCCACTTGACTCCTTCCCAATGCTCCTTACCAGGATTAGACATGAATCTGCTAACAACTCCCACTGCATGAGCGATATCCGGTCTGGTGCATACCATAGCATACATCAAGCTACCAACTGCTGATGCATAAGGAACTTTAGCCATCTCTTCCTTGTCTTCATTTGTCTTTGGAGATTGCTCCTTGGAGAATTTTAAATGACTCCCCAAAGGAGTGCTTCTGGCTTTAGCATCTATCATGTTGAATTTCTCTAAAACTCTCCGAATGTACTTCTTCTTTGAAAGGTTTAAGGCACCAACTCTTTTTTCTCTGAATATGGTCATGCTAAGAATCTGTCTAGCAGCTCCCAAGTCCTTCATCTCGAACTCTCTGGACAACTGATCTTTCAATTTTTTAACTTCCTCCATGTCTGATCCAGCCACCAACATGTCATCAACATATAATAAGAGAATGATATAAGATGACCTGAAATTCTTCAAGTAGCAGCAATGGTCCATCTCACATCTGGTGTACCCATTCCGCTGCATAAAGCTGTCAAACTTCAAGTACCACTGCCTCGGAGCTTGCTTCAATCCATACAGGCTTTTCTTCAGTTTGCACACCAGGTTCTCCTTATCAGTCACCACAAAACCTTCTGGTTGTACCATGTAGATGTCTTTATCAAGGTCTCCATGTAGAAAAGCTGTCTTCACATCCAACTGCTCCAGATGTAAACCTTCAGCAGCTACAATACCAAGAACCAATCTGATGGTGGTCATCTTCACAACTGGTGAGAAGATCTCGTTGTAATCAACCCCCTTCTTCTGTTGGAACCCCTTGACAACTAACCTGGCCTTGTATCTCTTGCTGCCATCTGCCTCATCTTTAACCCTGAACACCCACTTGTTCTGTAATGCTTTCTTTCCCGCTGGTAATTTGACTAAGGACCAAGTCTGGTTCTTGTCAAGTGAGCCTAGTTCATCTTCCATGGCCTTCTTCCACTGTATGGAATCCTTCATTCTTAACGCCTCTGGATAAGACTCTGGCTCTCCATTCTCTATCAGCAACAGATAACTTACTGATGGAGAATACCTGTCTGGAGGTCTATGAACTCTGGTGGACTGTCTAACATGTGGATTTTCTGGTTCTGGCACTACCGTTTCTGAACTCCCACTGTCTTCAATGCTCCCACTATTATCAGAACCTCCTGGAAAAACTGAGCTCCCACTGTTTCCTGAACTTTCACCTGTCTCAAGTGTTCTGACAGGTTGTGCTATGTCGCCTTCTGTTATCCCATCAAACACCACCTGTTGTTTGTTTTCAGGTTGTTTGCTTTTACTTGAGCCTGCTGCAATATCATCTTTGTAAAAGGCATTCTCATTGAATGTAACATCTCTGCTTCTGATAACTTTCTTGCTGTGGTTATCCCAAAATCTGTAGCCCATATCATCCAACCCGTACCCGATAAAAGTACACTTCTTTGCCTTTGCCTCAAGTTTATCTCTATCTGCATCCTTAATACGAACGTAAGAAACATAACCAAAAACTTTCAAGTGAGTAAGGGATACCTCTCGACCTTTCCATTCTTCCTCTGGAATCTTGAACCCTATGGGGGCTGAGGGTCCTCTGTTGATCAAGTACGCTGCTGTGTTGACTGCATCTACCCAGAACATCTTTGGCAAACCTGCATGCAATCTCATGCTCTTAGCCCTCTCATTCAGTGTTCTGTTCATCCTTTCAGCAACACCATTCTACTGTGGTGTTTCTGGAACTGTCTTTAACATTCTGATCCCATGTTCAGCACAATATTCGATGAACTCTGTTTTGCTGTACTCACCCCCATTATCTGACTTTAAACACTTGATCTTCAAGTTAGTCTCGTTCTCAACAGCAGCTTTAAACCTTTTAAATGTGCAGAAAACATCAGATTTATTTTTAAGAAAATAAACCCATACCTTTCGCGTGGAGTCGTCTATGAAGGTAACATAAAACCGGGATCCTCCAACTGAAGAAACTTTTGTGGGTCCGTAAACATCAGAATGAATGAGCTCTAGCTTCCCAGACTTGGGTGGTTGTCCCGTCTTGAAGAAAGAAAGTTTCTTTTGTTTGCCAAGAACACATGGCTCACAAAAATTAACTTTCACATTCTTAAGATCTAGAATTCTCCCTTTAGAAGCTAGCACCTTCATTCCCTTTTCACTCATGTGACCAAGCCTTTGGTGCCATAGTGTAGAAACCCCTGTATCTTCAACTGCTGCAATTGCTCCATCTGCAGACACTTGAACCATGTAAAGAGTACTTTGTTTGTGTCCACGACCAATAACTAGGTTTCCCTTTGATACTTTCCACTGCTGATTACCAAAATTCACGTGGTAACCTTCTTCATCTAACTGTCATACCGAAATCAACATCTTCTTTATGTATGGAATATACCTCACATTTTTCAGTTTCCAGGTTGTACCCAAAGTAGTCTTGAGGACAACATCCCCAATACCTGGGATCTCTAGGCTTTTATTATCTGCCAACCGAACCTTTCCACTATAGGGTCTGAAATTCTGCATCACTTCTCTGCAATAACAGGCATGAAACAAAGCACCTGAATCCATAATCCAAGATTCAATTGAGCATTCGACACTGCAAATCAAGGCATCATCAGAATCTTCTGCCACATTCATCTCCTTCTTGCCTTTGTCTATTGCTGGTATTGGGCACTGATTTCTGAAGTGTCCGTTCTCTTTGCAATTCCAACATGTGATGTCTTTCCTGGTCTTAGACTGACCTCTCTTTCTTGATTTCGATTTCGGTCTTCCTTTGCCATTACCCCCTCTGTTGGATTTTCTGCCCCTCTCCTCTGTACTCAGTAAATTGCTAGGGCTTTCTCCTGCACTCCTTCTCCGAATATCTTCTCCAAGGATCAGATCTCGAATCCCTTCAAAGGAAAGCTTAGTGGTTCCAGATGAACTACTAACTGCTGTGACTGTTCCAGACCAACTATCCGGCAATGAAGATAACAACAACAATGCTTGAACTTCATCATCGAATTTAATTTCAACCGATCCTAACCTGGATATTATAGAATTAAATTCGTTGATGTGATCTGTTACGGATGCGCCCTCCTTCATTTTCGTGTTTACCAACTGCTTGATCAAGAAAACCTTATTTGCCGCTGAGGGTTTCTCGTACATATTGGATAACGCCTTGAGCAGTCCAAACGTTGTCTTCTCGTTGACGATGTTATAAGCAACGTTCTTCGCCAATGACAATCTGACCACACCAAGAGCCTGTCGATCCAACAGGTTCCAATCTGCCTCCGACATCCCGTCTGGTTTTTGTTCAGCCAAGGGTAGATGAAGCTTTTTCTGGTAAAGATAGTCTTCGATCTGCATCTTCCAGAAGGCAAAATCCTGGCCTTCAAACTTATCGATTTTAACCTTCCCTTCGTCAGCCAAGGCTCTGATACCACTTGTTAAGGTAAAATCGATAATACACACACAATAGAAAATGCACGAAATAATAAACAACACAGAGATTTACGTGGTTCACACAATCAGGGTGATTGTGCTACGTCCACGGCGGAAAGGAAGAGGTATTTTATTGACCTGTTGTTACAACTTGAGTTTACAAGATACAAAGAAGGTATTTATAACAATTGTCTAAGACCTAATACTGCCAAATGGGCCGGACCCAAAACTGCTCTGATATAACCCAAAACGGCTCCTGTAGATCAGTCTCCACATCTTAACAAGCTCTGGGCATGTGTCAACCAAATGGCCTGGAAATACAGCAACTTGGAGGGAGAGAATAACTTGCTGAAAACAATTCAGAATACTACAACACCCATGTTTTAAACGAACTTGGTTTGACACATGATACTCAATGATATCTTCGGCTCGATTTGCTGCATCTGTAATTCGCACTTCCAAATCGGCTGCGTCTCCTGGAAAATCCTCCAGAAAATAATATTGTCATGAAGAGACTTCATTTGCTGCTCTTCACGAAGAAGAGTGCAACACTGATCATGAGCAAGTATCTGCTCGAGCAGTCGCGCAATCGAAACTAGAGCAGCAGAAGCCATTTGCTCAAGATATGGAGAGAATTCAGAGAGAAATTAAAGCTGGTGGCAATGGAATTTAGAGAGCAAGAAGAAGATTGTGATGAGAAAAAAAAGATGCAGTGTAAAAGTGTTTTGAGAGCAGGAGCAAGTTAAACATTTAATTTCCAAAGAGTTACAAAATGTATTCTATAATGATTCATTTGTGACTTCAAATAATTATTTATGCATTTTGTTGGTAAGCCATTGTTTTTATTGTGTAAACTTATAAAAGTGCTCTTCTTTAAAAGAATGAAAACTTAAATAACTGGTCAAATACACTCGCACACTCAACCATCATCAATTTGTTTTGGGTGCGGTAATATCTTTTTAAAAGTATTTATTATTAATTTTTTTAAATATTTTATTTTAGATAATTATACTATTTTAATTTTAAAAAACAAGACCAATATTTGTATTATATTTGTTTTTTGGAGTTTTCTTTTAAATCTCTCACACGCCTATTCGCATGTATTTAAACTTGATATGTCAAATACATATGTTCGTATTCGACAGAACTGGTCGAACACATATGCTTGTGTTCGAAACTTATTTGTCGAACAAAGACGAATATGTTGGCCTAAGGCTTATTCGGAACGCCCTGCTGAACAACTGAAGTAATGTTCAGCAATATCTGTCGAATGCTGCTTCACTTGTTTGACTGAATGTTTTGAATGAGTCATTGACAGATTGAATATAAGGGTATTTTAGTTATTTTAATAGTGAATTTTTTTTTCAAATTTTTTTGGAGGATTTCGGGTGCGCTAACCGCACCCATTTACTTTTCCCCAATTAAATGAAATTGATTAACTTCCAATTAAACAAGTAAATCCTATATGTTATTCCAAATTCGAGATTTTTTTTAGATATCAAATATATCCGGAAAAAAAAATGAATTATTGACTTTTAATCAAAGTTATATTTAAGAGTGATAATTGGATTTTTTTTTTATATGTTCATACTAGCATAGCAAAGAATATGCGTTGCATGTGATTGATTCTTATTAAAATAATTATAATATAATTTTATAAATTTCTTTTAAAAGTAATGGTATAGTGTAATAAATTATGATTAATTACTTAATTTTTGTTTTATATTTAGTTTGAATATTTTAAACTACAATAAAAAAAAGTATTCTTATGATCAATGAAATACATTACTGAAGAAAATTTTTAATAAACTTTTGAAATGAAATATTAATATATATGCATAATTATAAATTATTATATGACAATTATATTAATAATAATCTTAATGATTTTATTTGACTGTAATAGACGTTGATGAATTAATCAATCTTTACATCACAAGTTGATATATTTACTGATATAATCTTATTTAGCCTAATGGATTGATTGATCTTATTAGATTATATTCAAAACTAACATCGACTAAGTTTAAATTCATAATTACAAAAGAATATTTCTATTGCATAATGTTATCTCCATCACCAATAGCTTGAAAGGCATTGTATTTCTATTTATCATTCTTTTGTTTTAAAACTCTGTACTTATTGACAAATAAAAAGTATGGATGAGAAAGGTTTCGAAGCAATTGTGGTTGAACGGTTACCAATATATATTGTGTGAAGTATGTGATATTGTGATAAGTGTCCGTGCCCTGGGATTTCTTTGCTCGCCTCTTACTTTTAGTTAAATATCATTGTTTATTAATATTTATGATTTCATGATTTTATAAGACCGTTCCATAATTTAATTTGCAATTAGATTATATTTATGATTTTACAACTTTTATGTGGAATAGAATTGAGCAAAAATATGATTAAATTATTTAATTAACATTGGATCATGGTTTGAATTTATATAGTTATAATTGGGCTTAATAAAATCAGATTTAATATTAAAAGTCTAAGATCCAAGGCTCAGAGCCCAATAGGATACCAAGACTGGATATATATACTGAATAGAAGGATTAATTAAGGGTTAATACTCATTTGCTTACATCTCAAAGTAAAGAAAATTAAGGTAGTTCGGTCTAGGGTATGTCAGTTGAGCGGTTATCGTCATCTCATGTTCTTCCTCTGTCTTCAATCTTCAGTATTCTTATTGTAAAAAATCGAAAGTTCTATTTCTACATCTCCAAATTTTATAAAATTTTAGTATATCGTTCCTTCTTATGATTTCCTATCATGGTTAAATTTTAGTCTAATTGGATATCTATTTTATTTTATATGAATTTTCTATCACTCTATATCCAGATTTACAAAGTTCTACGTTTCTGATTTGAAAATTCAGAATATATGGTTACAGTAACCCAAATCTCTTGAATTTTGAATATGTCATTATATGTGATATTTATCTTTCATAAAAGTTTCAAGTCATTCCAGTTTATAATTTATAAGTTATGATTTTTTCCTACAACTGTAAAGATTTTATAGCTTTAGCTATTTTGATTTCAAAAATCCAAATTCCATAGCAATTATTCTCATAAATATACAAAAAAATTTATATAACACTTCCATATGAGTCTAGTTTGTGTAGTTTAAAATTCATATTTTCCTCCATATATTTTGTGATTTATAAAATATTCATTCATTGTTGCACAATGAAAACACACATCTAAGAATTTTCTGTTTACTTTGAAATTCATCCCCAAACGGTTCAAAAATTCTTACCATGTTCTACACACAAGGCCTGTTGAAACTCATATGGTGGCTGATCCCTAATCGCTGACCATGGCGGCGTCAAAGTTATTTTTTAGGGAGGTGACATCCTTGGGGGATTAGGGTTTTTGATTTTGGAGGTTAAATTATGGTTTTATTTAATTCATATCCTCAATTGAAGTTTTGGAAAAAATTCAATTTAGTCCCTAAAGTTTTGATTTTTATTTTTATCTTTTAAAACTTCATTTAAGTTCAATAGTTTTTGAAATTTTGAAATTAACCCCTGTCATTTTTTCTAACCGTTCAATTTGGTCTCTTTAAATTCAAATAGTTATAAAATCTTCTTTTTAAGTTCGATTGGGCTCAAATCAGTGGCAAAATGTCAAAAATTGTCATCTATAGTTTGGTGTTAAGAAACATAATATTTCTTATTTGTGGACTGTGCACGAACTTTGAGAGCAGAACGGGGCCAAGTCCAATAAAAAGCTCGTTTTCATAACTTTTATAAAAGTTAGCCTTGTTTTACTTCCTAAAATCTTTCAAGTTAGTTTATAAGTTTGAAAAAAAAATTCAAGTTTCTCTTAATTGTTGAGAAAGTCTCTCCACCATTTTAAAGATTCTAATGAGAGAAATATTTCTATTGTAAGAGCTCTGGAGGCTTAAGCCACCGGGCAGATTTGGCAGAATCCCAGGTAATAGCTGCACTTGCTGTGAGCAAAGCTACCACCAACTTGCAAGAGTAGATAAGGGGCTAACTAAAGTAGACCCTGCAGCCCAGTCCCTGTTGAATCTTGGCGAGTAGGGCAAAACACGACAGTTTTGGGTCGAAAATGGCATTTCGAGAACCAAGGGAAATCGCCTCTATGTGCTAAGGGTCGGGACCTATGGAAATCAATTATTACAGAGTGCCAAGATACTTTCTAGGCGGGACATCCAGGGGAAGAATACACGGTGGCCCTAGTTCAGCGAGTTTACTATTGGCCACAAATGCAAGATGACATTGAGATTTTTGTGCGAACTTGCCTGGTGTGTCAGCAGGACAAGACAGATCAGCAGAAAAGGGCAGGCTTGCGAGAGCCATTGCCTATTCCCCATAGGCCCTGACAGAGTGTTTTGATGGACTACATCACTGGTCTACCCAATGTTGGAGAACTTGATGCTATAATCGTTGTGGTGACCGATTCTCCAAATATGCAATATTCATGGCAGCCCCTAAAAGCATTTCAGCAGAAGAGACATCTCAACTGTTCTTCAAGCATATTATCAAACATTGGGGATTGCCAAAGGACATCGTCAGTGGTCGGGACTCTCGATTTACTGGCAGCTTTTGGACCGAGCTCTTCAAACTACTTGGCTCCAAATTGAATCTGAGCTCTAGCTACCACCCACAGTCCGATGGGCAGACTAAGCACTTCAACTCGATGCTGGAAGAATATCTTCGACACTTTGTGAGCACTAATCAAAAGAATTAGGTGAAGCTACTGGATGCTACTTAGTTGTGCTTCACTGCTCAAAAGTGCTCTACCAAAAATTATAGTCCTTTTGAGATTTGTACCGGGCAGCAACCACTCCTTCCACACACGATTGATACCCCACAAGGTGCAAGAACTTCTCTTTTGCAGAATTTCACTCTAAAGTGGAAGGAGAATCTTGATCTCGCTCGGGTTGCCTAGAAAAAGCTCAGAAGCGAAAATTATGCTGATTTGAAACGTCGCTTCATTGAATATTGCTTGGCAATAAGGTGATAGTTAAGGTCTCGGATCAAAGGCTCTCCAAATCATCTCGAGCTGAAGATCTAAGCCTAATGCAAAAATATATTGGACCTGTTCAGATCCTTAAAAGAATTGGGAATGTAGCCTACAGGCTAGCGTTGCCTCCCTGGTGGCGAATTCACACTATTCTATATGTTAGCCCGCTAAAGCCATACCAAGCCAACAAGGAAGATGCCACCCGCAACCTCCCATGCCGCCCAAAAATGAAACTTGTACGCAGAACAGACAAAAGTGTAGCAGAAGCCATTCTCAATCACCGAGACGCAGGTAAGGGAAAACCACACAAAGAGTACTTGGTGAAATGGCTTGGTTGCAGCGCAGAGAAGAACACTTGGGAGCGGGCAACGACCCTTAAAGCGTTCCAATCTCTCATTGATGTATATTATGCTTCAGTGGCACCGAGGACGTCACCATCTCAGGTGGGGGAGAGCTGTCACGGGATGCCATGCTTGCATGTCCCGGGCCCCCGGGATAACCGTATCATCCATAATTAGCCCCACACTTTGGGCCGCCCAACAGGCCGCCCCACACCATTTGCCAATGGATGCCCGACTTCGCAAGAAGGTCGCCAGCACCCGCAGCTTGCCCGCATTCTTTCGAAGATCAAGTCTTTAGGTGTAGGGCTTTATGTATCATGTATATAGCTTTACTCTACTTGAGATGTTGTTACATTCTTCAGCTTTGTAATGTCTAGAGTTGTCACTAGCCTTTTTTTATTTTTCACTACTATAGGGGGATAGGGTATTCGAAAAGAGCTGAGCATTGACTGGAAGGCCCCCTCTCCACCATTCCTATCAATTGTAATCTGCATATTGTAATTGTTGCTTACATTTTAATACAAAGTAAGCTTTTTGCAATTACTTCTTTTATTTCGTTGTGCCACTAAATCACCTTCGGGTGTGATTGCGTCGCAACTGCACAAGCTCAAGAACAAGTTCGTGTTGGTAAGGCGGAAGTAGTCAACTGCTAACCGTACGGTGCGCTAATTATTATCACTCACTACAAGCGCCTCGTGACAATCTGGGATGAGATGATAAAGAGAGAGCTTCGTATCACAAAAATACAAAATGAAACATGCAAGTCACACTCATGACAACAGTTTGTTTCTTTTGAGAAAAACATGCAAGTCACACTCTTGACATTTTTTTACGGATTATGATGTTATACATGTGTGTAACTGAAAATTAAAATTAAGAATATTTGTAATCATTATTTATTTATGAATAATTTTATTTGACTAAAAATAAAAGATGAATAGATAAATGTTATTTTCCCTTTCAGATATTTATAGCAAAGGGAAAGCTAAAGATTAACTTGGAGCAAGAGAGGCAGGTTTGATGAATTACTGTAACACAGAAGAGCATAAGTAGTATATAATTGGTGGTTTCTTGTACTTAAATTAACCATTTCCAGTGGATAAATGAATTAGGTTTAATCTATATAAATTGGTTTAATTGTATGTTGTGTTTATGAGATTTATCAGCTCTAATTGTTAAAATGACTGCTTAACTTCTTTCTTCTTGTTCTTTATTCATCGTCTTCGGTAACATAGATTAGAAGTTCTATATCCGAATCACTTAAAACTATTCACAAAATTGGAATTCACAGTTTTAACTTCCTGTCCATAACGAGTTCTACAATTAGAATTCATCCACGCCTGTTGTCTATATCAACTTATTTTCTAAAATTATTCAAAATTATCAGACCCAAAAAAAAAAAAGAAAAAAAAAAGAAAAAAAAAAGTAAAGAAAAATAAAGGTCAAGAAATAAATTGATGTTTTATAAACATAATAGACTTCTTTTATAATATAATTATAATTTATTAAAAATCAAACTATGCATTTTATTTCATCCACATAATTACCAAATTTACATAATAAACATAATGTGCTAGAATAATATATATATATATATATATATATATATGTATATACATTTTATTTTTTTGGTTTGTCTCATAATTTGGGTTTGACTTTTTCAAACAACAACTTTATCAAATGGACAATTTAGGACAATAAATTTCTTTTTCAATTGAGATAAAATTTGGTCCGAATGACTCAATTGAGCGGAAATTGCACGTGAATCACATGTGCTAACTCAGATTTTGAATTTCGTAGCATGATGGTTGCTATTAACACGCGCCCTTTCTATAACACATAATTATACGTAGTGAAAAAATCAGAAAAAACAAAAGAAACTTATTAAATTTGAAGTATTGTTTATGTAAACAATAAAATCCCAATTAAAATTCAAAGTTATATAAAAATATAAAAATAATAAAAGAAAGCTCAAAAAGTATTTAATGAGTTTGAAAATATTAAAGAACTCATAAAATTACATAATTTAAAAATATGAACATTACTAATAAAATCTCTGAATTAACTTTGAATATCTAAATATTAAAGAAAATTTTAAAATAATGAAAATATGAATATTAAATATAAAACCTGTAAATTATTTTAAAATTCAGAATATTAAAGAAAATCTTGAAATAAAAAAAAGAAGTCTAAATATTAACAAATGAATGATGAATATATACACAAAAGTATGCTCGAGTGTATGAGTGAATTTGACCAGTTATTTAAGTTTTCGTTTTTTAAGGAAGAGTACTTTTATAAGTTTACAGAATAAAATGATAGCTTACCAACAAAATGCACAAATAATTATTTAAAACAAACATATAGAATACAGTTGGATGAATTGCGTGTGACTTAACTACAGCTGATGTCTTCATCCTTAAAGATTTGTGATTTGATTACAATAGCAACGTTTTTAATTAATTATTCATATAATTGAGATAAATATTAAGACAATCTTGAAGTTCTCGAGTCAAGCTTTGGGCTGTTGATGTAGTATGTCAGGTAAAAAAATTGTATTCGAACTTTTAAAGCCCTAACTACATGACTGAAGGTCTGGGAATAATCAAAGCCACACAACCAAACGAGCTTTATAAAGAGCCATCAGCTAAGAATTTTGTTATAAAAACCCATTTTGAACCCACAATATTTGTATTAGCGGGATGGGGCACAAGATTCCAAGTATGATTGGAACGTAAAGCAGAAAACTTTTCATGCATAGCTGCTACCCATTTTGGTTATTTTAAGGCGGACTTGACCCACTAGGTTCACTAACCATTATAAGAGCATTGAACAAACTAGTACATCCATAATTTGTCAAATGCGTTGGTTTGAAGATGCCTGACTTAGACCTTTGTGCAAGAATTGAAATAATGGGCGGTGGCTTAGCAATAGGATGTGTTTCAGTAGGCGGGACAAATGAAGCTGGCGATATATGCTCACGAGCATCAACGTGCTCTGAGGCAGGATGATCAAGAATAACAGGTACGTCCAAAGATCATGAAGAAGATCATGAAGATTGTGAGTAAGAGTGATATCACACAAAGTACAAGGACGATGTTGGGGATAGGAGCTGTATGAGTAGGGCTCAATGAACTAACTAAACGTATTGGTTCAACAAATTCTAAAACGAATAGAGAGAGTGAGCTTGACCTGTCAGGAAATTTAGAGAACAAAATAATAATAATAATAATAATAATAATAATAATAATAATAATAATAATAATAATAACAACTCATTAAATTTAGCATGACAAGAACTATAAGTGCAGAAGGTTTGAGGATAATAGCAACGAAACCCTTTAAGTGAGCTACTGTAGCCCATAAATATACAAGTTGTACTCTCAAGTCCTAGGTTTTATACCAATCTCGAACCCTAAACATCAAACAACAGGAACCCAGGAATCAATGAAAAAAATATTCAAAGATTAAGAGAAATAGAACACTAAGCTTTTTCAAGAGTAGGAAAGTGAGAAACTTATACAAATACCGATCGATTCAACGAATAGTTTTGAAATCGACCAACGGTTCTTCCCAAATCGAAAGAAGACGAACGGGTCAGATGTCTGCGAAGACAGACTTCGATTCTGAAAACAAGAGACAAAGAAGATTATAAATTAAATTTCGAAAGCATATTACATAAATTGAACGGTGAAACAGAGGATAGATTACTTAGCTTATTTGTAAGTTTTGAACCCGATTCATAGAGCAATCGATTTAAGGAAGAAATTATAGATTCGTCCTTCTTTTATTCCGAAGAACAAAGAAAACGATAGGTGAAAAGTCTGCGTAGACACACTTTCATTCTGAAGAATGAACCCTAGGTTAGAGATTAGGGTGTCAGGAGTTCGTCGTTCGTGGTTCTGAGCCCGACAGTCCATGACGTTTTCTTATTTTTTTATTTTTTATTTTAATGAGACTCAATTCTTGTGGGCCTAATCGTGCAATGGGCAAGTAATTTTTTCCTTAAATTTTGAAAGGCGCATATAAAAATTAAGACTGCGAAGCTGGGCCGAGTACGTTATGATAAATGGGCCTACCTATATTCAGTTTAAAAATATTATTAAGGTTCTTAATTGTATTATTGGGCCATGTATTACTTATTTCCTATTAATTTGGCTAAAATTATACTTTACTTAAAAGTTTGTTTATACAAATAAATTATAGAGTACCATTATTTCGCAATGTCATATTAAAATTATTCACTTTTATACTGTACCGTAATATTACATTTTTTTGTTATTTATATAGATTTACTTATATATGTACTAATTAGTATAATTATTTATGTAATATTACAGTTTTTTATTAGATTTGTAAATGTAAAGCTAACTAATTAATTTGATCAACAGTAATAAACATTATTACTACAAACAAAAAGACTTAGAATCTAATAATTAATGTCATCAGAAATGACAATAAGTTATATCTCACTTGTCATAATATGTTCTCTCAAAAAAGTATATTACATAATATTAAAAGCTTTGTAATTTGAAATATTATTTAATGGATTTTTTTTACTTTGATCAATGCTTACTTCTATTCAATATATATGGTTTTCTTATTTAGTTTTTCATGTACAAAATAATTTTCCAGTGTCATATAGTATGTAATTTGATAGAATTTAAAATACTTTTAAGATCACGTTTGCATATTCTATAAACCCTTTAAATGATATTACAAATGGTAAATACTTTAATATAAATGATGTTAGCATAATATGTACATTTGTCTCTGTGTATTTTAATGAAAACGTTGTTTTATAGTTTGTTGAAGGATCAATGTTAGATTAAGGTTATGTGTTGTACTTATTTACAATACATCATTTAATTTAATTAGAGTACTTATACAGCAACATTATTTGATTTTAATATAATTAAATAGATTTAACAATTTCCATATTTTTGTGCTTTTAATTTATAAACCAAGTTATTAAATTGCAAATTATTCTATTTATATACTATTTCACTCTAAATATGAGTTTCATTTTTCTACACACTTTTACTCTATTTATTTTAGATAATATAATTTTTTGGTAGATTAATGTTTTTGGGTTTTACTGATATACTTCATTTTAGAAAAAAAAAAATAGTTTAAAAAAAGGAAATTTTGACATTTTCATATTAAAAAAATCTATTACTATATTTAAAACTCTACAATTTAATTGTTTTAAAGTAATATAAATTATTACTCAATTTATGATAATTATACATCATTACACTTAAGTTAAAACACAAATAATAATATATTAATTCAATGGGAATTCCAAATTATATTTTATTATCTACCGAAAATATTTTTTCGCCCTTATTATAGTGTTTGTCTTATTATTTTCCATTTAAAATGTTTTTTCTTCTAATTATATATAAATTATTATTAGGTTTGGAATTTTTTATATTTAATTTCTTTCAAATGTTATACTTATCTTATTGAAATTTTAAAGCATAAAATCCTTCTTCAGGCTCAAATATTTATGCAACTGGAGCAATTGAAACTACTTCGACGAACACATTCTCACTGTCAGCTACCCGTAAAAGTCATCTTACAAATGGTAAAATATTATTAATAAAATCCATTTCAAAATTATTTAAATTATTTGTAGGTTGATTTTATTAACAAATTTAATTTGTAAAGTGTGTTCAAGCAGCACGGGGTCCCAGAGGATTACATCAAATTTAAACAGAGCAATGAATCAAAGTACTATAACATCTTCAATCGATGGTACAAATGATTGTATGATTATTAGCATAACTGATCAAGTAGATTTGTACAACAATCCAACATCCTCAACATTTCCTCTAACAACAAAACTACCCGATCTTCTTCAGCTTCCACTAAATAATGTTATGAAAGGGTTTTTTGCGTAACTTTATATTGTTTTGTTCAAATTCATATTTATGTAGGCATACATATTACATATATGTTCGATTTTACAGTTACTGGTTGTACGGATAATGACGAAAACATTATAGCCACTGGTACTTAATCATTACTCTTAATGCTTAAATATAGATTTTTGCAATTTGACAGCTAGATTAAAAACTAACGTTCGTTCAATATTTCAGAATATGGTGAGTATGGTGATCCAATATATAAGTGTCAATATTGTGGTGCGTACTTCTAGTATGAAGAAAGATTGCGATCCTATTCTAAGGCAAGTCAACCGAGGTACTCATTGTGTTGTAATCAAGGAAAGGTCCAAATACCCTCACTAAGGAACCACCGAATGTTTTGGACAATCTTTTCCATGGAAATAGTGAGAGAAGCAGACATTTTATGGATAATATTATATCATATAATAACATGTTCAGTTTTACCTCAATGGGTGGAAAAATTGATCATTCACCTAATCAAGGCAATTCTCCACCTATCTTTAAATTGAATGGGCAAAATTATCATTTGATGGGGAGTTTGTTGCCTACTGAAGGTTCTACACTAAAGTTCGCTCAACTATATATATACAACACTGAAAATGAAATCAATAACCGAATCTATTATGTTAGGTTTGTCAGTTTCAATTATTATATAAACATTTAATTTTTGGTACAGTGCATTAAATTTACAAGATTCCTAAATTTTCTTATTTATTATAAACAAAACTATTTTGTATTTGCAGGAATAATGAAACGTTAAATAATCTCCAAACAGAAATTGTTTCTGATTTGAAACAAATGCCTGATGAACATAATGTATTGGTAAAATCTTTTCGAATGGCGAGAGATAACATGTACGATGGAGGTACTTCAAATGTCAAGTTGAAATTGATCGGTAGGAGGGGACAATATGCTAGGAGGTATAATTTTCCTTCGGCATCTGAAGTTGCTGCTCTTTTAGTAGGAGATTTTGATGAGTCATTGGGGGATAGTGATATAATTGTTGAAACAAAATCCGGTCAACTAAAACGGATTAATAAATTGAATGTTGCGTATCTTGTGCTACAATACCCTTTGTTATTTTCTTATGGTGAAGACGGTTATAGAGAGGACATACCTTTCTCTGAGTCTACAAATACTAATGGTGGAGGAAGAAAGAAAATTAGTATGAAAGAAGTGTTTTCTTATCGATTGCATGAAAGAGAACATCAATCACCATCTATTCTTTGTGCCAAACGATTAACACAACAATTTATGGTAGATGCATATGCCATGGTAGAATCAAGTAGGTTGGCTTACATTCAAACACACCAAAAGCAGTTGCGTTGTGAAATGTATAAAGGGCTAGCTGAAGCTTGCTCCGTGGCGAGGTTGATCCCTGTGCTCTGGGAAGGAGGATTATATTGCCATCTACTTTTACTGGTGGAGCTCGATATATGATTCAAAATTATCAAGATGCGATGGCAATATGCCGATGGGTTAGGTATCCAGATCTATTTGTAATATTCACGTGTAATCCAAAGTGGCCGAAAATAACCCCTTTTTTTGGATAAAGTAGGTTTGAAGGCTAAAGATCGTCCAGATGTGGTGCGTCATGTTTTCAAAATGAAGTTGGATGGCCTAATAAAGGATCTACGACAAAACAAAATATTTGGTGCAGTTCGTTCCCGTACGTTGTTTAATTTTAACTATTATATAATATATTTAGTCAATCGCATACATTTTCTATGAGTAAAAAATTATAACTATTATTTGTTTCTCACTTATATAATTTAAATTTTCAGTGATCTACACAATTGAATTTCAGAAACAGGGTCTACCGCATGCTTATATTTTATTATTTATGGATCAACAAGATAAGTATCCTACACCCACTGAGATTGATAGAATCATCTCAGCTGAGATTGTTGATCGAAATAAAGATCATGATTACTACAACGCAGTTCGTGACTTCATGATTCATGGTCCATGCAGTGCTACCAGACCAAACTCTCCATGCATGTCGTGTGATGGTTGTACAAAACATTTTCTGAAAATATTTGTTGATAATACAATTGTTGATCAAGATGGTTACCCAATTTATTGTCGTAGGGATAATGGTCGTACTGTAGTGAAGGGTGGAGTGGAGCTTGACAATAGATATGTTGTCCCTCACGATCGCTATTTATTACTTAAGTATGGAGCACATTTGAATGTTGAATGGTGTAATCAATCTCGATCGATCAAGTATTTATTCAAATATGTGAATAAAGGACAAGACCGCGTTACAGCTTCTTTCTATAAAAGCTGTGCTGATAGGGAAGGACCAGAAAATGTTGATGAGGTTAGCATGTACTATGATTGCAGATATGTGTCTCCATGCGAAGCTATGTGGAGGATCCTTGGATTTGAAATTCAATTTAAAAATCCATCCGTAGAACGGTTTAGTTTCCATTTACCGGATCATCAATCAATTATTTATTCAGATGCAGATCCGATAGATGTTGTTATGGACCGTCCAACTGTTAATCAAAGCATGTTTTTGGCATGGTTTGAGGCCAATAAGTTATATGAAGAGGCAAGTCAGCTTACTTATGCAGAATTTCCACAAAAATTTGTTTGGAAAAAGAACAAGAGAGTATGGACAAAAAGGAAACGCGGATTCTCATTAGGTCGAATTTTTTTTGTGCCTCCTAGCAGTGGTGAAATTTTTTATTTAAGATGTGTACTTAATATTATCAGAGGTCCTACATGTTTTGAAGACCTACGAAAAGTAGGAAATGTGACATATAAAACTTTTCGAGAAGCGTGTTATGGGCATAGCTTATTGGACGATGACAAGGAATACATTGATGGCATAATGTAAGCAAGTGAATGGTGATGCCTATTCATTGAGATATTTGTTTGCAACTTCGATTTCGTCTAATAATTTAACAAAGCTAGAAGATGTTTGGGATAAATGTTGCACATATTTATCAGATGACGTACTATACAGGCAGCGTCGTATTCTTAATCATCAAGGTACACTACGTTATATTTATACCCGGTTCTTTATTTCTATTGTCAAATAATTTATGTGTAAATTTAAAATTAATTTTGTGACGTATGTTTTGTTTTATTTATTTCTTAGAATTGAATATGAATGATGTTGAGATAAATAATCTTACTTTGGTAGAGATTGAAAAAATAATGCGAGTATTTGGTACGAGTTTGAGAGAATTTGATAGAATGCCCTATCCAGATATGACTAATTTATCGAGTGTCCAGAATAAATTAGTCGATGATGAGCTACGGTACAACCATTCTGCTTTGGCTGACGAACACTCCATGCTGATAGCAAGTTTGACAGATGAACAACAAAATGTATATAATACTGTTATGAATGCAGTTACCTTAGACAAGGGTGGTGTTTATTTTGTTTATGGTTACGGTGGCACTGGTGAAACTTATGTCTGGAGGAGTTTATCTGCATCGCTTAGATCAAAGGGAGATATTGTTTTGAACGTGACTTCAAGTGGCATTGCATCACTTCTCTTGCCAGGTGGAAGAATGGCCCACACAAGATTTGTAATACCACTAAATCCAATTGAGAATGGCACATGTTCTATAACTCAGGGAAGCAAATTAGCAGAGCTTTTGGTGAGGGCAAAGCTCATAATATGGGATGAAGCTCCGATGATTTATAGACATTGTTTTGACGCGGTAGATAACACTTTAAAAGATATCATGCAATTATCCAATCCAGGTAATAAGTTGAAACCATTCGGTGGTAAAACGGTAGTTTTTGGTGGGGATTTTAGAAAAAAATTTGCCCGTTATACCAAAAGGTACATGTCAGGACATTGTACATGCAACAATTAATTCATCTACCCTTTGGCAACAATGTAAGGTTTTGAGATTAACTAAAAATATGAGGCTTCAGAATTCAGCGGCTTCTCACTCAGAAATGATGGAGTTGAAAGATTTTTCTGATTGGATTGCAAGAATTGGGGACGGAACGGTGGGAGTTCATCATGATGGTTACTCAGATGTAGAAATTCCTGATGATATTTTGCTCCCATGTTCTTCTAATCCAATCGCGACTATTGTGCGGAGTACTTATGCATCATTACCGAATTTTGCTGAGGAATCAACCTTCCTTAAAAATCGGGCCATACTAGCGCCCACTCTTGATGTTGTTGATGCTGTTAATAAATACATGAATTCATTGAATACAGGGGATACAAAAATCTATTTGAGTTCAGATAGTACGTGCAAGTTTGATTCAAAAGTTGATATTTTGGCTGATCTACATACAATTGAATTTTTGAATGGCATTAGATGTTTAGGTGTTCCAAATCAAGAATTACAACTGAAAGTTGGAACTCCTGTGATATTACTACGCAACATTGATCATACAGTTGGTTTATGTAATGGTACTTGGATGGCTATTACAAAGTTTGGAAATTACGTTTTGGAGGCGAAGATTCTAAATGGAGCTAATGAAGGACATAAAGTGTTAATCCCACGAATGTCCTTAACACCATTTGATCCAAGGTTGCCTTTTAAATTTCAAAGAAGATAATTTCCTCTTATTGCCTCATATGCAATGACAATAAATAAGAGTCAGGGCCAGTTACTTTCACATGTTGGTCTTTTGTTGAAAAAACCAGTTTTTAGCCATGGACAATTGTATATCGCAGTTTCAAGAGTAACAAATCGAAGCGAATTGAAGATTTTAATTTCTGAAAAAGATAATGATAAGACTGCTTCAACTAGGAATGTTGTGTATAAAGAAGTTTTCCAAAATTTGTAATGTAAGTTATTGTAATTATTGTTGTTTACTATTATAAAAATTTTAAATTGTTTCCATGTTTTTTTATCCTTTTATTTAATATCAATGATATAATGTACATTTCTTTAATATGGCATATATTTATTTATAATTTTATTATGGTTTATTATTTTTATATTTTTTTAATAATTTAAAGATTATATTCAATATTCGTGCACCGCACCAGTGAGATACTAGTTAGTATAAAAACTCAATAATTCCTGCCTGCAATTTGGAACTTAAATAAGGTAGGGAAAGAAGATTTATTTGTAAATTTCATTTACTTGGGAAAAAACAAATTAATGATGGTTGAGTGTGTGAGTGTATTTGGCCACTTATTTAAGGTTTCGGTTTTCTTTAAGGAAGAGCACTTTCATTTACCAACAAGATGCATAAATAATTATTTAAAATCACAAATGAATCACTACAACTAACATATAGAATACAGTTAGCAACTCTTTGGAAAATAAATGTTTAAGTTGCTACTGTTGGCAAAAGACTTGTACACTGCCTTTTCTTCTCTCATCACAATCTTCTTCTTGCTCTCTAAATTCCATTGCCACCAGCTTTAATATCTCTCTGAATTCTCTCCATATCTTGAGCAGATGGCTTATGCTGTTTGGTTTCGATTGTGCGACTGCTCGAGCAGATACTTGCTCATGATCAGTGTTGCACCCTTCTTCATGAAAAGCAGCAAAGTAAGTCTCTTCATGAAAATATTATGTACACAATCAAAAAGTCTTGGAGAACTATTAAAGAAACAAACAAATAGGACTACAACATGTATAAATTTGCTTTAGGGATTAATACCTAGGAAACAGATAATGCAAGCTTCTTTTATAGTAAGAGCCCAAAATTCATAGATATTCTTAAGAAAAGCTTAGTTTCAAACTATACCTGCTTGGAAATCTAATCATGATTAAGAAGCTTGACATGAAGAACTAAAAAGAAGTATTAAGGATGCCCAGCACTTACTAGAATATGTCTGATTAGTTCCGCCTGTCATACTTCCGAACTTGAAGGGGCTCATATCCTAGTAGCACTTGCTCATCCGATATTGCCTTTGCTGATGTCCGTACAGAGTCTTCAACCCCATCTAACTCAATCACTTGAAGTGTTGATATTTCTGCAAAACTAATTGGGATCTCCTCCAGCAACTTCATGTCTATTAGAACTAGACGCTCTAGACTTGGAAAATGGGTGTTCTCTGCTTCCCAGATCTTCAGTTCGCAACAGGAAATCAATAGGAGTTTCAGTCGACAAAATTCCCCTTCAGTTGGATTCCACTCTTTGCCTCTGGTGGCCAGTGGATACAGCTTAAGAACTACAAGGTTCGGCAGCTTACCAACAACTGATAAATCTTCCCAAGGAATCTTGCAATTCCATAAACTCAACTTCTTCAGTGAAATAGGGAAGGCAATGTCCATCCATAATTTCTCAGCACCATATATTCCAAGTGATTCAAGCCTTTTCAATTGTACTAGATTGTTTAGGCAATAAATCCCAACGTGCTCGCATGCAGCAGAAGTTTCAAAATAATATGCAATTTGAAGCACCTTCAGATTTGGGATTCTTTTCAAAACTTGATCCGTGCATTTGAAATTTCTGACTGCTTTAAGTGTTTGTAGATTTTCAAGAACAATCACATTTTGGTCATCTGAAGGATAGGGGAGAGTAATTCCATACATCTTGAGATGTCTAAGTTGTGGCATCTGCCAGATTTCAGCTGGCAAAGTGATGATCTCGTCAACAACTAAGGTTTGTAGGTTCCAACACAGGGACATCCGTGAAATAGAACTTACTGGGTTAGCAACAACGTACCTTAAGTTTCTGAGATTCGAAAGGTCAATATGAATCTTGTAATCAATCATGTGCAGTAACTTTAGTAACATAAATCCAGTTATTATACGATCAACCTTACACAGATTCTCATTCTGCCAAACAAACGACGCTAACAAATCACAGCGACATAACACAGATCGACTAAATTTATCTGACTGAAATGCCTCAACTGCCGTTCTCTCTAGGAGATTGCTAGGAAAAAAGATACTAAGGCGCCGCTTGGTTTCTGTGTTTGGGGAAATATTTGGATTATCAAGCTTTGCTCTGTATACAAACTTTTCTTTTCCAGCTTCTGCAATGCACAAGTCCCTCAAGAGATCATGAATCTTGCAGAACTTCACTTTTCCACTACTTCCCCTCTTATGAACCAAAATCAGATTTCTGCTCATAAGATCTTCCAAGTACTCGTATGCAACCTCTTCTAAGCATTTAGCTTTAGTTGGCTTGATAAGTCCTTCAGCAACCCACATTCTGATGAGCCAGGTTACACGAATTTTAAAATCTTCAGGAAACATGGCTAGATATAAGAAACACGGTTTTAGATATATAGGCAAATGACTATAACTCAACGAAAATATCTGCATGAAGTGCTCACTGTTTCCATCATTTATGGCTGTGTTAACATCTCTTTCAACAGACAACCAATGTTCATATGTACAGGACTTAGCAAGAAGCCCACCAATCACAACAAGGGCTAAAGGAAGTCCTCCGCATTTTTTGGCAATATCTCTTGCGATATCCTCTAGTGCAGGAACACAATAATCACTTCCTAATGCCTTTGCACGAAGTAACTGCCAACTCTTTTCCTCATCCAGAGGACCAATTTGCTGAGGGCTACAAGTTCCAAAATAATCTACCAAGGCTGATAGCCTTGTGGTAACAAGGATTCGACTTCCATTATTATTACATGGAAGGAACTTTTCAAGTCCGTACCAGGCATCAATATTCCACATATCATCCATTACTATCAAATACCTCCTACCGAACAGTTCTTTGTGAAGCTGTAGTCCTAATTCATCAGTACTTTCTTGTTGAGTTAGACCAGATTCTCGATTTTCAGGTAAAAGGCAAAGAAGAAGCTCTCGGAAAGTATATTCTTGAGATATTGTTACCCAAGCACGAAAATCAAAGTGTTCAACGACAAAAGGATCGCTGTAAACAGCATTAGCAAGGGTGGTCTTACCCATGCCGCCCATCCCCACAATGGGGATGACTTGGCGGTTAGATTCATTTGTAGCGATTGCTTCCATAGTTCGAGTCATGTGCTCCTCGAATCCCACCAAGGTAACTTTGTTCCTGGGAAGAGATCTTGCCGTAGTGGAGTTTTTAGGTCGCAGATGTTCCATGACTTTATTGTCTTTGATCTTCTGCAACTCCTCCTTGATGGAATGGAACTTTTTTATCATCTTCTGTACCTCATTTTTGTTTTTTATCTGCTCAAGCTTTCTGTTTACCGTGGAAAAGAATCCTTTTATTCCCTTAGGTCTGTCACTTTCACGAATCTGGCTCACTAGCTCAGATTCAATTAGATCCTCCGACTCTTCAATTTCGTCACTTTTTGGGGGCATATCTTCCTTGATTTTGATCTTGAACAACTCTTTCTCAATGGAAAGGAACTTTTCTAGTACCGTTTGAATGCCTTCACCCATGATGGGGAACACAATGCTTTCTCCATCGGTTGCCCGAATTTGGTCGACCACATTGGATTCAATGATATCCTCTGCTTCATAAGCCGCACCTGCAATCCGCATCTCCAGATCTGCAATTTCATGGCTGCATCTGCTCGACTCTTCAATCTTCGTCTCCAGATGTGGAATTTCTTGGCTGTGTCTGCTGGAGTGGTAAGTTTCCAAAAATTTGACCATGAAAGTAACCTTACCTTGAAGAAACTCAATCTGCCCTCTGTCAATAATGATAATATTGAGGGGAGGTGGGTTCAGGATCTGGTGTAGGATATGAGAGAGAGAAACTAAAGCTCCATAAGCAGCCATCTCCTCCGCCTTGTCAATATGCAGTCTTACTTCACATTTGAAGACACTAAAACATAGCTACGAGAGTAGTATGATTGCTAATAGGGGTATCTCCAAACTGTCAGCACAGCACATTTTGCACTACATTTCATCTTCAGTTTGCAATACTTTATGCAATTAAAAATAATATTTCAATAATATTATTTATAATTGAAATATTATTTATAATTAATTTATTTTTAATTTATATTTTAAAAACTTATTTTTTGTTAAATAATAACACGCAACATATTAAAAAATAATCTTTTTATATGTAACATTTTAATTTTTTTTATAAAATTAATTATATATAAAAAATACATATAAGATCAAGCAATAATTATACAAAATTAAAATTGAACTTCAAAATAATAGTACAATAAAAATACGCGTTTACAAGATTAAATTTTCGAATTAGAATATTCTGCCCACAAATGCTCAATTAATGCATTTTAAAGTGCGAAACGAGCTTCTGCATCTTTAATTTGTCTAAATCAAGCTAAAAAAAATTTTAAAATGCGTGTTTTCATTTTCAACGAATTCGACTTCCGGAGCTGGCACTTCTCTTGCTTCTTCGATTGGGTCATCAAGTTCTCGTTCATCCTCAATTATCATATTATGCATTATTATGCATGCAATCATAATATCTTTCAAATCAATTTTACTCCAAAAATGTGCTGATTTGCCACTATTGCAAATCGACTTTGGAGGACCCCAAATGCACGTTCCACATTCTTTCGACAAACTTCTTGTTTCTTTGCAAAATATTTTCTTTTTGGACCATTTGGTGCATGAATCGTTTGCACAAGTTACCCATTTGGGATATATACTATCAGCCAAATAATACCCCATGTTGTACTCTTTTTCTTAGATAACATAATGTGCAGGAAGAGCAATACCTTTAGTAAGGTTAGAGAAAAGGTGGGACGTCTCCAACATATTAATATCATTGTTGGATCCTGACATCCCAAAATAAGCATGCCAAATCCAAAAATCATAATCAGCCACATCTTTAAGAATAATTGTTGGAAATCCACTTCGACCAGCATATCGTCCTGCCCATGCCGTTGGAAAAATTTTCCACTTCCAATGCATACAATCCAAACTTCCCAACATTCCTAGAAAGCCATGTTGCTGACCAATATGAAGTAACCTTGCAACATCATTGGCGGTAGGTGATCTTAGATATTCTCCCCCAAATATCTCCACAATAGCATTACAACTTTTTTTGACACATTCAATTACAGCAGACTCTCCAATTTTGATATACTTGTTAGTTGCATCCGCTGGAATTGCATACGCTAGCATTCGGAATGCTGCAGTTACTTTTTGGAGTGTAGACAAACCAAGCTGCCCAGCTGCATTTCTTCACTGCACAAAGTATCCATCATGATTCTTTACTGCATGAACAATACGGAGAAATAGATTTCGTGACATTCGATAACGTCGACGAAACTGATCTTCATTAAACCTTGGAGTTTCAGAAAAGTAGTCTCTGAAAAGGTTTTGAGTTGCTGCTTCTGATCACGATATATTGTCCAGTGACCCGAAACTGAGCCTTCAAGAATGGATTCAGCCCTTCGATGCCGATATGCAGCTAAGATACGATTGTTATTATATATTTGTTAAACAATCGCCTGTTCCTCCACATCGAAATGATCACTATCAATCAATTGTTGATATTCATCATCAGATGAACTTGAAGGAATAAAAGAAATAGCAGAAGGACCAGTAGAGTGAAAATTCATTTTTGAGAGACAAACAGAGCAGAATAGAAAAAAAATATTATTAATGAAGAAAATGACTAAACGAATTGAGGATAAGAAAGATTGATGTGAAGAAAATGGGTGAAGTATGTGCTCATTATATAATAATTTGTATATTATTCCAAAAAACACAATCTTTGTGTTCAAAACAATAGCCATTGATATCCTACTACAACTTTTAATCTCAACCCTCCACCCAGTCCTAAAAGCCAAAAAAGTACAATCATCGTGTTTTCAACTATGACCGTTAGATTTTTGTCATCTTTAAATCTCAACCATTCACCACTTTTCTGAATTAAAATCATAGTTGCAGAAAGCAAAATCTTTGTGCTTTCAATATTACTCGTTGATAACCCACAACAACTTTAAATCTGAGCCGTTCATTCAAAGTCTTAAAACACAAAGAGTCGCAACAAGCATAATCCATGTGTTTTCAACTCCGACCGTTAGATTATTTTGATATTTAAATCTCAACACTACACTAATTTTCTGATTGGAAAGAGAGTTGTAGAAAGCAAAATTTGTGTGCTTTCAACGATAACCGTTGGATTATCATCTGCTTTTCTAAGAATTTCTATAAATAGGCGTCATACCACATAATATTTCTCAGAAACTTCTCCAACTTTTTTTTATTTACAACATCTTTAGTTTTCTTCTCTCAAATGTCTAAGCCACGCACCACTAACTAAAGTTTAGCTGAAGATCAACACCTTGCTGGTGTCTATCTCGAAATCTCACAAGATCCAATTGTGGGAATAAACCAGTCAAAAAATCTATTTTGGAGTCGTGTTACAGAAAAATACAACTTCGATAAACCAAGCACCGGGATGCAAGATCGTAACAAACGATCATTGCAATATCGCATGCAGACCATTCTCAAACATGTGAGAAAATTCAACGGGTGTCTGCAACAAATTGAGCTGCTGAATCCTAGTGGTGCAAGCGAACAAAAAATTGTAAGTTGTTACTTATACTTTATTTTTTCATTTGTCAAATATAATATTTTGATTTCAATATTGTTTCTAAATTACGTAGTTGGAGCGTGCAAATGAGACTATGAGGTCGGTGGAAGAATATGAGGCTGGATTCAAATTCGACTATGTCTGCCCGATTTTAAAACCATTTGTGCAAGCTAAAGAGCTAACTGCAAAAAACTTTTCCGAATCCCCTCTTTTCCCTAATCCTTTAGAATTTTTAGTTGTACTTGTATATTTTGTCTATTTGTATTTTATCTATTTTTTAATTTTATGTGTAGTATTTAAAATTTTATTGTATTATTTTTATTTATAATTACAATTACACATTTTTATTATTTTTTATCATATTTAATTAAAATAATCTTAAAATTAATTAAAATAAATTAATTATAAAACAAACAATATATTATTAAACATAAATATTAAGAAACATATAACTAAAACATTAAAAAAAAAGTAATGAATATTAAAAATATATAAATAAAACATTAAAAACACTATTGGTGCAGACCAATATTACAGCAGATAAAATAAAAAATAAACATTGCTTCACAGTAACGCATGGAGCCTGCAATTCCTTATTCAACACCACTCCAGCGCACTGCTGGAGTTGGTCTAACCTGTGATATGATCTTGAAAGCTAACGAAGAAGAGCGTATCAATGTTCACTAGCTAGCCATTGAAGTGTCGGATAAATACAGAACTGGGTTGGATTGAGGGCGCATGTGGCTGCACGATAAACATCTAATAATTTATTCTATTATTATACAAACTACAAATAGTCTGATAATAGCAATTCGCGTGCAAATTGACGGCATAAGAGAAGTCTTCCACTGTGCATTTCAATCCTCTCTAAGTTCTCTTCATTTTCTCCCTCATTGTTGCTCACCATAAGAAGCAACAGATTCAATCTGTACATGAGAAAATTGTTTTCTTGGAAACTTTTCTTGAAGATTTCCCAAGCGAGGCAGGTGAATTTAAAGAACAAATCACATTTGCAGCATATCCAGCAGAACACATTTTTGAGTACCATAAATGCTTCAAAATATGAAAAGCAATGTTCTAATGTTTTTAACTGTTTTCAGCAAAGAAATACACCTAGTCTCAACTTTCTAGTAAATATATTTTTACCACAAAACCTTTAAATATATTTTTTTATTTTACTAAATATACCTCATTTATATCAATTATACCTCATTCGGTGACTGGAGAAGCACATGCAGTCGCCAAGACAGGAATACCTTCTCTAAAGACTAGAGAAGCACACGAACCCCAAACAAAGATTCCTATCTGGTAGTGTCATTTCTCCACCAAAAATAATCCGACCAGCTGTCGGTATGCCCACACTGAACCAGGATAGTGGCAAGCAAGATTGTCTCCCAAAGGATCGGCGAGGATTTTTCTAATCCTTTGATCTGTCAATTAACTCCAAAATCAGTAACAAATATTTGTAATTCGAGAATGTGATTTAATAGCTATAACTGAGAAAAGGATTTTTATCAAATATGTAAAACATTTTGGTTTTCAATTAATTCCACTCTAGCTAACTATTTCAATCATCGATGCAAAAGTGACTTTAATTCATGCAAACAAATCAGTTATAACCACCGAAGACGCTTCTGACGCGGTCTTATATCTCCTTAATTTCTTGATAATCAGGAAAACGCTTCACCAATTATTTTCCTAATCGACTGACAACCCAAGAGACGCTCTACGGATTTAATTAGCTGACAACATTAATAACTAGAGAGACCCGATTCAAAACCAATAAACTCTAACGTAGGATTACCGAATTAAGACTGATCTTCCCTTGATTCTGAAGAATCAATAAATCTAAATCACAATTATGGATGGCCAATTTAATTGGCTACTAATTAATCCCGGACTAATGAATATTTCGAACTACCCAATAGACCTGAAACAATTAATAATATTAAAATAAGAGAATCACAGATGCTTGCATAAAATAAAGTAGACGAACAAATTTGATCACATAAGAATAGACTAGCTAAAGCTTCTTTAATTGTCATCGGAATAAAAGAGTTTAGCTACAATTCATACTACGATCAAGGAACAAAATGAAAAATAGGAAGATAAAACCGAGCAGCTGCTGTTGGAGAGAAGAACGGCTGCCTCTCTTGTTTACTTGGATAAGGTCTAAGTATGATGACGTTCTAATCAAACCCTAATTAAACTATATATACATATTGAAAACCACAAAGGTCATGTTTAAATGTTAATAAAGTCTATAGCTATAAGTTTAAGCTCATATCATGTTGTTTAGTCTCGTGGGCAGCCCCATCTGTGGAGTGGAATTGGGCCCTTAAATTAATCCTAGGCTGCTGAAAATTTGTTTAGGCCTGACTTGCTGGTATGGTCATACTGCCCGTCCATCAGGTAAATCTCCTTCTTTGACTCTTCTAGAAATTCTGTTATTTTTCCTCCAAAATTGAGTATTCACCTACAATTATTTGCCAATTGGAATTAGCTCAAAAACATATGTCGTAAAGGGATATTGTTCATCAAAATTACATCAAAACTCTCCAAAAAGATGTAGCAAATATTCACCAATCACTATCTCCCTCTGTCTCATTAGGCTTCTTCTTCTTCGCTTTCGTTGGTGGTGTAATGAAAAACTAGATATATGCTCATGTGATTTAATGGAATTTGTATGTATGTTCATTATCTTATGATTTTCTAAGGAATAAGTCTTCCGTTTATTTAAACATGTCAAGGTTGGAAAAGTATGTATTAAAAGGTGTTCCTTACTTAACATATCCATGAACAACATATGTCTCAAAATAAGTTTCATTTAACATTATAAAAATTGTAGATTATATCAACCGTTGTATCTTTTTGAGTATGTGAGTATTAACACGCCTTAGATCATATAAACCATTATATGTTTTTTATTATATGAGTATTACCATGCTTGCAAATGATTCAAGGTAATGGACTTGTTGTCAATGAAGCAAACCTCATATATCGAACCCTGATTATCACTGTCAGTCTCTCTTATGATTGCATTTTTTAATATGTGACTGGGAATGATGAGAAATTTGTGAAATGTGAACTATTGAACCTAGATATTGTTAAAAGTTCTAGGGTATTGATCTTATTTTTTACGAGATCCTGATATTGTTAGATGTCTGTGATTGTGTTGTATCCTTTTCATGTGGAATTTAAATTGTAATGCACCTTAAAGAAGAAAGCTTTATGGGTTGTTGAAGAAATGATTTGCAGTTACACCCCACTTTTTGATCAAATTGGGGGCACATCATTTAGTTATTTCTTACTTATATGCCAAATTATATATATGATGATTTAGTTTGACTAAATCTGTAAGAAAAAGAGAGATTGGAAAGAGAGAAACGTGGGAAAGGAATATTGAATAAGGAAGAAATTAGAGAGAATAAGAAAAGAATAAAATTAAGTTAATTTTTAAATATATATATATATATATATATACAAGTATTTTAATCAATTTAATTGTATCTAATTTTGTCCTAATTATTTTGAGGTTTATTTAGAAATTTCGAAAATGTGAATTGCTACACCCAATTTCCAAACAAATCAAGGGTCAAATTCCAATATACCAATTTACTTTTCTAAACAAATCAAGGGTCAAATCTCAGTATACCATTTACTTTAGTCAAAACTCTTCTGTATCCAAAATTTAAAAAAGAAAATATTTTTTATCCACAATTCCTAAAATATCCTTACTAATTTTTATAGTCAATCGTGAAAGCTTTCTCACGTTCAATCGTGAAAGCTCTCTCACGATCAATCCTGAAAGTTGCTTTCATGGTTAATCGTGAACTGCCCTCACCGTAAATTGTAAAAGTTCAAGAGGGTGAAGGGAAAGAAACAGAAAACAAGGGAGACTATCACGAGAGAAAATGAAGGAGATGAACTTATGGAAAAAAGGAAGAGAGAGGAGAGAGAAAGGGGAAGAGGAATTTACGATTGGAAAGGCGAAGAGAGGATAGAGGAAATAGGAGAGAGAAAAGAGAAAAGACAACGTCCATGTCTGGAAATGGAAGAGAGAGGAGAGAGAAAAGTAGAGATATGAGATTTAACAATTGTATAAGTCCAATTGTGACCGGAAAGGGAAGAGAAAGGAAAGAGAAAAGTGGAGAGATATGTTTCACGAATGTGTAAGTCCAATCGTAAAAGCTCAACCGCGGAAAGGAAAGAGAGAGGAGAGAGAAAAGTGGAGAGCTGAGATTTCACGATTGTATAAGCCCAATCGTGAAAGTTACATAGTAAATCGTGAAGGTGAAGGAAAAAGGAGTGAAAGTTCATTCGTGAAAACTTAATCGTGAAATCCCATTGTGAAAGTTACACAGTGAATCGTGAAGGTGAAGGAAAAAAGAGAGAAAGCATGAGAGGGACTCTCATGATTGGGAAGGGGAAAAAAGAGGAGAGAAAAAAGAAAAATAAAGAAAATGGAAGAATATTTCACGAAATAGGTTTTCAGGAGAAAGGAAAGAGAGAAAGGAGAGAGATAGGTTTTCATGAGAACAAAGAAAAAGATGAAGAAGTGTAAATTTGTCTTAAAATCATAAATGTGGGTACAATTTTTTTTTTTTTTTTTAATTTGTTATCAAAAAAACAAGTTTGACTATTTTAAATGGATACAATAGCATATATCATCTACAAATATATATACATTATACCTATGACTGCTATTATATACACCACAATTAATCTTGTAATTTATGGATGGTCCCAAATTAGTTCCTTTTTAATTTTACAAATTCGGTTCTTTTTCTATTTAATTTCTTTAATTTACACATTTTTAGTCGAAATTTGAAATTCATATTGGATATTTGCACATGCATCACAAATTACTATGTAATAAAGATTTTTATTTTTGTGGCATAATAAGTGAAATGAACATGTTTTTTGTAATACATAATATAATATCAGATACATCAAAATTTACCGTAGAGACCATATATTAGCAAGAAAATATGAATTCCTAATGTAACGTACGGTGTATAAGTGTAATTATCGGACATTTTTTTTGAATTGTGGCATAATAAGTGAAATGAGCATGTTTTTTTGTAATAAACAAATAACATCATATACATCAAAATTTACTATAGAAGCCACATATTAGCAAGTAAATGTGAATTACTAATGTGACATGATTATAAAGTATATAAGTGTAATTATCGGAATAATTTTTTAAATTTTGATTAAAAGAGGACCAAATTCAAACAATTAAAAAGATAAGAACTGATTTTGAAACCACAACCAAGTTAAATTTACATAATGCATCATAACAACTCTAACAAATAATCGATTAGACAATATTCTCACTATAGCTATGCATATATAATTATATAAATGTAGGTTTAGAGGAAGTAATGCATGTTAATTAATAGACCATTAATTAGGATCTGGAACGTTTTTTGACAAAGTAATTAATGGCCACTAAGCTTACACATGATGCCAGTACTAAACACAAAGGTAAACATATATTTAATTTACAACCTTTTTTATTTTTTTTCTTTTTCATCTGCCTATTGTTTATAATATATATATATATATATATATATAATGATTAAAGAAATTAAAATATATTCCATTTCTCCTTTTCACTTTACGTATCTTTGTTATAAGGTACCAATGATCACTAACAGGATACATGGTTTCTGTATATCAACAGTAAATCAGTAATGCATGGATTATTACAGACATTATGTAACACTTACAAAATATTACATAATATTAGAAAAAGTATTACAATAAACAATAAGTAATATCTTTTTGATGTCGTATTTGCCCATGTGACCTAAACTCTAACATAACATTTATTGAGAATACTGAAATTTACAATCAAACTATCTCATCTAACCCACATTTTATGTAATTTTAAATATATATATATATATATATATATATATATATATATACTATCTCATCTAACCCACATTTTATGTAATTTTTAATAAATATTCATATATATATATGCGTATGTGTGCGCGCGCGCGCCCACTAATTGTTTGTACATGAATATAATCTTTCAAATATAAAATATATAATTAAATATTTTTTTCAAGTTTAATATGCATGTAATTTTTAATATACATACTTTTTAATCTAAACTATAATTAATAATTAATAATTATTTTTTAATATTTAATATAAATTATTTATGATATTTAACAATCTTTTTTATAGTACAATCTTCAATACATATGATTAAAATTTATATATAAATAAATATATATGCAATATTTAACATTTCGTTTCCAAATATTGCCAAATATTTATTAGTTTTGCTTTTACAAAAACTATTCTCATAGGTTTCTCATACAAAAGAAAAAAAAAAAAGAAACTATTTTCATTAATTAATAAGTGAATAATCATAAAATGTATTGTCTAAAAAATATTACTTATTCAAAACTATTACATATTTAAAAGTGCTACCAATAAAGTGTTACATATTTGAAAGTGCTACATAAAAGTGTTTCTTATTTAAAAAATGTTACATATAAGTGTTACATATTCATAAAATGTTACAAAAATATTACATAAATATAAAAATTAGAAATATGTTATGAAAATATTCTACATAAAACATATATATATATATATATATATATATATATATATATATATATATATATAAAGTGTTACAATTATATGTTGCGTAAGATCAAATATGTATTTGAAAAAACAAATAAACTTTTAAATGATAAGAATGATAATTTCAGATTGGTCTGTTTGCATGATTTTTGCTGTCTAAAGAAATCTATAACTTGCAATAAGGATTTGACAGTCTCCATAACTAGACCAAAAATAGACCAAAAAGAGGTCAAAAGATTAATGTTTCATAATGAGACACTAAAAAAACTACTATTTATCTACATTCTCAAATACAACCTAAATCATGTTCATGTTCATTAATTGATTCATATCCCTTTTATTTAGAGAAAATGAGCTATATATATATATATATATTGGTTTATTGAGCCTCAAGATATTGTACTCTAAAGCCAATTACAATGATCAAACTACCAAGAGAGACAACCACGTGGGCTGCTAAGTGGCTCACTTGAGCAGATGGACTACAATTAGGCAGTTGCTTTCCTTTTTGCTATGAACACCTATTCTATGTGATTGTATCACACCTCAATATCTATAATGAAAAAAACATGGCTTGGGCAATTGTGACACCCCATCTTATAAGCATCAACATAAACTACTTTTATTCTACTAAAACATGTATGTGACATCCCATTCTGATAAACATCAACATAAACTCACTTTTAGTCTACTAAAACATGTATGTGTATTATCTTTTCTCTTGTAACCGGTGGGCTGTGACTAATTTACAAGGCACAACAAATTTCAAAAACAAAAGTTCATTTGTACATATACACCAAGATCTTTGTTACATACAAAAATATCTCACCACACTCACACACATATTTACATGTGAAAGCCCATTAATATTATACAAGTCCAAAAAGTACATCAAAATAGAGATCAAAAGCATAGAAATTTATGGTTTAGCCTCAAAGGTCGTCATCCATGTACATTAATCCCCAAAAGCTTGGATAAGCACAAATAGCATGCCTAGTAAGCCGTGAACTTACACATCGATATCAGGTTCACCTACAATGCACAAACTACGTGAGTTAAAGCTCAGTAAGTAGAAATCATGCATGTAAAATAATTTAAATATCTGCAGGAACTTCCAAAAAGAGACTTAAAATGCTTGTTAATGAAATCATAACACATTTTGCAAAAAAAAATTATCTTGATTGGTCCTTTGACTACCTAGTATGCATCGAAAAGAGCTAGTTTAATAAACAATCTTAATCATAGAGTTTATCCATATCTCACATACCACTGGTTAGATATATCGAGTCTATCAATGTCTCACATGCCACCAACTCAACATATCATAAAGCTTATTCATGTCTCACATGCCACTGGTCTCGGTACACTAAAAGTGATCAACATTACATTTTCCTTTCTTTTTAATCATATAGTACATGCAAAACACACTATATATTCTTTATGCATGCATGTGCTAATCTCATGAATGTTATATATAATACAATAACAAATCACCTTTTAACACCACCTAATTTATACCCACCAATTTCAAGAAATAAGGTCACACAAAACTCAAAGCAAAATAATACAAAATGTATTATGTCTATACATTGTATGGGCAAATGAATTTCTACTTACTTCTTCTTCAATAGTAAATATATGAAACTTCTTACTTGTGCATTAATTTGGTTAAGCTATAACCACACAGTGTAAATTCTTTTATTGAACATAATTACAAAATTAAAAGTTTCAATCACTTCAAATTCAATTCATATAACATAGACGTGTGTATATACATGTGCTCTATATCATAAAATTTAAACTACACTATTTAATTAACAAAGTTAATTTATACTTCTTACATATATATGGTTATCTAAATTTTACAGAAGTCATATCAGATAACAAATGTAAACTAGAGATATTCATTTCATGTCTCCATTTATTAAGTAAATTAAGTACTTTAAATCATAGTTTACGCAATAACTAATTAATTACCCTTTCCCTCGAATACTTAATCAATCTTAATCAAATTAATTAAGACTTATGCTATAATTTAACATCACTTGTACATGAAAATCGAAAACCGTACCTAATAATTCCCCATGGACCAAGAATTGCTTTCACCAGTTTCTTCCCCCTTTTTTTTTTTTTTTTTTTTTTGTCTCGCGGACTCCTTTACAACCCTCTCTTCTAATTCTTACAACTTTATAAAAAGAGAATGAATCATTGTCTTCACATTAACTTTAAAGAATATGTCAACGCCTAAGTTAGCATTATCATCTCAATTTTTTTTAATTAATTACACAACTGTTTATTGATATATATATATATATATATATATATATATATATATATATATATATATATATATATATATATATATATATATATATATATATATATATACATACACGGACGCACTAATTATATACCCACTCACTTAGCACACGCGCACTTTGTTTATATATGTATAACTAAACCCTCTCATATATTTGTATAATATTTTATTGTATAATTAATACACCTGAACTTATAAGTTATACATACATGCACACTAAAATCTATAGGACTAACATATAGATATATATCCTTCAATAAATTTTAACCTATTTTTATTGTTATTGTAATAATAATAATAATAATAATAGCATTATTATTATTATTAACTCATCAATGACACCCTATAGTTTCCTAACGCTTCAATGTGTAATTTAGTGGATTTCAAATCTTGAAACTCGGCTTGTGTAAACATCCATCATTAAGACTTGACACCTAATACTCTTTCTTGATATTTTGGTTAAGGAGTTTCTAACCAATAATGTAAACCCTTTAAAAATTATTAATTATATACAAAAAATAAGTAAATACAATTTACAATATAAATAAAAATACAATTTTAATAGCACACAGAATTATAAAATAAATATAATGCATGAACTATATTGGCTAATAAATAGTGAGAGTCTTAGTATATCACAACACCACCCTAAAACGTTACAAAGTGAGCAATTAAATCTTATGTTTATTATTACTTTCCGTCAACTTTTGTAACAATATAGTGAAGAGTGAGCACAGGGAGAGTGGTCAATCACTAAGCAAATGTAGTATCTAGCAGATGATGGGCGATCAATTTTACGAGACAAATTTTTTACAATAATACTTGGTTCATTCCCCCAAAAAAAGTCCTGTTTATTTTATAAATCCAACCTAATCTTACAAAGCAAACAGCAGGCACTGCAAAAGTGAAATAGTCCCGTTCATCCAATATGATTCTTTCACAACTTTCATGTTCATGCTTATAGCATCAAATTAGCTTCCATCTCAAAGCCGCTGAAGCTACATGTATAAAAGTTAATGGCGATTGTAACCAGCGGGCATTCAGGAATTTGAGCAATGCACATACTATATGATGAGCACTCAGAGTGTGCAGTTTCAAATGGAGTTGAAGGTCATTTCTGAAGCTATGTTGTTCTTCTTCAATAAGCTTTGCTGATTCTTCAGTGGATGAGTTACACCAATGCACCTCAATCAGTTGAAGAGTTGGTATTTCTAGGATGCAATATGGAATCTCCAGTGGTGTACGGCAATGACAAAGACGTAGCCTTTCAAGTCTTGGAAAATGGGAACTCTCGGTTGTCCACAGGCAGGGACCTGAGCTGTCAATTAAAAGGACTTTTTACAGACAGAATTCCCCATCAGTTGTTTCTAAGGCATGTAGTTTGAGGACTTGAAGATTAGGCAATGAACCGACAGTGGACATATCTTCCCATGGAATTTGGCTGCCATTTAAGGCCAAATTCTTTAGTGTCTCTGAGAAAGCAATGTTCTGGGACAAACTACTCGGGTCCAAGACCCCTGGATCTCCATTGAACTTTTAACTCTTGGAGCTTGTATAGATGGCCGAGATTGTTTAGACGAGAAAATGATTTCCAACTTCTTTAGGTTCGGAATCAATTCCAGAGCATGTAAGCCATTTGCAATACAGAAAAAGCTTCTTCTGTCAAAGTAAGAGACTAAATGAGGGAGAAAGTGGAGAATTTTAGGGATTGAGATCAGCTGTTGTGGTCAAGAGAATGCATAAGAAGCACTAAACGAGGATGGCAACTAAAAGAAGCACATATTATCTAAAGTCAGCAAATATAGCTCAAAACGAGAGGGCTCCACCACGTGAGCTTCACTCAATTTCCAATTTAAAAACTTAAGCTTAAACAATAATAAAAAAGCATTGTATAGATAATAAACAACAAAAATATCATCTTTAGTTCACTAAAATTTCAGAATCATGGAAGACTACAATATCAATTCTAAAAGACACACGAGATCTCCTATGTCATTTTGTATTTAATAAGCATTAGGCATATAAAAATAACATCATCAATGAACACATACTGTACATTAGTAAAGTTGGAAAACACATCTAGCTGCACAAACGAATAGCATATTACTAAATATGGAACACATGGATTCACAAAGCTTTCAAAATTTGAAAATGCAAATCATTATAGTATAACTACAGTTATGAAACCAGTATACAGTACATTCATCCATTCTTCAATTTTGACAATTGCACATCCTTAATGATACTTTTCTAACAAACAACAGAAGATTATGATTTTTTTTCTTATTCTTTTCCCCCCTTTTTTTTTCTTGGTGACAATCAACAGAAGACTGTAGGGTATAGGGATCAGAAGAGTGCATCTGTAAAATGGAAAAGGAATGTTATAATTGATACCTGAACCTCTCTTCCACCTCACTCCAGATTGTCGTAAACAACCAAGTTTTGCAAATGAACTCGGAGATTGTTTCCTAAGCTTTGTTGTTCTTCTTCAATATGTTTCGTTGAGTCTTCAATGGATGAGTTGCAATACTCCACCTCAATCAGTTGAAGTGTTGGTATTTCTCCGAGGCTATTTGGAATCTCCGTTTGTGTACGGCAGTGGTAAAGTCGCAGCCTTTCAAGCCTTGGGAAATGGGAACTCTCTGTTATCCAAATGCAGGGATCTGTGCTGTCAATTATAAGCACTTTAAGCTGACAAAATTCCCCTTCAGTTGTTTCCCATTTATTTCCACGGCACGCATGAGTTTTCAGTTTGAGTACTTCAAGATTCGGCAACGAACCAACAATAGAAATATCTGCACATGGAATTTTGCTGCCCTCTAAAGTCAACTTCTTTAGTCTCACTGGGAAAGTAATGTGTTGCGACAAATTACTCTGTTTGAAGGCATACCAATCTGCAGTGAAATTCAATTTTTCAAGCTTATGCAGATGCACGAGATTGTTCAGGCTAAAGTTTGACCATCCAGTTTTGTAGATGTCCCAGGAAGAAAAAATTGTTCCCAACTTCTTTATGTTCGGAATCAATTCCAACATCCTTTTGGAGCATGTGAAGTGTCTAAGTCTCTTCAGTGTATGCCAGTTTTCCAGAACTACAATTTCTTCTGCGCAAGGATGAGGTAAGATGCCATACAACATAATAAGATGCCTTAATTTTGGCCACCTCCAAATTCTAAATGGCAGCTGTGAAGTAACTGATAATACAGAATGCTAATGATTGATGTCTCAAGATTCTCAAGTTTGGACCAGGATTCAGGTACATCGTTCCTAATTACCCCCGTATCAGTTTGAAATGTATCACTTAGGTACCTCAAGTGTAGCAACTCACCTATTTCTTGAGGGTATGATGTTTGTGTTACACTTAATGCATCCTCTACCCGAAGAAGTCTCAAACTTTTCTCATAACCAAATACCCAATCACAGGAAGAAAAAATATTGTGGAGGCATGTGTCATCCATGTTTGGGAAGCCATCCCGAATTGATACAACACTTATGCGCCGTGAATTCTTCTGAACATTTGGAGAGCTGCCTGAAAGCTCATCCATGAAGCAAAAAAAATTCTCATCGCGAGCTGTTCTTACACAAAGATCTCTCATGAGATCATGGATCTTGACTGTTTTGATCTTATTGTTGTACCTCTTCTTATTGATCAAAACAAGGCCTCTCGGCCAAATCCTCCAAATAATCCTCTGCCACCTCTTCTAGATCTTATAATACATGGATCTTAAAATACATGTTTCTCACATTCAAAATCATACACAACTTAATTGTAAAATACTAACCTTGTGCAGCCATTGATTTGTTGATGAAGAAGTTATTTGATTTCTTCTCTCCCTTAGCCCTTTACGTAATATCCAGATAGTATTCTTTCTTGATAGTGATAATGAATTATCTGTGATACTTTTATAGGCAGAGAAAGGAGTAGTTTCTTGTTTCTCAAGAAACTGCTCATATAAAAACTGTAATTCACACGGTCTATCAACGTGTGGGAATAAATATATATTAAACCATATAAAATATGGGCCATAAATATCTTACATATGGGCCACAATTAATATGGGCCATTAATAATAACTTACATTCTCCCACTTGGCCCATGTGGCGTAATATATATAATTAAGTGGTTTAATTAACATAATGTGCGCATCATAAACCGACTTCATCATCATGTCAATACTAAGTATATTCTAACACAAGTCATGGCGGTTCTACACTATTTATTCAACATAGTTCCTTCCATGTACCATAATGCTAGTTTTCTACTTAATATGACTCATAAATAAACTTCATAAATACTTTACTTAAATGTCTTGATTAGAGACAAGATCCTATTACACTTCAAGTCAAACATTCATGTATACAATTATGATAAAATAGGATTTTATTCAATATCAGAAACAAAACATTAAAGAGCTCAAAGTGTCAAATATAGTCAAGATTTTTGAATGATGCCCATTCTTTCGACATGCCCAATAAATGTCTTTGGAGGCAGTCCTTTCGTTAATGGGTCAGCAATCATAAGATCTGTGCTAATGTGTTCAATTGACACCTTTTGTTTCTGAACTTCTTCTTTAACGGCAAAATACTTTAATTCCATATGCTTAGCACCTTTGGAATACTTGTCGTTCTTAGAGAAGAATACTGCTGCAGAATTATCACAATAAATTTTCAGCGGCTTGGCAATACTGTCGACTGTTCCAAGCCCTGAAATAAAGTTCCGCAACCAATTCCCTTGAACTGTGGCCTCAAAACATGCCACAAATTCAGCTTCCATAGTGGATGCAGCAATTACAGACTGCTTTGCACTTTTCCATGAGATTGCTCCTCCAGCTAATAGGAACAAGTATCCAAATGTGGATTTTCGAGTATCAACACATCCAGCATAATCTGAATCTGAATATCCAATCACTTCAAGATGATCGGACTTTCGATAAGTAAGCATGTGATCTTTTGTTCCTTGCAAATACCTCAGTACTTTCTTTGCAGCTTTCCAATGATCCATTCCTGGATTACTTTGATAACGTCCAAGCATTCCAACAGCAAAGCTGATATCTGGCCGTGTACAAGTTTGTGCATACATCAAGCTACCAATAATTGACGCATAAGGAATGTCTTTCATTTGTTCTCGTTCCAATTCATTATTTGGACATTGCTTAAGACTGAACTTATCTCCCTTCTGGATTGGAACGATGCTTGATGAGCACTTTTCCATCCTAAATCTCTCTAGAACTTTATTTATGTATGCTTTTTGAGACAACCCTAACAATCCTTGTGATCTATCACGAAATATTTCTATTCCGACCACATAAGTTGCCTCTCCCATATCTTTCATTTCAAAGTTCTTAGAGAGATACTTCTTGGTTTCATACATCATACCAAGATCATTTGTTGCAAGCAAGATATCATCAACATACAGAATCAAAAAAATAAGCTTACTCCCACTGACTTTAAGATATATACACCGATCAACGGTGATTTCCTTAAATCCAAAAGAAGTGATGGTATTGTTGAACTTGAGATACCATTGTCGAGAAGCTTGCTTAAGTCCGTATATCGATTTCTTTAATTTACACACCATATGTTCTTTGCCTTCAATAGAAAAACCTTCAGGTTGATCCATATATACTTCTTCCACTAAATCCCCATTTAGAAAAGCTGTCTTAACATCCATTTGGTGCAGCTCCAAGTCATAATGAGCCACTAAAGCCATAATAATTCTAAAAGAGTCTTTCCGAGACACTGGTGAAAATGTTTCTTTGTAATCAATACCATTCTTCTGAGTAAAACCTTTGGCAACAAGTCTAGCTTTATATCTTTCGATATTGCCATTTGAGTCACGTTTAGTCTTGAAGACCCATTTACACCCGACTCTTTTACAACCTTCTGGCAATTCTACTAGATCCCAAACTTCGTTATGAGCCATTGATTTTAACTCTTCTTTCATGGCATCTAACCATTTAATAGAATTATTGCTTTCTATGACTTGTGAAAAGGAAACTGGATCATTATCTTCAATCCCAATATCAAATTCTGACTCTTGTAGATAAACCACGTATTCATCAGAAATAGCAGGTCTTCTTTGTCTTTCAGACCTTCTTAATGCTACTTGTTGTGGTTCATCTACTATAGGTTCATTAACGACATGGTCATCAAAGATGGGTTCATTAATGACAGGTTCATTAATGGCAGGTTCATTAACAAGAGTGTTATCATTTATTTGTTGTTCTTGTAAATTGTGTGGCAATTCAACAATATTAGGAACAACAACATGAGTAGAAGTACTAGGTAGAGGAAACTCAACCCTAACTTCTTCAATGTCCACCTTTCGTGGTTCTACACTCCCACTGATTTCACCATTTTCAATGAACTTGGCATTACCAGTTTCCATAATCCTCGTACTATGATTAGGACAGTAAAACCTATACCCTTTAGATTTTTCTGGATAACCAATAAAGAAACCACTTATGGTTCTTGGATCCAGTTTCTTTTCATGTGGATTGTAAATTCTTAATTCTGCTGGACATCCCCAAACATGCAGGTGTCTTAAACTGGGCTTCCTACCCGTCCACAGTTCAAAAGGTGTCTTAGGAACTGCTTTGCTAGGAACCCTGTTTAACACATATACAGCAGTCTTCAGTGCATACATCCACAATGAGGTGGGTAAAGAGGAATTACTTAACATACTCCTAACCATATCCATTAGAGTACGATTACGTCTTTCTGCTACACCATTTTGTTGTGGTGTACCTGGCATAGTGTATTGAGCACAAATGCCACGCTTTTCAAGGAATTTAGCGAATGGGCCTGGGCATTGCCCTGATTCATCATATTTTCCATAAAATTCACCACCTCTATCAGACCTAATGATTTTCACCTTTCTATCCAATTGTCTTTCAACCTCTTCTATAAACACTTCTAAAGCATTTACAGAATGAGATTTTTCTTGTAATAGATAGAGATATCCATAACGTGAAAAATCATCGATAAAGGTAATGAAGTATCTTTCCTTCCCAAAGGAAGGCACATCAAAAGGCCCACAAATATCGGTGTGTATTATTTCAAGAAGCTGTGTACTTCTTGTGGCTCCTTTCTTTGTGTGTTTTGTTTGTTTTCCTTTAATACAATCCACACAAATACCAAGATCAGTAAAATCCAACTCATGAAGGATTTCATTCTTTACTAATCTTTGTAGTCTTTCTTTGGAGATATGCCCCAAACATTTATGCCACAAGTAAGCAGAACTTTCATCGACTAAACCACGTTTAGTTCCAACATTATGATGCAAAGTCATAAGGGTCTCAGCAAAAAGATGATCAAGTTTAAAACGATACAAGCCATCAGACAGAATACCAGAACCGACAAGACGATTTTGTTTGAGCAAACTAAAACATCTATTACCAAACTTAAAGCAATATCCAACAGAATCAAGTTTAGAAAGAGAAACTAAATTGCGAGAAACTGAAGGTACATAAAGAGTTTCAAACAAATCTAAATAATGTCCAGTATCTAAAATTAAACGATAAGTTCCCATGGCTTGTACTGGTGCTTTGACTCGATTCCCCATGACAACAAAGTCTTCATTTGGGTTTGTGGTTCGGGTTGTAAGGAATCCCTGCATCGTATTAGAAACATGAGTGGTGCAGCCAGAATCAAGCCACCAAGTATTATAAGGAACTTCAACTAAGTTTGATTCATGACATACTAAAACATTAAGTATACCTCTCTTTTCGAACCAATCTTTACGTTTCTGACAATCCTTTTGAAAGTGTCCAGGCTTATTACAAAACCGGCACTTTAGATTATCGTGTTCCTTTTTCTTGATTTGAGCAGATGACTCATTTACATTATTTGGTGCTTGCTTGCTCTTTACTTTCTTCTTTCCGGCTTTCTTTCTAGCCCCTTGATTCATTGCGAGATGAACAGCATGAGTTCCCTGATTCTTAAGTCTCGTTTCCTCCTGAACTAACATTCCGTGAAGTTCATTCACATTCCATTTGTCTTTCATGGTGTTATAGTTCATTTGGAAAGGACCATACTCAGAGGGTAGTGAGTTTAAGATAAACTGCACTAGAAAGTTATCATCTACTGTCATCCCCAATGACTTAAGTCTTGCTGCAGTGTTTGTCATTTCAACGACATGTTCATGCATGCTACGAGAACCATCAAACTTTATGGTGGTTAAAGTAGCCATCAATGTCCCAGCAGCGGACTTATCAGCAGTTTGAGAACATTCTTTCACAGATGCTAAATATTCTTTAGCACTTTCAGTTTTAGGAATGGTAGACTTGATGTTGTCAGCTACGCTCATTCGCATAAACATAAGGCTCAGTTTGTTCGATTTTACCCAAGCATCATGGGCAAATTTTTCATCATCGCTGCTATTTTCATTAATAACAGGCTTGTCAACTTCAAGTGCTGAATCAAGATCCAAAACACCAAGGTGAAAATGGATCTGTTCGGACCATTTATTGAAGTTTAGACCATTAAATATCGTAACAGATGAAGCAAGCGAATGAAGAGTGACGGGAACAGGTACTGCAGGAACAATATAATTAATACATATTAATACTTTGAATAAAGCAGATTCAGGATCGAAAAACATTAAGTGTATATTAATGATCTCCTTTGGGTGATACATTAACATACAAACATAATCATAATGATGCTTTGTAAATTCAAATAATTAATAATTTGATATTTTTCTTTCTAAATTATTTTGCTATCTTTGGATATACAAAATAACTCATAATAAAATATCAATTATTACTATTATTTTCATAATTTATAAGACTAAATGATCGACCTTTGGGTGATCTGTAAATATCTTATAACCATGAAATTTTGAATACCCATAATTATCAAGACTAATCAAATCTCAAGCATCACATTTATATGGGTAATCAAAATATTAATCATATAATTTTGATTTATTAAACTTAATAGTCAGACCACTTTGGTGATTAACAGACCAACATTATATAAATCTAATTATATAATTTACCTTATAGTTAATGAAAACTAAATCCTCAACAATTTATGATAAAATACAATATATAATCATGAACAGTCGTCAACAGTAATTCGTGAACGTATTCGTGAACAGTGTTGACGTAATTTCGTAAACAGTAATTCATGAACAGTAAATGTGAACATATCCGTGAACAGTAAATCATGAACATGATACGTAAACAGTAATTTCATGAACAGTATCGTGAACAGGATCCGTGAACAGTAATTAGTGAACAGTAATGTGAACAGATCCGCGAACAGTAAATCATGAACATGATACGTAAACAGTAATTTCATGAACAGTATCGTGAACAGGATCCGTGAACAGTAATTCGTGAACAGTGTGTGAACAGATCCGTGAACAGTAAATCATGAACAGGATACGTAAACAGTAATTTCATGAACAGTGTCGTTAACAGTAATTTCGTGAACATGATCCGTGAACAGTATCGTGAACAGTAAATGCGAACAGATTCCTCAATTAAATTTAGGGTTTATGAATTATTAAGTTTGAATGAAAAAACATGAATTTAATAACCATGCTCTGATACCACATGTAAAATTAATTACATACATAATAACATAATTTTTTAACTTAAATTTAAATAATACATGGATCTTAAAATACATGTTTCTCACATTCAAAATCATACACAACTTAATTGTAAAATACTAACCTTGTGCAGCCATTGATTTGTTGATGAAGAAGTTATTTGATTTCTTCTCTCCCTTAGCCCTTTACGTAATATCCAGATAGTATTCTTTCTTGATAGTGATAATGAATTATCTGTGATACTTTTATAGGCAGAGAAAGGAGTAGTTTCTTGTTTCTCAAGAAACTGCTCATATAAAAACTGTAATTCACACGGTCTATCAACGTGTGGGAATAAATATATATTAAACCATATAAAATATGGGCCATAAATATCTTACATATGGGCCACAATTAATATGGGCCATTAATAATAACTTACAATTTCTTGCAATTGATTTCCTGCATTGGCCCTACCTTGGAGAGGACTCCACCAATAACAACAATTGCGAGGGGAAGTCCTCTGCATTTTTCAGCAATCAGCTTCCCGATTCCCTCAAGTTCAGGTGGGCAATCTTCCTCAGAAAACACTTTTGCGTTTGAGTAGATTCCAACTCTCGTCTACACCCATCAAATGCATCTTCTGGGGATTGTTCCAAGAGTCAACATAGGAAGCTACTTGTAAATATCGACTAGTTATTATAATCCGACTCCCCTTGAGGTCATCCGGAAACGCCCACCTTACAACATCCCATACATTTGCATTCCATATATCATCAACAACAATTGGATACCTCCTCCTTTTCAAGTATTTATACACACGTTGTACCAATAAGGCAGTGTCTAAAGACGTATATTGTCCCTTTGTAGATGCATCAATGGAATTGAGAAGGCTTAAAAGTAGACTGTGCATGTTATAGTTTTGGGATACTGTGACCCAAGCACGAACATCAAAGTGATAAAAAGTTGAAGAGTCATCAAGAGCGTACCTAGCAAGAGTCGTCTTCCCAATGCCTTCCATGCCAACGATTGGGATGACTTTAAGTTCAGAAGAAGGCTCTCCACAGAGCCGTTCCTGTATTTTCATCAAGTCGTCTTGAAACCCCACCACCATAGGCGCAAGTCCTGATGAAAAAGAAGCAGAAGAATTATTAGGAGTATTGGGAGCATATATGTGTATTTGTATTTATTCTTGTCTCACATTATTTACGTTTGAGATATTAGGAGTATTGGGAGCATATATGTGTATTTGTATTTATTCTTGTCCCACATTGTTTACGTTTGAGAGTCTCGTACACTCTCCCCTTGTATTTATACACTTTGTATATTTCTGAATAAACATCTTGGAAATATTCTCATCATGGTAACCAGAGCCTAATTTGGCATTCTCCATAATTCCTTGATCTTTTTTTTTCTTTTTCGGTTCCAGTCTTGGTTCCCACGAACCTACTGCGACGCCGCTGCTCCTCTGGTTCATACCTCCACCCGCCTCACGCAATCCCTCGTGTAGCCGCCTCACGCTGCTGCATCTTCCGACTCCATGCAGTCGTCTTCTCTCTCCGTTGTTACTGCCGACCACGCCGCTGCCCCTCGTCTCCTTCAACACCGTGGCCCAGGCGCCGCTAAAGCTTACCTCTACTAATTACGTCGCATGGTGTTTCCAGTTCCGAACTCTCCTCTTCGGCTACGATCTCTACCGTTATGTTGATGGTACGTACCCTTGTCCATCATCTACTGTTCTTGTTGGCACAAAGTCTGAGTCGAATCCACTTCATGAGCAATGGGTTTGACAAGACCAATTGATACTCTCGGCCATAATTGGGTCCATCTCGCCCACTCTTATTCCCTTCATTGCTGCCACCACTTCCTCTCGTGGGGCATGGGAGACTCTCGCCTCCATCTATGGCAAATCGTCAAGGGGGCACATTCTTGCGCTCAAGAATCGAATTCACAATCCGGTGAAAGGTACACGTTCGGTTTCTAATTTTATGCTTCATATTAAGGGAATTGTAGATGAACTCTCGCTTCTCGGTGTGGTCACGGATCCGGAGGACTTTGTCATTAAGGTGCTCAACGGCCTTGATGACTCGTATAAGGAGATTAGCAATGCTATACAGGCCAGGGATACACCCGTTTCTTTCGACGAACTTCTGGACAAGTTGCTTAGTACGGATGCCCAACAAGCGGCCCGGGTGGCAGCCACGTCGAACCACCCTACCACTGCCTTCCCTGCGTCTGCCTCCTCTCGACGTCCCCCTGCTGCACCAGGCCGCTCCCCGTCCCAGCATCCCCAGCGAGGCCAGGCCTCGTCCCACTGATCTATGGGTGGCTCTCGGTTCTAGTCGGCCCCTGCCTCGTCTGCCCATCAGCCGGGCCGTGGCTACCAGGGCCGATGCCAGCTATGTGGCACCCATGGCCACTCGGCACGCCGCTGCCCAGAAATTCGGGCCTATGCAGCCCAGTCTTTTCCGTCGGGTCAGCCACCTTCCCCGGCCTACTCCTATCCTTCTGCTCACACTGCTACGTCCGTGCCATCGTCTTCTGATTGGATTCTCGACTCTGGGGTTTCTCACCACATCACCACTGATTTGGCAAACCTGTCCTTACATGCTCCATATGGTGGCGTTGATGATGTGATAATAGGGGATGGTAACAAACTGCACATTTCCCATATTGGGCAACTTGCTTTTCCCGCTTTCTCTTGTCTTAATTTTCAAGATGTTTTGCTTGTTCCCTCTATGGCAAGGAATCTTCTCTCAGTCTCTAAACTTTGTCAGCAGAATGATGTTGTTGTTCTCTTTTCTGCTTCTGATTTTCAGGTGAAGGACAGTCGCACGGGGGACATAATGCTTCAGGGTCCGCGTGTTAATGGCTTATATATGTGGATGGTTGGTGCTTCGTCTCCACCTCGTCTCTCAGCTCTATCCTTGGTTAGACAGTCATCCTCTCTCTGGCATTCTCGCCTAGGCCACCCATCTACGAAGATTTTACATTCCTCTCTATCTAGTCATGATATACCTCCAAATAAGTCCGATGTTTTTAGTTATGAGTCTTGTAAATGCATTAAGAGTCACAAACTGCAATTTACTGAATCCTCTCTAAATTTTGTTTTCCCGCTTCAGTTAATTTATTCTAATGTTTGGACTTCTCCTGTCTTATCATGTGATGGTTATAAATATTATGTCGTTTTTATTGATCACTTTACGAAGTATGTCTGGCTGTACTCGCTTAAGCGGAAATCTGATGTTTTGTCTACATTTATTACCTTCAAAGCGTTAGTTGAAAACTTTCTTAATACAAAAATAAAGACTCTGTACTCTGATAATGGGGGAGAATACCTATCTCTTCGTCCTTTCCTTACGTCTCACGGTATTACTCACCTCACCACCCCGCCCCATACACTCGAACACAATGGTGCTGCAGAGCGATGCCATCATCACATTGTTGACACTGGTCTTGCCCTGTTTCATCACTCTTCCATGCCTCTTCAGTACTGGCCTTACGCCATATCCACGGCTGTTTATCTTATTAATCGTCTTCCCAAGGTTGATCTTGATATGGTTTCTTCCTTTGAGAAACTTTTTCATCACCCACCAAATCTCTCCAAACCCTGTGTCTTTGGATGTCAGTGCTTTCCCTGGCTGCGTCCATACTCCTCTCACAAATTAGACATCCGATCTCATCCTTGTGTCATTGTTAGATACTCACCCACCCAGAGCGCCTATCTCTATCTTGATCACTCGTCCTCCAGAATTTATGCCTCTCGTCATATGGAATTTGTGGAACATATCTTCCCTTTTTCCGTCGCCTCTCCTCTTCCTTCCTCACACTCTGACTCTCTTCCTTCTACTTCTATCCCTGTCCTTCCACCTGTGCTGGTTCCCGCTCCTGTGGTTGATGCTGTGCCGCCTGTGCCAACACATACACCCCTGCCACCGCCTACTCCTGGGTCTTCTCCTCCTAGCCCTGTGCCTTCACCGGTGCTCTCCTTGGATCCTCCGTCGCACCATCCGATGGTTACTCGGTCTCGCAACAACATTGTTAAACCAAATCCAAGGTATGGACTTACATCTGCTTTGTCTCTTGATGTTGAGCCTTCTACAGTGACCCAGGCTCTTGCTGACTCTTGTTAGCGTGAGGCTATGTCTCGGGAATTCACTGCCTTGTAAGAGAATGGTACTTGGGATATTGTTCCTCCGGTCTCCTCCCAAAATGTTGTTGGCTACAAATAGGTCTTTTGCATCAAACGAAAGCCTGATGGTTCTATTGATAAATATAAGGCTCGCCTCGTTGCTAAAGGTTTTCATCAACGCCGTGGAGTTGACTACTTTGAGACCTTCAGCCCTGTTGTCAAGCCCGCTACTATTCGCATTGTTCTGAGTATTGCCACTACCCGTAATTGGCCTCTTCGACAGTTCGATGTTAACAATGCTTTCCTTCATGGCTCGCTTTCGGATGAGGTCTATATGTCTCAGCCTCCTGGTTTCACTGATCCGAATCATTCTACCTTCGTCTGCAAACTCTGTAAGTCCATTTACGGCCTCAAGCAAGCTCCTCGGACGTGGTATCATGCTCTTCGATCATTTTTGGTCTCGGTTGGTTTTTCCTGCACTAAATCTGATGAGTCCCTCTTTGTCTATCACGCCCAGGGCATTACTGCCTACTTCTTGGTGTATGTGGATGATCTTATCCTTACGGGCAGTGATGATCGCTTTCTCACTCGTGTGGTGCATGGTTTGGCTTCTCAGTTCTCTATTAAGGACCTTGGTCCTTTGTCCTACTTTCTTAGTGTGGAGGTTCTTAGTACCTCGTCTTCGTGTTATTTGTCCCAACGGAAATACACCACTGATCTTCTATCTCAACATAATATGCTCAATGCTAAACCGATTCAGATTCCGCTTGCTCTCAATATCACATTATCTCTCAATGATGGTAGCAAGCCTGCTGATACTTCCTTATATCGTCGTGTTCTGGGCAGTCTTCAGTATCTTCTTCTTACTAGGCCAGATATTGCCTTTGCGGTTAACAAGTTATCTCAGTTCATGCATGCTCCCACTGAGATCCACTGGGGGGCAGTGAAACGTCTCCTTCGCTATCTCAATGGCACTCGATATCTTGCTCTTCATCTACGCCGTAACTCTCCTCTGTCTCTTCATTGCTTCACAGATGCTGATTGGGCTGGTAATTGTGACGACCGCACATCCATTGGTGCCTTTATTATCTATCTTGGCGCCAATCCCATCTCGTGGAGCTCTCGTAAGCAGCGGTATTAAAGAAAAATAGTATCATATCTTTTGACTTGTAAATTATATCTTTTGATTTGTAAATCCCACAAATCATGGGATTAGTTGATTTATTCTTTCCTTGTAAATCTGCTGTAGTTGTATATTTATATTGCATACTCATTCAATAACAAGAACATAATTCACAGTTCCACATGGTATCAGAGCAAGTTACGCTCTAGACCTCCCATACCTTCTTTTTTTGCTGCATCACATCTTCAGCCATGACAAATTCGATGACCGCCACCTCCTCCACCACACAACCAGATTCTGTCGTGATCACCTCCCCCCCGCCGGTGGTTCCTCTCACTGCTCATCACCATCTTCCCATTAAACTCACACACACCAACTTTCCATCATGGCGTGCGCATTTGATTGCGCTACTTCGGGGGCATGATCTGCTTGGATTTATTGACGGGACCTCCGTCTGTCCGACAATGGACGTTTCCTGCTCGAATGCAGCTGCTGTTACTGGTTGGATCCGTCAGGATCAATTGTTGCTTGCAGCCATCTTTGGCTCGCTTTCTGCGGAGGTTCTGCCCTTGGTATCTTCCGCTCCAACTTCGGCCGAAGCCTGGGCCGTTTTGACTCGTCTCTTTGTGAGTCGTTCCCGCTCTCGTGTGAATCAGTTAAAGAGTGATCTGTTTCGTGTCTCCATTGGTTCCCGCTCCATTACCGAATACCTACATCATGTAAAATCGAAGGCGGATGAATTGGCATTGATTGATCAACCGGTAAGTTCCGATGATCTTACGCTTTTTGTTATTAATGGATTAGGCCCGAATTATAGCAGCATTGTTGGTCCTATCCGTACTCGAGAAACCCCATTGCGGTTTGAAGAATTACATGATCTCTTGCTTGAGCATGAACGTGTACTTAAGGCACAGGAAACTGCTGCCCGACAGTTGGTGGCCACTGCCAATCCGGCACAACAGCAGCCCCGCGGGAACTTCTCCAAGTCCCGTGGGCACCAGCCTGGCCGTTCCCAGTCCCAGCGTGGACCTTCTAGTTTCGTCCAGCAACCACAGCAGCCGCATCGTGGCTTCTCTCCTCGCGGCAATAATCAAGGCAGAAACGGGCAGTCCTCCTCCCGGCCAAATGTGACTTGTCAACTTTGCGGCTATTATGGTCATTCGGCCATCACATGTCGCCGATTCCCTATCACGGCCAATGTGGCTGCCACCTCGCCCCAGTCTTCTCCTCCCAACCAGTGGCTTGTCGACTCCGGGGCGTCTCATAACCTCACCGCTGATCTCAGCAACCTCTCCATTCACACTGAATATGACGGCACTGATGAGGTTAATATAACGGATGGCACTGGTTTACCTATTACTCACACTGGTACTTCTATTTTACCGTCTCCTACTCGTAATTTTATGCTTGATGATGTTTTGTGTGTGCCGACTGCTCGCCGGAATTTAATATCTGTCAGTAAATTCACTGCTACTAATGGAGTTTCTATGGAATTTTTCCCCTCTTATTTTTTGGTTAAGGATTCTCTCACGGGGGCGCCGCTTGCTAGAGGTCGCTGCACCGATGGTGTTTATCATTTTCCTTCTGGTTCTACTGCTCTTGGGTCTTCTTTGAAGTCGGCTTCTGTTGGGATTCGTGCATCTTCTGCAGCCTGGCATGCACGTCTTGGACATCCTTCTGCGGTGACCACACATCTTATTCTTAATACATTTCAGTTACCTGTTTTGAATAAATCCCGGGATGTGGGAGATGACTGTGTGTTTTGTCACTTGAGCAAGTCGTGTAGATTGCCATTTACTGATAGTTCGTTTGTTGCTTTGCACCCTTTACATTACCTTTATGCTGATGTGTGGGGCCCTGCCTCTGTGGAATCTTTAGATGGTTCTAAATATTTTCTACTTGTTGTTGACTTGTTTACTCGGTATTGCTGGCTCTTTCCTATGATTGATAAGTCTCAAGTGGCATCTATATTTCCCCAATTTCGGTCTCTTGTTGAAAACCAGTTTGGACATACGATTAAGAATTTTTATACAGACAACGGTGGTGAATTTGTTGCGCTACGACCCTTCTTGGTGTCTTGTGGTATTAGTTGGCTTACGACAGCTCCTCATACGCCGCAACAGAATGGTATTTCTGAGCGCCGTAACCGCCATATCTTGGAGGTTGGTCGGGCTCTCCTCTCACATTCTAAACTCCCTCATTCTTTTTGGTCACTTGCATTGGAAACTGCTGTCTATTTGATTAATAGGATGCCTACTCCGGTTCTTGGCAAGCGCAGTCCATTTGAACTGCTATTTGGGAGAGCTCCTAATTACTCTAAACTCCGTATCTTTGGGTGCCTTTGTTTTCCATGGCTCCGTCCATACACTTCAGGCAAACTGGATCCTCCGTCGAAACCGTGTCTATTTGTTGGGTACTCTACCTCTCAGAGTGCCTACCGTTGCTATGACATTGCTACTGGGCATATATATTACTCTCGGCATGTCCGTTTTCTGGAAGACACTTTTCCTGGGTTTTCACCCGGTTTGCCATCTTCTCCTGCGGACTCTTCAGGCTTTATTTCTCTACCTCTGCCACTGCCAGTGCCAGCTTCTCCACCGCCGGTCTCTGAGTCTCCAACTTATGCCCCTCCTTCGGCGTCTCCTCCGCCACCTGCACTTCAGGCCTTCCCTGCCCATGGCCCTCCGGTTACGGATCCTCCCTCTCGGGCTCATCATATGCGCACTCGCAGTCAAAACAATATTTATAAGCCCAAGCAGTTCCACACGGCAACCAAGCATCCACTTCCAGATCACTTGGAACCCACTAGTGTGAAACAGGCTCTCTCTATTCCTCACTGGCGCTCTGCTATGGCTGAGGAGTTTTCGGCTTTCCAACGCCATGGCACTTGGGACTTAGTTCCTCGACCACCAAATGCCAATATCATTGGCTGCAAGTGGGTCTTCCGAACGAAGCGTAAATCTGATGGTACTATTGACAAGTTCAAAGCCCGTTTGGTGGCTAAAGGTTTTAATCAGCGTCCTGGTGTTGACTTTAAAGAAACCTTTAGTCCGGTTATTAAGCCTGCTACTATTCGGACCGTTCTCACTCTTGCTCTCAAGTCAAACTGGTCTCTGCGACAACTTGATGTTAGTAATGCCTTCCTTCATGGCGACTTGGATGTTCCAGTTTATATGTCTCAACCCCCAGGCTTCAAGGACTCTTCCTTGCCCTCTCATGTCTGCTTGCTTCGTCGCTCTCTTTATGGGCTTCGCCAAGCCCCTCGTGCTTGGTATGACTCTCTGTGTTCAGCTCTCACTTCTTTTGGACTTGTGCGCTCTAAGGCTGACTCTTCCCTGTTCACCTTGCATCGGGGCTCTGATCGTTTGTGTGTCTTGGCCTATGTCGATGATCTTATTCTCACTGGCTCAGACTCTTCTCTTCTTCAAGAGCTTACTCGGCATCTTCAATCTCACTTTGCTGTTAAAGACTTGGGTCCCCTATCCTTCTTCTTGGGTGTTGAGGTAGCTCCCTGCACAGAAGGTCTCTTTTTGTCTCAGCATAAGTATTTGGTTGATCTCTTACTCCGGCACAAGATGGATGGTGTTCGTCCTCTTTACGCTCCGATCTTCTCCAAAGATGCCCCACCTTCCGGTCATGTTGATCCTTCCGAGTATCGCAGTGCTATTGGGGGCCTCTAATATCTTACAATCACTCGTCCCGATATTGCCTTTACCGTCAACAGGTTAGCTCAACACATGTCTGCTCCTTCACTAGCTCATTGGTCCTCTGTCAAGCGCCTATTCCGTTACTTGAAGGGTACCTTGCATCATGGTCTTCTCCTTCGGCGTTCATATGATCTTTCACTTAAGGCCTTCTCTGATTCTGACTTTGGTGGCGACCTTGTTGATGGTAAGTCCACCTCTGCTTACATTGTCTTTCTTGGTTCCTCTCCCATCTCTTGGAGGTCCCGTAAGCAGCGCGGTGTGGCTCGATCTTCCACTGAGGCTGAGTATCGTGCTCTCGCCACTGCTGCCTTAGAGATTTGTTGGGTTCACCATTTGTTTCGGGATCTTGGGATTCCTTGCTCCCAGCCCCCAACTATATTTTGTGATAATATGAGTGCGACTCGTCTTGCTCTCAATCCTATTCAACACTCTCGTATGAAGCATATTGCCATTGATCTTCACTTCGTTCGCGACTTGGCTTCTAAAGGGCTTCTCACTGTTACTCATGTTAACACTCATGATCAACTGGCGGATCTTCTCACCAAGCCCTTGTCCCGTGCTCGTTTTGAGTTCTTGCGCTCCAAAATCTCCGTTGCCGATGGCATGTCAATTTTGCGGGGGCGTATTAAAGGAAAATAGTATCATATCTTTTGACTTGTAAATTATATCTTTTGATTTGTAAATCCCACAAATCATGGGATTAGTTGATTTATTCTTTCCTTGTAAATCTGCTGTAGTTGTATATTTATATTGCATACTCATTCAATAACAAGAACAGAATTCACAGTTCCACAAGCGGACCGTGGCTCGATCTTCGATGGAGGCAGAATATCGAGCAATTAGTGCTTCTGCTGCGGAACTCCAATGGACTCGGTCACTCCTTTCTGAGTTAGCCGTTTCGCTGTCCACTGCTACTCCAGTTCTTTATTGTGACAACATTGGGGCTACGTATCTTTGTGCAAATCCAGTATTTCACTCTCGGATGAAGCACATTGCTATTGACTATCACTTTGTTCGGGAGTTAGTTCAATCTGCTCAGCTTCGTGTTTCGCATGTCTCCTCTGCTGATCAGCTTGCCGATGCACTCACCAAGCCGCTATCTAGGACTCGTCTTTGTCTCTTATTGGATAAGATTGGTGTTGTTAATCGCCCACCATCTTGAGGGGGTGTATTAGGAGTATTGGGAGCATATATGTGTATTTGTATTTATTCTTGTCCCACATTGTTTACGTTTGAGATATTAGGAGTATTAGGAGCATATATGTGCATTTGTATTTATTCTTGTCCCACATTGTTTACGTTTGAGAGTCTCCTACACTCTCCCCTTGTATTTATACACTTTGTATATTTCTTAATAAACATCTTGAAAATATTCTCATCAAGAATGACTTGAAATCTGATTTTCTCCTGTACGGCTACTTTTGATCTGCATCACTTCTTCCAAAATGGAATCAATTTCTCTGATGGGCTTCAATAGCTCTTCGTGTAACTTTTCTTGATTTTCTTGATTCAACATGTGGTACTCAAAAGTGTCTTCTGCTTGATTTGCAGCAACTGTGATTCTTGCTTCTAATCTGGCTGCTTCAGTTGGAAAATCCTCAAGAAATGTTGACAAAAAGACAATTTTCTCATGTAGAGATCGAATTTGATGCTTCTGATGTTGATTACGATCCAGAACATACAAATCCTCAAGAAATGTTGACAAAAAGACAATTTTCTCATGTAGAGATCGAATTTGATGCTTCTGATGTTGATTACGATCCAGAATATGTTCTAGTAATCGTGCAAGTGAAACAAGAGCTGCATAAGCCATTTGCAGTATACAGAAAGCAGTTTTTATCAAGTAAGAGTCTGAAGTAAAGACATTTTAGAGAGATACAGATTGGGAAGCAACTCAAAATGTGAAATGCAGTGTAGAAACTTTTCTCAGCTATGTTGTTTCATTAGACATTTTTTAACATAGATCTGTGTTATTTTAATGCAAATTGCCAATATTTAATACGTTAATTTCATTTTGCAATCTGAATTTTTTTTTTCTCTCTGATTGTACCAAAGTATGCATGTTTCTTCGATTGTAAGCTCCCTCCCTCTTTTTTGATGAAAAATAAAAAATTTAAAGGTATTTTACTAAAGTTTGAAAAAAATATTTTAAAAAACAAAAACACTATGTTTAAAGATATTTAAATTATTCTAAAATTGTGGAAATTAATTTAACAAATCAAAATATAATTTTGTCAAAAATTAAAATTATTTTGAAATATCTAAAAACTATTTAAAAAATCTAAAATGGAATCGAAATAACTTAAAGTTTAGAAAATTAATTCAATATATAAAAAAATTAAATTTCTAATTTTTACATAATAAAAATTAATTTAAAAACTGGTAATATTATTTTAGTTTTTTAAAATTTATTATTGGCACAACAACAATGTTTGATTTTCTGCCCATCATTCTCAAATATTTGCACATTATACATACAGTCTCGATCGACCAGCATCATAATTTTAAATTTGTTTTAACCTATTGTTAAAATAAATTTGGTATTTTGTAAACTTAAATAATTTTTATAATTTCCAAATAACTTTTATGTTTTCAAATATTTTGGTATCTCCTATACATTTTATAGTCTTTTATAATAATAATAAAACAATAATAATAATAATAACAACAACAATAATAATAGTAATAATAATATAATTTTATAACGTATTATTCATATAATAAAATATATTTATCTTGTACATGGCATGGGCAAACAACTAAAATAAATAAATCTTAAACCCACAAAAATTAACCCATCAATTAATTCATAGATTTAAAAATAACAAAAAAATACATAACAAATTAGGGAACAAAACCAAAGCATAGGAACATAGAATCAAAAAATTCTATAAATAAACAAAAGATCTTAAATACGAGAATTCCACAAACAATTTTGAAAATAAACAAATATTATATAAAAAAAATTATTTGACATATTTACTAATATAGAGAACAATTTATTTTTAGTAAATTTCTGTCAAGTTTCAGTATCAAAATTAAAACATAATTTTAGGAATTTATTTTAATATTTTTCTCAATTGTAACGTCCCACTGTTTCGCCTATTATTTTTATAAATTTTAATAATAATAATAATAATAATAATAATAATAATAATAATAATAATAATAATAATAATAGTTTTAAGTATTAACTTTCTGGCTTATGGCCGTAAATCAAGTTCAAGTTAAGTTAAGTTGTGGAGTATTCGAGTTTATCCGCGCCAATGTTGCTATGGCATTTCATTGTCTAGATACTACTATTTACATTCTATGTATTATGCATCATGCTATGTGAACTGTGTTAGGAAAATTATTATATATTTCAAAAGATTTTAAACATTTTTGTTATGATTTAGTCAATGCATATTCATTCTTATTAACCTATTAAAATAGTTAAGAAGAAGTGGTCTTTAACTGATTTGCTTTCTTTGTGAGGATTGTTGTGTCACCTAAATAGGAAATCGGTTGAATTATATATATGCATATAGGAGGTGTATGGGACAGAAAGAATATTATGTAATTATCTTCTTCCTTCTTTTCTTTCTTTGCTAGGTTATTTTGTTTTCATAATATTAATGTTCCTCATCATAGTTTTATACTAGAAGACTTGTTGTATCTAGGAGATCACAAAAATAAATCTTTAAGGGCATGCATAGGAATTTTTAGAGGAATTAGCTGCTGGCCTGTTGATTGAAACATTACAGGAGTTGTGGAATGACTACAAACAATAATTGAAGCACAAACACAAACAAATGTTGCTTTCGGAGTTATTCACTCATATCATCATCGAGGATATATATCAGAGGCAAATAAAAGCTACAAAAGCAAAAGAGATAGCTGATAAAGCAAACTTGGTGCAAGAAAACAAAATGAATAAAAGGTACGACTTAAAACCTCAAGACACTGGTTACATACCCAAAGTTAATCAAAACACTTTCAAGAAAAAGGGTAACAATTTTGTTTGTGGATTAGAGTGAGGAATGACAATTCTCCTAGGCCAAGTGCAAATGCGGGTCATAGGATAAATTCCAATATGAGTCCTAGGTCAGTTGCAAATATGGCTCAAGGAGATGACATTATTATTGTGGTCATTTCTTAGGTTAACATTGTGGCCAATGTGAAAGATTGGGTGGTAGACTCTAGGCCTACCAAGAAATTTGTGCTAATAAATATTTTTTCGTATCTTGGTGATTCCCAAATTATATATGTAGCTGGGAAAGGAAAAATTATTCTTAAACTCATATCTATACTTGTTAGGGGCGAGAGGCGCAAAGGGGGTACTAGCGCTCGAGGCGTGCGCCTCCTCACACACACTTAAAAAATGTTGATAAAAACTTAAATTAAATAGGATTATTTAATTTTTAAGCTAAAATATGCATCAAACAAATTCCTAATACTAAAAGAAAGAGAGAAAACATTCATAATACTTGAAAAATCAAACATCAAAGTTCAAACACCAACTAATCATCACTAATATAATCCTCCTCCGCCTCCACGTCATCATCATTATCAAATGTTAATTCTTTCTTCTTAAATTCTTCTTGTTTCTTTTCATCTTCACTTTCCCATGCCTCACAATTAATTTCATCATCCTCATCTAAAAGTCTCAACAATGAGGATCTCACATTCTTTCCTCTTTCCTTTCTCATCTCCTTCTCTTTTCCCTTTCCCTTATCCATTGATCTTATTGGTAGCTCAGAGCTTGAACTTGAGAACACCATAGATTTTTTTCCCCTCTCTCTAGTCACATATGCAGGCTCATTGGCTCCCATAACTCTACTAACATCACCCCAAGTCAAATTTTCTCCATCAAACACTAACTCATTGCCTTCATCATCTTTTTCTTCTTTATTTTCATCTTCCATCTACCTGTCAACCATTCATTACTTTCATCTATATCCCTCAAAGTGATGGGATCAATCATATTACGTCTAATGTGACGGTGTTGAAGAGAACGATTGTACTTTACAAACACCAACTCTCTTAATTTATCTTGATCCAGCTTACTTTTTTTGCCATGAATCTGCATACTAATGAAAGAAACAAAGTTTACAATTTAAACTAATTCATCACATAGCAACAAACTAGACCATATAATATGAAATATGATACGTACATATTCAAATACACTCCAATTGCGCTCACATCCGAAAGAATTACAAGCAAAGTTAAGCACTTTAATAGCAATTTTTGCAATTTTGGACTACTTGAGCCAAAGTTTTCCCACATAGAGCTGGAGATATTGTTTGTCTTTGCCTGATTGCAAAATCACATCCAAAAGAACCATCTGCATTCCAATATTGAGAGAGTTGGACGCTAATCCTTTCTTGATCATCTAAGTTTGGTACCAATCTCTCCATAGAACTAAAGAAACCATTCATGACCTCATCATCCATTGCACCTGTGTGCTTATAGAAGAATTGAGAATTCAATAAATATCCAGCCACATGTAAAGGATGATGGAGTTGGCAATTCCACCTATTATCAATAATCTCAAATGCTTTTTTGTACTTCTCCTAATTTTCCTTGAAGGCGGCAATAATAGCTTCTTTTGCTCTATCCATAGCCTCATAAACATAGCCCATTATAGGCCTTTTTTCACCATCAACCAACCTCAAAACATAGACTAGAGGTGCATATATCTTCAAGATGTACTGAACATAATTCCAAAATCTTATTGACATGATTATTGATGTTGCCTTCTTGCCTTCAGCTTCTTTTGACCACCTACTTTCTATCCAATCTTGAGAAGTGAACATTGATCTCAAACTTTCTTTCAGGGTATACATCTTCTCTAAATTGAGATAGGTAGTAACAAATCTAGTGATGCCCGCTCAACAAAGTTCATTTTTCCTTGTGAAATGCCTTAGCATATTCACCATTCCTGGGCGAACATAAATATAGGAAGCACTGTCATTGCTTTCTTCAATGTTGTTTTAAACTCGAGCAATTTTCCAATGTCTTCTAACATCAAATCAATGCAATGAGTTGCACACAGAGTCCAGTACAAGTGAGGCCTTTTTGCTTTCAAAAATTTACCAGCAGACACCATATTACTTGCATTGTTGGTGATAATTTGCATGATATTTTTTCTCACTCACACGTCCCACAAATCCATCAATCAACTCAAACATCTTCTCTCCTATCTTTGCATAACTAGAAGCATCAACGAACTCAATAAAAAGCAAACCTCTTGGAGAATTCACCAATAAATTAATTAAAGTCCTATGCCTTCTATTTGTCCAACAATCAACCATCAAACTACAACCATACTTGACCTAGTCTGCCTTACAACCATTGACATATTCTTCTTCCACGTAGGTTACTGCCTTTTTCAAATAAGGTACCCGTCCCTCATGATAGCTAGGTTTTGTTAGACCTACACCATAAGCACCAATATCATCAAATGCCTATTGCAAACTATCATAATTGGCAACATCTTGTAAAACTTTGGATAGCTTTATCCCTCAACTCCTTCTTTTTTTCTTCATCTAGCATCGTTTGCCTAGCTTTCTTGCCAGCTTTGCATAGATCAACACTTCTCCTTACATGCATATCCATTGACCTTCACTTAACCGTGTTGTGTTCCTTTTGTGTGTCACAGACTTAGATGAAGAAATATGCGTGCCAACATCTTCTTCTTCCTCTTAACTATCACTTCCAAGATCAAGAGAATATACATCCTCATAATCTGGAATTGAAACTCTTGTACAATCAACCTTTGCATTTTTCTTCATGTATATTTGAATTTCTTCACGCACATTTGACATACACGACAAGCATATTGCAGCATTTCTATGACCACCGGCAATATGTTGTTTTGCCCTTAAAATTCGCCCTTTGAAAATATTTCCACAAAAATCGCAAATCAAGTCATTCTTGTTCCCGAGTGCACCATTGTAAAATATTTCCATCTCGGATCTTTTGATGCACGATAAACAGTTGGAACACTACCACTTCCTTCCATGATGATGATACTATATTTGTAAATTCCAAAACTATATATAAAGTAACTACATGTAAAAATATCATATAAAAAATTGGAAAACTACAAAAAAACAACATATAAATAAAACATATAAATAACAGCATATAAAAAAAAAAAAGCATATAAATATCACATAAGAAAAAGGCATACAAAGTAACAAAAAAAATCATATAAAGCAACAAAAAACAACATATAAATAACACATATAAATAACAACATATATATATATATATCTATATATACACACAAAAAACAGCGTATAAATAACACATATAAATAACAGCATATAAAAAAGAGGCATACAAAAAAACTTATAAATAACAACATACAAGAAAATTACATATACAAAAAAAAAAAAATTAATGTCTTACCGTTAGCTGTGCGCTGGCGGCGAAATGGCCTGGGGGAGGTTTTCGACAGCAGGGTTGGCCAGTGTTAAGGCAGGGCGGTGGGCCGCAGGTTTCACAGGAGGCAGCTATTGACTTGGCACTTGGCTGTGTAGTGAAGGCTACACTAATGACTAAACCCTAGTTTTTTTTTTTTAATTTCAAACAAATGAATGTTTTTTTTATCCTCTCCAGTAAAAACATGTTTCAGCCTAGCGTTCAAAAGGTAAATATCACAGAAAACATTTAAAAGGCTAGCGTTCATAAGGCACACCCCGAACGCGTTCTTGGAGGCGCGGGAGGAGTCTAAAGGCGTTCGCCTTCTGGACAGCGCCCGCTTCAACAGGCTAGGGGCGCTGTCCTCAAATTTGGGTGCACCTCGCACCTCGGAACAACTATGCTCATATCTGGCAAGATTTTTTGGCTTCTAATGATGTGTTGTATGTACCCAATATTATTTCTGTGGCCCTACTAGGAAAAGCTGGAAAAGTTTGTTCTTAACGTTTCCAATGTGATCAATTAATGTAATATTTCTCCTTTTGTTATTTATATGATTCCATCATACGTATGTTTTAATTTTATGAATACATGATATATTATGTTTTAGCTCTATGGGACTTTAATTCTGATGGATTAAATTTAATTGCATTCTAATACGTTTGAGTTACTCCAATAAAATGAGATTGGAAACATAAAGTTTGGAAAATAAATTTTGCTAGATATTGTATATCGATTAACCTTTTGCTAGAGCTTGACATATATATGATGGTGACCCATAATTATAGTATGTCTTTTGACTATGTATTTTTTACTATCTACTGAGCTTGACATATATTATGATGGTATCTCATAACTATAGCACGTGTTTTTGACTATGTGTTCTTTTTACTATCTCCCCGATTGCCAAATTAGTTGGGAAAGATTTCTTGTATGTTGAACTATTCTGATAGTTGCAAATGTAAAATTGAGACATGAATTTTTGAATATGATTTTATTATTTTGAGTATGAGGATTGCCATTGCTTAAGATTTATATGAGATTATTTATAATGATTATGATATATTTGAAAACTAAGAGTTTTCTACTGTATATTGAAATAATACAGTGATTATGGTTGATCTCGAATATATACGTGATACATTTTTTTTAATTAATTGGGTAGGAGACTAAGAAGTTGAAAAACTTGTTCGTTGAATTAATTGGGTATGAGACTAAGAAGTGGAAAAACTTATTCGTTGGAATTAATTGGTCATGAGACTAAGTAGTTGAAAAACTTCTAAGTTAGTTGTTTTATACCTACAATGTGGTCGTGAAGGAACAACTGTTAAAGTGACATTGGATCCATTTTATGAAGTTAAAGTGGGTATGGTCATCTATCTGACTAATAAATAAACATCGAGAGGAATGGGATTTGCTAATTGAAAACATATAAGTGACCGATAAATATAGGATTTATGTGCAATTTGGGGTTATTATGTATAGTTTTTTAGGCAATTGCATGTACCTAAGTAACGAGTTCATCATGATTTTGTTATATTTTGTTATGCCACATGTTTGTTATAATTAAGGATGTATAGACCACGTCTCAAGTCACATGAACCGTGCTTATCCCGTGATATGATCTTAACCGTCCCGATTTCGTGTGGGCATATCTTCTTGATTTGGTGTGATTTGGACATATCTTCTCATTCCAAACAGAGACACGACAGCTATCAAAACCCTAGTAATTGTCTACAAAATGAGGAGCTACATCAGATTATAGGGGGATCATACAACACAATATACAACAGATTTTAGGGTTAGAAACAAAGATACAAAGGAGAATCAACTAACTAAGTCATGAGAGAGAGAGAGAGAGAGAGAGAGAGAGAGAGAGAGAGAGAGAAACGAAGATCGTTTGGGCTTCAATAGTCTTCTTTTCTTTTGTTCTTTTTATGTTAGCCATGATTATCAATACGTTTTTCATAGATTATGTATTAAATATGTATGGCTAAACATCTAGTGATTCTAGAGAGTGCATAATTATGGATTTAGATATTTTCCTTTAATGATATTATTTCGCTTCCTATATTTGTTTATGCTTCCTTGATTTGAATGTCATATGGAATTTGGTGACGACTAATTGCATATGTGTAGTCAATCCATTATTGCCCGAGAGGGAGTAATTGGTTAACGGATTAGGAATACATAACATAAAACTTGCTAGATCGAGAGATTGGTAAGTATTATGATGATAATATATTAAGAATGATCAGTGTTCTCTGATCTACTTTTGGATCTAACTTGAGAGAGAGAGGATCCAAATATCTTAGTGGTCTTCATACAAATATAGGAATTAATATAGTTTGATACATTAAAAGAAACTCATATGAGCAATATGAATGCATGTCCTTGGAATCCATATAATCTCTGAATATCTTTAGTTGTTTGACTTGCTTTGTTATCTATTTTTTCTGTAATTTGTTTTAGTTTATTTTATAAACTCATTCCATTAATTGAATTCTTTAGATAAAGGAAAATATCATAAACAAATACTCAGTTGATTTTACAATATACGGTCCCTGTGGATACGATACATGTGCTCACCATATTTTACTATAATTTTACCTCGTGCACTTGCGAGTTATATTTTAAGTGAAATAAAACAGCGAACAATAATAGTAACCAAACCTTTGTAATTGGAGATCCCATGAATAAGGTTCATATGGATAATAAAAAGTCATTTGTTAGTCCTACTAGCACAATAAATTTAATTTCTTCCTATGGTGTGTGTGTTGCTAGACTGAGAATAAGCTAAAAGCTTTTAATAAGTTTTATATTCCTTATGGGTGGTAAATGAATTTCAAGTTAAGTTAAAGTTGTGGAGTATTCGAGTTTATCCACACCAATGTTACTATGGTATTTCATGGCCTAGATACTGCTATTTAGATTCTATGTATTATGCATCACGCAATGTGAACTGTCATTATACTTTAAACTTGTACGATCATGAAGTTACTTCATTGAGTGTGTTCAAGCACGCACCCACCATTTTAAGATTTATTTTGTAGGTCAAGCGACTTACACACATGTATAAAGTTTGACAAGAAATAGTGATTATGCGTGTGAGCCGCTTCTTATTATAAGTTTTACTAATATGTATAGAATGCCAAAGTTTAGTATATCTATAAAAGATTACCTTACTTTTATTCTTAAACGCATATCTGAGACAAATATGTCTTTAACGTAATTTTTGTTGTTTTGTTATATATTTCAACGAGTTTAGGCTTATTGTTCAAAAATAGCTTCTGTTGTATTCAACGTATTTTTTATTCCCTCCGCAAAGGACGCCACTTTGCTTTTTCATAGTTACTATGGAGATTCCTTTATTTTTTAGATTTTTATTGATTACGTCATAGTTCTTAGGAAGTCACTTCATAATAGGATTCACTTATGTATGATTTATATATATATATATATATATATATATATATATATATATATCTATCAATTATTTATTTTCCTTTTATAAATGAAAAATCAGTGGGGTTACATTATCTATAACTAAAATGTATATAGTGTAAATATTAGATGGAAGAAATGTTGGATTATTATAAATAAGAGACTTTTAAAATAAATAAAATTATTTTTTTTGTTAGAAATACAAAAGAAAAAATTATTTCTATGATTTTTGAATCTGATGTGATATATTTTTTCAATAAGTATGAAATTTGTATATTTAAATCAAATGAAAATATTATTAAAGTGCAAAACGAAATTAGTTTGATGATTATTATGAACTGGGGGATCATAAAAAGAAATAAGCTTTTGAAATTTTTTTCTATATTTGATTGCAAAATGAAAAATAAAAAATAAAATTCAAAATTAACTCCTACATTTATGATATCATATTAACTAGGACTCTTTCAAATACATAATGAAAGTGATTCAAAAGATTGGTTGCAGTGGTTCACAACACCATATGAGTGAGTATCTCTTGATTCAATATTTCTACGATGGTCTTAATTTAATTGACCGAACATGATAAATACAACTAGTAATGCAAATTTGATGGATAAGACTTCTGAAGCAATAAAAGAACTTGATTTCAAATATGACAGAGAAATCACTACGATTCGATACAAGTGATGTACCAATAAAAGTGAAAGATGAGGTACATAATTTTTCTATTGAAAATAAATTAATTAAATTGACCTCATTTGTTAGAAGATTGTACCAAAATGTAATCTAGCAGTCAGCTCTTAGGCTAGTTTAAAAGACATATTCCAAATACGATCTTTATGAATTCAAACACAAGTTTAAAGATATTTCTTCTTTATAATATTCATTGAGTCATTTGTTATATGATATTGAAACTACATGATCTCAATAACTAGAAGACTTGGTCACACACTAGTTGATGGTCATGGAATAAGACTTGGTAGTTAAGATAATAAATGTTACAAGTCAAAAAGTCTACGAGAAATGATATTGTAGGATTCAAATAGGCTTGCACTAAGCGATGCGTTACTCGTGGAATGAATATCTCGTTCCATGGATATTGGGGCGGAGACACCATGTAGGCTAGTGGATGTGATGTCGGTCCCAAACGATCACATTGAATTGATCTCAGATTGGAATTTAAACCATTTGGTAGCCATATTATGAATGGAAAAATTGAGATTATGATTTGTGTATCTACTTTAATTAGTGCTTCAATGCACGCACACATGGTACTGCATGGAATAATTACCAAAATATTGTAAAAGAAAAAGACTATTCACGTTTTATGGCACTTTTAAAAATCGTTCATAAACTAAGGTAAAACGTCACGCCTGATAACGTTTCTTGCTAAAAACATCACTGGACCTGACGTTATATTAATGATCAACCTGAAAATTATAAATGTTATGCCCACTAATGCTTTTGATTTTCAGGTGTGTATATATAAATGTTACACCATGCATATATATTCATTCCACATATATACATACCATATATATATATATATATATGTAGAACCACATCATAATCCTTATATATATATACACACGCACATATATACTATATATAAATATATATACATATACAATTTAATTTTTTTATTCTTCCTGAATCAATATATATTTTATTTGAAGAATTAAAATAATTTATATATGTAATTATTTTATATTATGATTTTCAGGCAAAACGTAAGTGAGCCTGACAAATTTTTAATATATTTCCTTATTATTTATATGTAATTCATATATATATATATATATATATATATTAGAAATCTTCTTTATAATTAATATATAAATAAAATTAAAAACAAAAAATTAAATATTTTTACTTATAATAATTTAATCATATGCTATATAAAAAATCCATCAAAATATTAGAAATGTATTTAAAAAATAATAGAATATTTGTTAATAATTATGTATTTTATTTGAAGAATTTAAATTATTAAAAAATATATATGAATTAAATTTATTTATTTATAATAATTTTATCATATATTATATTAAAAGAACCTATCAAAATAATACAAATGAATTTATAAAATAATAGAATATTTATTAATAATTATATATTACATTAGAAGAATTAAAATAATTTAAATATATATATATATATATATATATATATATATAAATCTACGATATATATATATCTATAGTTAGGCCCACTAACGTTTCAATGAAAACGCTAGTGGCCCTAACGTTTTGTTATTTTTGATATTTCCTTATTTTATATATGTAATTAATATATATATATATATATATATATATATATATATATATATATATTATAATTCTTTTATTCTTTATAATTAATATATATATATAATTCTATTAAAAATATACATAAAATGAAAAAATCCATAAATTTTTTATTTAATTTTCAATAATTCTTTTTATATAGTCTCTTGTATATTAAATATATATATATATTACTTATATATTTATACATTTTTAATATATATATATATAATTCTATTATCTTTTAAATTATAAATAGAACTAAAAACAATATATATATATATATATATATATATTATACTAATTTTACCATAAGTTATATAAAAAATCTATCAAAATATTATAAATGAATTTAAAAAATAACAGAATATTTATTACTAATTATATATTTTATTTGAAGAATTAAAATAATTTTTATATATATAAAAGATTAAATTTATTTATTCATAATAACTTTATCATATGTTATATTAAAAAAAAAAACTATCAAAATATTATAATGAATTTATAAAATAATAGAATATTTGTTAATAATTATACATTATATTTGAAGAATTAAAATAATTTAAATATATATAAATCCACAAAAAATATTAAAAAAATTATATTTCATTAGGCCCACTGATGTTTTTAGGAAAACATCAATGGGCTTGACATTTACTTTTATTTTTATTTTTTATATTTCCTTATTATTTAATATGTTATTAATATATAAATATTATAACTCTTATATTTTTTATAATTAATGTATATATAACTCTATTAAAAGAAATATAATATAAAAAAATTTCAATTATTTTTAATTTTCAATAATTGTTTTATATTGGCTACAATACATAAAATATTTATATATTTTTCTTATATAATTATATATTGTTAATATATATATATATATATATAATTCTATTATCTATTAAATTATAAATAGAATTAAAAAAAATTATATCATTTAAATCATATGTTTGCGGATTTATATATAAATATATACATATATATATTTATTTAAATTATTTTAATTCTTCTAATAAACTATAATTATTAATAAATATTCTTTTGTTTGTTAAATTAATTTATAATATTTTGATAGAATTTTTTATATCATATGATACAATTATTATAATAAAAAAATATAATTTTTTGTATTTTAATTTTATTTATAATTTAAAAGATAATAGTATTATATATATATTAAAAATATATAAATATGTAAGAAAAAAATTATATATACATATATTTTACGTACAGCTGCCAATATAAATAAAGAAAATTTGAACTTTGTTCAATTTTATATATATTTTAATAGAATTATATATATGTACATATATATATATATATATATATATATATATATATATATTAATTCTAAAGAATATATGAATTATATAGCATATATATTAAAAACATATAAATAATATGGAAATATTAAAAAAACTTGAATGGACCTGACGATATTTATTTATTTTTTTACTTTTTTTTGCGGATATATATATATATATATTTCAATTTTTTTAATTCTTGAAATATAATATATAATTATTAATAAATATTCTATTACTTATATATATTCATTTATAATATTTTGATAGGTTTTTTTAATATAATATATGATAAAATTATTATAAATAAATAAATTTAATTTTATATATACATATATTTAAATTATTTTAATTCTTAAAATAAAATAATTAATATTCTATTATTTCTTAATTCATTTATAATATTTTGATAGATTTTTTTATATAACATATGATAAAATTATTATAAATAAAAAATATAATTATTTTGTCTATTTAATTCTTTTTATAATTAAAAGATAATAAAATTATATATATACACATATTAAAATATATAAATATTTAAGAAAAAAATATACATATATATATATATTTGTATATTTTATGCATGCAATATATATATATAAATTATAAAGAAATAAGAATTATAATATATATATATATATATATATATATATTAACTACATATAAAGAATAAGGACATATGAAAAAAAACGTCAAGCCCACTGATATTTTCATGGGCTTGACGATATATTTTTTTTGTGAATTTATATATATATATATATATATATATATATATATATGAATTATTTTAATTCTTCAAATATAATATATAATTATTAATAAATATTCTATTATTTTTTAAATTCAGTTATAATATTATGATTGGTCTTTTAATAATTTTTAATTCTATTTATAATTTAAAAATAATAGTGTTATATGTGTGTGTATATATATATTAATAATATGTAAATATATAAGAAAAAGAATATTTTTATGTACAACAGTGAATATAAATAACTTATTGAAAAATATATAAAATTATTTTTTAACTTTTTTTGATTTTATGTATATTTTAACAAAATTATATATATATATTAATTATAAGAATGTATGAATTATAAGAGATATATATTAATTATATATAAAATATAAATATATATATATATATGATCCTGAAAAAATAATAGAAATATATATTTTATATATATATTGATTTATAAAGAATAAAAAATTAAAATTGTATACATATATATATATATATTTATATATTGTATATATGTGCATGTGTATATATGTATGGATTATGATTTGCTTCTATATATAGTGTGTGTGTATATATATGTGGAATGAATGCATATGCATGGTATAGCATATGCATATATATACTAGAAAATAAAAATTATCAATGGGTCTAATGTTTTTAATTTTCAAGTTGACTTTAAATGTAACGTCAGGCCAAATGACGTTTTTAGCAAAAAGTCACTGAGCCTTATGTTTTATCTTAGTTTGGGAACGATTTTCAAAAGTGCCATAAAACGTGAATTGTCTTTTTCTTTTTTTAATACAGTATTTTGGTAATTGTCCCAGTCGTGCACGAGGGAAAGTGTATATTTAAATGGTTCTTTAACCTTTCTTGATATGGCAAATGGAGACCAGCTGGTTACTATGAAATTATATTTAAGATAAGTGTAGTGCTAATACATAATTCGATGGCTGACAAAGTAATCTCTTGGGAGTGTTTTTCTATATTTTCTATACTCATATCCAATGAAGATCTTGTGCAAGGCAATAACCAAAACAAAATAGATGATATCTTGTTATGGACCAACGAATTGACATAATACGTTCAGATTATTATATTTATTAATGTTAATTATGGGTATGTATAAAATAATCAAATCCTAGACATTAATTAGAGAACCGAGCAGAGGAATTGCATCTGAACAGTAAATATGGATGAAAGATTTACACACTGAATTCATCTTTGCATTAATTAATCTTGTTACTGGATTACATGCTCTTGGACTATGTAATGTAATGAACCTGAGGTCACAGATGTAACCAAATTCTGATATGTTGAAATAAAGATAAATAAATAATTAATCATGGTTAGATCAATTATTAGACTATTAATATTTATTGGACAAATTAATTACTAAGCCTAATAATTAAATAAACATGGAAAAATTAATTATTCGACTAATTTTATTTGTTAAACAAATAATTAATTATGTCCAAATAATGATTGATATAAATAATTAATTGGAATTAGTCTTTTGAGCTCAACATTAATTAAAATCCATAGAAATACTTAAGGCATAGTCATGAAGATTGACCCAATACATGAAGATATAAAGGGAGCATAAGATAATTTAGGGGATATAAACTGATCCCATAGAGGATGGCTACACATATGCACACACACAACAAGAGAGATCGACAATCTCTCTCTCCCCCCTTCTCTCTCTCGATCAATTTCTCTCGTGCTTTCTCTTTCTCTTCTCATATGTTGAAATTTTTAATTATATTTTTAGATTTAAATTATTAATCATGTTCTAACATAGGGTACAAGAATCAAACAATATCGTGTACCTACGCATCAAGGCTGGACATGGATAAACTTAGAGAGGAGGTTTTATACATCCTTAACACGTATGATCTGTTGATTGCGGCTAAGTACGAAAAATTGTGTATATGTATTGCTAAAGTATAATCGAATTACCTATATGGGGACATTCATGATTAGGCATAGATAATAAATATAATTTTTTAAAATTATTACTTTTGATGTGTATTTTGTATGATTTATGGCTTGAATATTCCAATAAAAAATTGCTGCGAAAATAATTCAATATGTTAAGCCTGTCGTCTATGTTAAAGCATTGAACATACAACAGACTCGTACCCAATTTTGTTTGATGAACATGACTAATCTCCCGCAAAACAAAGTTCAAATTCATCATTGAAGGATACGGTGAAATCACTTGCATCTAATACTATGCATCTCCACCAACATACTCAGTCCCTTATTAATAATATTAAGATGCAAATGAGTCAGTTGAGAACAACTTTTAGTCACTTCAAGCCCAGTATAGTGAGAACCTACCATGTGAGTCTAAGGAATGTGACTGCCATTATTAAGAAGTAAAAAGCATGGATAAACACTGGAAAATAAAGAAGGCGGCGGTGAAATTCACATTGATCAAACGCATATTGAGTCATTCAATTGCTGAAGCACATTGGATCAGAAACCCACACTGTTTCGATGTGCAATCATGAGCTTATGAAAAATAGGAAACCCCATCATTTTCAATTCAATTAAATTCTAATGGATTTTCTTTTTCTTGGAAGATGATTATAGAGAAGAAAGAGGTGGTCGTATCCTTTTGCTTTGGAATCCACTTAATGTGGATCTTCATGTTCTCCGACGGGAGAGATAGGTTTTGTATGCTACTGTTTTGTGTCGGAGTTCTAATAATTCTTTTCATTTCTCACTTGTTTACGGATTGTGGCAGGTGATGGATAGAAGGGAATTATGGGATTCCTTGATTACTAATGTACCTCTAACCTCTCCCTCGTTACTTGCAGGTGACTTCAACTGTATTCTCGATCCTTCGGAGAGGGTCGGTGGTAGACCCCCGTTGGAAAGAGAGTATAGGGATTTTGTTGATACATCGGCGTATCTAAGCCTTGAGGATGTGCCATCTACAGGATGTCACTTTACATGGACTGACTCTACCAAAAATCTTCTAAGATTGATAGGGTCCTTACTAATAACTCATGGCGTGATGCTAATTTTTATTGCAGGGCAAACTTTCTTCCCATGGGTACTATATTAGACCATTCGGCGGTGATCACTACCCTGTTTGATGAGGTGGTCTCTTTTAGGCGGCCATTCAAATTCTTCAGCATGTGGATGTCGTGTCCCAAATTTCGACCATGCTTGCACAGGATTTGGAATGTCCCGATCTAGTCGAAGGCCCAGCGGCAGCTTGTGTGCAATTTGAGGAGTTTGCAAAGGGGGTTGATGCAGATTAATCTACGGGAGTTCAACCAATTGGTGGAGAGGACTAAGGCTTCCCGTACCCAGTTAGAGGCAGTGCAGATTATAGTGGATTCAGATCCACTCAACCCTCGACTTGTAGAAGAGGAGCATGATCTACGGAAGAAAACAATCTGTTTAGAGGAGGCGGAGCGTTCATTCTTTATACAAAAGTATAAGGGCCTCCGGTTATACCTTAGGGACAGGAATACCAGGTTTTTTCATTCTTTAGTAAAGAATAGAAATGCTCGTAATTCTATCTCTTTTCTTGGCACAGAGAATGAAGAACCAGAATTTGACATGCATACCATCATTGCATCGTTTGTCCAGTTTTATGAGGACCTGCTTGGGACACATAAGCATACAGTGGATTCCATTTCTTCGATCTTTGCGCAGGGGAGATGCTTAGAATCGAATGATCGTTGGAGGATGGTGCGAGAAGTTACCGAGGAGGATGTCAAGGAGGCAGTTTTTGACATTGCCAGTGACAAAGCTCCAGGACCTGATGGTTTCCCATCTGCTTTCTTTAAGGAGAATTGGGATACTGTGGGGACGGATGTTATTCGAGCAGTGCAGGAGTTCTTCCGTTATGGCATTCTCCTTCGTGAGCTAAATCACAAAAATATCGTGCTTATTCCAAAGATGAAGCATAACCCAACGGTTGCTGATTTCAGGCCCATTGCATGCACAAATGTGGTGTATAAAACCATCACGAAGATACTCACCAAATGTATGCAGGCGTTTGTGACGAAGATTGTGAATCAAGCACAATCAGCTTTTTCTAAGGGACGTAACCTCACCGATAATATTTTTCTTGCGCAGGAACTTTTGAGGGGCTATGGTAGGAAGTAGAGTTCGCCCAGATGCATGGTGAACATTGATCTGCATAAGGCTTACGACTCCATCTCTTGGAAATTCCTCCATGAAGTACTCACAGGACTGCAGTTTCATCCTTGTTTTATACAGTGGGTGATGACTTGTGTGACCTCTCCCACATTCTCATTGGCTATTAATGGGGGCTGTCACGGATACATTGAAGGAAAGAGAGGCTTACGACAAGAAGACCCGATGTCTCCCATTTTATTCCTTCTTTGTATGGAGTATCTCTTGCGATTACTCGCACAATGCACTAAGGAGTTTGACTTTCAATTCCATCCTAAATGTGATTCTAATAGTCTTACTCTTTTAGCTTTTGCTGATGATTTACTTTTATTTGGCAAGGGGATGTGGCATCCATGAGAGTGTTACATGATGCTCTCATGGAATTCGCTGGGACTTCGGGACTCACGATCAATAAGAGCAAGTCCCAGTTGTTTATGGCAGGAGTAGGACCATACGAGAAGCAATGCATCCTGGACATGTTTGAGTTCCCATTGGGGGAATTCCCGGTGAAGTATTTCGGGATCCCGCTGGCCGCGAAGAAACTACTTACGAACGACTACTCACCGTTGGTAGAATCTATTTTGGGATTTATTCACCGTTGGACTAATTTAAACCTTTCTATTGCAGGTAGACTTGAGTTAGTTAGGTCAGTCCTTCAGGGAGTGGAGTGCTTTTGGATCCAGGTTTTGCCACTTTTGGCAAACATCATTGACCGGATAAACACCCTGGTCAAAAGATTTTTGTGGGGTACTAATGTATCCCCTGTGGCATGGAGAGAAGTATGCAAACCCAAAGCTGAAGGAGGGTTAGGGCTGCGGGATTTGAGCACATGGAATAAAGCCCTCCTCGTCAAAACATTGTGGAATATCCATAGTAAGCAGGACTCTCTTTGGATAAAGTGGGTCCATGGCGAGTATCTGGGAAGTGCAGCAGTCTATGAGGGACTCGCCACTTCTCAAGAATATACTTCACATCCGGGATATGATCGTAACAAAGTGTGCCGGAGATGTTGCATTGGAGACCACTATTATGACACAGTGGTTTGAGCAAAAAGGAGTGGCTGCTACTTATGACTTCTTCCGAGAGAAGGGTAGCAAGTTACTTTGGCATCGGGCCATATGGAAGCCATTTGTTTCCCCGAAGTTCACTATGACGCTTTGATTGGCAATGAAGGGCGGATTGAAGACCTCGGACAGACTGCAGTTCTTGAATATTTCTCAGGTATGTCCGTTATGTAATATGATGGATGAATCTAACAGCCATTTGTTTTTCAGGTGTGGTGCAGCACGGACTGTTTGGAACAAGGTGAAGGGATGGCTTCACATTGATAGGGTACTGTCTTCTATAGGGAGTGCCCTGCGATACATTGGCCGGAGCAAACGGGGATCGGCGATACATCACAAGGCGAGATGCCTCTCCTTGGCAGCTATGGTAAACCATATATGGTATGCCCGTAACCAACTAGTGTTTGAAGACATACCATTAGATGTTGGTAATCTTGTTCGGACTATTCAACGAGAGGTTTATACCTGCTTGTTTTCTTTGTATCCGGTTGAGCCAGTCATAGGGCATTTAGAGGACTATGTATAGGATTGATAGATTTATTGATAGTGAGTGGCCTCTTGATAGCTTGGGGCATATATATGTTTTGGATTTGCGATCACGCCATGTGGCCTTGTTTTTTGGTTTTTGGAATAAAATGAGATAGGTGCGTGCGTGGGGACTACTCGGTTCTACCGAGGAGTGCACCCGTGTAGCATGTGTGGATTATCTTGTTTTTTCCTTGGCACTTTCCACTGTACCAGGGTACTCTTTTCCTCGTATGGTCGTGAGGTTTTTAATGAGGCCCGCCCCGTTTCCAACTGGGGTTTTCCCGTGGATTTTTCACTGTTTAGGTTTTTTTTGTTGGCCTTTGTATTTGAGGCACATTCTGTTTTCACATAGTTCTAGAGAGCTATGTTGATTCCCACCCCGACCGGGCATGATTGTCTTGGTTTGTACACCCTCAGGTATGTCTGAGTACTTTGTATATCATATTCTTTTTTATTTATCTAATTCCGCATTTCGACCAAAAAAAAAAAAAAAAAAAGAGAAGAAAGAGAAGCACGAAGAAGAGGTCTTAATATTAGTTGGGATTCATACAATGTTGTCCGATCAAACCAAGCAAGTATCAAATTATATTTCAAAACAATTTCCTCCAAAGTACCTTTAATCAAATTTTCAAAGTTTAATATTAAAATTTAAAGAGATAAATAGAGGGTTGGAAAAGGTTGGAACAAATGTGCCTTTTGTAAGACCAACCCAAAAATCTTTAGGCGGTAAACTTTAAAAAATATAGGTTTTGAATCAAGCCCAACGATATTAAACAAAAGTGCAAAATTGAAGATAATTCATATTTTATTTTATTTTTATTTATTTGAATTTTATTTTCATTGTGGGTTTCAAGGAAAATAGGTCTTATGGGTCAAGTGAGGTGTATGATTGAAACTATGCGAGCCTCAAATAATTTTTTTTTTTTTTTTAATTTACTTGGCTTGTTCTTTATAAAAAAGTTAATTTTGTGCTTGAATAAACCCAAAATTGAAAGTTAATTTTTCGGCTTACTTTATAACTATGGATTGCAATTTTCAGTTTTTAAAATTGAAAAACTTAGATTTGATGATTTTTATGGATGCTACTATTTCAGATTGGAGATTATATGTGAATTGAATAATAGTAATTAATTGGTGGAAAGAAAAGAATGAGAGGCGAATTGTGTCTGTCGTCGTTAAGGTTTCAATTGGATAACATTGAAATAATGTTCAAACTAACTTACAGGTGGTGTGGAGTTGCCAACCTCGTTCATAAGGTTGAATTAGTTGCCTGCCTTTAGAGGTTCAAGTGATAATACTGAAATAATATCCGGACTAACCTACAGTGGTGTGAAGCTGCCGACCTTGTTCATAAATTTGACGCTACATCAACTACTTGCATTTAGGGGTCCAAGTGTGACTAACCTAATGCTGCCAACCTTAATATATAAAAAAAAAAAAAAAAAAAAAAAATAGCAATGAAGAAGAAATGGGTACTCGATACTAAGCATAATATAATTTCTAATACGAGAGAGTCGAAAAAGAGGAGATGAAAGTGTAATATGGGAAGACTAGTAACTTGGAAGTTAATAATCTTTTGTGGAAATACTTAAGTTAGAGCTTGAATATTTCTAGATAGCTAGTTAGTTTAACTATAATAATTTCAATTCAAATCGACTTGTTATTTGTTTACTTTTTGATAGTTAGCATAAAAAAATTGAATTATCTATTTGCTTTATATGAGATTGACCTTTATTCGTCGTTGTTACTACTAATTAGCAGAGAAGATATGATTTATTAAATTTTGCGTGTTGCGATTGCATAGTCGAATCATTTTATTCAAGATATGGTAATTGAAAGTGTTTGCTGCTTGGTTTGCAGCAACTGTGGTACTTGCTTCTAAGTTGACAAATGACAATTTTCTCATGTAAAGATTCAATTTGTTGCGTCTGATCGTGAGCAACAAACCAATGTTGATGACTATCCAGAATCTGACTGACTAATTGCTCCAGTGAAGCATAAGCCATTTGCAGCAGAACGCAGATATAATCAGGTAAGACTGAATGAGGGTAAATATTGTAAAGAGAGAATCATATTGGGAATAGAAGATAAAATTGAATAATTGGGTAATGACTAATTCTAGACCTAACACTATGCAATTGCCAATTTAGTAGTACCAATGGTAATGCGTGGGGAAACGCAACAAATTTGACTAATACAAATAAGATTCCTATTCCTATTCCTATTCCTATTCCTATTCCTATTATTGATGAAGCCTAACAACCAATAATAAGGACAGACATCATATATCATCCAAACAAAAATTATGATATATTTGAACTCATAAAACACAGAATAATGAAAAATGGTGTTATGATTTTTTTTTTTAATCTTATTTGTAACCATATGCTATAATTACTACGTTGAAGAAAAGGTTAAATCACTACACAAAAAAAGGCCTTTAATGGTAAATAAAATGAAAAAAAAATTAGTATCATTAATACAATATTTAAAATACATTTTATAGTTTTTTTAATATTTTATTTTTAGCCTATTTCTATAAATACAATAAAAGGTTAAATTATCGAATAAAAAAGTAATGATATTTTAGGATAAATAAGGTGAGATACTTCTTAATATTAGTAATATAAAAATGCTATAAAAAAGAAAATGATGTCTACCAAAAATGGAATACAGTTTTACAGTATGATATCATCCGATACTAAAAGTTTTTCACTTATATGTAATAAACATACATAAGGAAAAAATCGTAACATATTTAATTCACGATATTATGTGTTATTATGTTATTATTAATTTGTATATCATATCCATACTATATATTTGTGCAATAGATATTAAAGAAAAAAATATTAAAGTTATAAATTTTTAAAAATTAAAATGAAAAAAGAAAAAAAGAAAAAAATTATGATTGATCTGATGACTTTTAAATATAAAAATGTATTTGAGCAGGAAAATTTTACTTTATATTTTTTGTTACGGTTATTTTATTATATATATATATAGATTAGAGAGAATGGTAGATTTTCTAGTTTAATAGGCTGGTGGGATGGATATTTTCTCCTCAAACAAAGCACTATTTTGTGTGCCAGAGTGCAATCATGTTTGATTCTACGTTATAAAAGAAACGTGGACCATAGTCTGCGCCATTTATTATTAGTTTTTTTAATTTGATGTATAATTATTATATATATTTTTATATTAGATATTGTATTCTTTTTATATTACAATTAATTTAATCAAAATTAATTTTAAAATTATTTTACTTATATGTAATAACAAAATTATATAATAAAATATGTAATTTCAATAATAATAATAAAAATTTTAAATACTACATATAAAATTATAAATATAACATTAAAATAATAAAAATACATAAGATTTTAAATGTGTGTGTATTTTTATTAACTTTGATTTATTTTACAAATAAAAAGTGAAACTATTATATAAAAAATAACATTAAAATTGGATTATATATTATGTGTTTAATAAAGTTAAAATAATAAAAATATTGATTAAATTAACTAAATTATATTGAATGTTATAAATAATATTTTTTTAACGTAATAAATAGTAAAAAGTACTGGAGAATAAATAGAAATTTTATGTTAAAGTCACGCACAATCTGGATTAGAGTTATGGCCAAAATTGGAGAAGACCTAAGTGAGATTAGAGAAATGAATGATTATGCTTTAATTAAATTTGTATTCATTATGGCCATGACACATCTTAATTGCTATCATGGATGAGACGTAGGATATGTAACACTGTTGGAAAATAATTTTTGTGTTGGTCTTCGTGTGTTGAATACATGTCATGGGCAGGTGAGTATGATGATGAATATATGATTTGACGACCCAATACTTATTTTAATATATTATGTGTGTTGGTATGATAAATATGTGTTAAGATAATATACTTTATACTAGTAATTTCTCTCGGTAATGCATGGTTATTTATTTATTTAATACTATATTTTTAGACAAATTCTTAAATATGTAAAGAAAAGATTATGTCCAACTTCATTCGTTCAATTCAATTTATGTACAATTTCTGAAAGAGGAGGGATTGATGTGCATCACACTTGCCAAGATGATAAGGAGTTCAACCATTTGAGTTTTATTTAATTTCAAAAAAATCTAGCTATTTTTCCTTAGCAATCTTTCATAATATCAATTTCTATGAACTTATTAATACCCCGTCCATTTATTTAGGGGATAACTTTAATATATCTTTAGTAATAGATTATTGGTAATCCATTTATTATTGACCCTATTTTGACTAATTTGACATAAGAGAATAGCAGAGCTATGAAGGGGATAAAATTGTGTAAAATTATCATAAAATGGTATTCTTTTATCTACATTTTGTTTACCCCACAAAGATTTTAAAGTAATGCTTCTAGAGGTGATATATTTCGTCACATGTTAATAAAAGAATTTGCAATATATTACAATATTGTCCGATGGTTAATTGGAAAAACTAAAAAGAAAGAACAAACAAAGAAATACAGGGCATATGGATTATAAAAGTTTAGTTTATGATTTGTTCGTCCAAATTTATCCGCTATCCTGCAAGTGTACATGGTAATTTATCGAATAATGTTGAGTAAGGTCGTATCTACAAGGATTGGTTGAGATTATCAAGTACTATATCTTCTACTTTATTTAGATGATCAAATAAAAGGGTTGTGGTTATCTAATTACTAATAAACATAAAAGATAATAAGATAAAATTCAAAAAACCAAGAGACAAATATAGGGAGAAATCAGATAGAAGAAACGAGTCTTGTGGCCATGCTTACAACAATTAACAATTATATTGCTAAATTAGTTCAATCAAAGTTCGTTCTTTCTTCATTTTTTATAAGATTGTCATATAAATATATGGGTCATATATTTATGTCATATTTATCAGATCTATATGGGTCTCATCTCCTGAATCTTGACTCAATATATATCAGACATGCTTAGTTACTAATCTCATAATTAAGTAATGAACATAAAACCATATATTTGAATAAGAATTTAGAAGAAGAACTTGAATATAAACTATTATAATCACTTAATCGTATCAAACACGCCCTAAGACTACAAATATTTGGCCTACGTAGCAATATTAAACATTATAAGAAATAAAATTCTATCTCTAGCATAACAAAAGTAAAAAGAAAAATAAGAAACTCTGAATCATCATAGGAATTTGGACGATTGTTACCTTAAAGCATGTAGAGTGGATGATCACGGTGTATTGAAATGTATTCTTATGTAAAGATATGTTGTTCTGAGTTCATAGGTCACCTATTTATAGAAAAAAAAAATAAGTTAGGGCTTGTCCCAACTTTCAAATCTATCAAAATCATGAAGATAAACATGAAATTATGCACATAGTGCTCACTCAAGTGAGAAATGGTTCAGTCAAGTAGGGACCGGCCCGGTTGAGCAATCATTTTGGCCTGGTCAAATGACCAATTTGGCTTGGTCGAGCGGGAAATGGGTGGTCCAGCACCCGGTTGGCTTGGTCGAGGGACTTGTTGAGCGAGAAACGAGTGGTTGAGCACCCGGTTGGCCTAGTCAAGCGCTTGGTTGCGCGAGAAATGGGTGGTCGGTCATCTGGTTAGGTCGAGTGCCTGGTCGAACGGGAAACACTCGATCGAGCGCCAAATTTGCTCGGTCGAGTGGGCGATTCTCGATCGAGTGGAAATGCTTGGTCGTGTGTCCAAGTGTTCAATCTCATCCAAAAGCTATGCAATTTAGCATCCTTCTTCATTTGTGTCTTCATCTCTAAGTCACTGCAGCTGCATATATTCACAATAAATTGCACGCATTCATGAATTGAACAATTATAAATTTTAGATGAACCTTTTGAAACACAAAAAAATGATTGCAGTGTGGTGTTATTGCATAATCTGTGCAAGGTATATGGATTAAAATAAAGTTGGTTATTTAGATATGAAGAGAGAATTAATGGCATAGATTGATGGATCAATCACAAGTACGTGACAATCGTTACGGTTTAGGGTTCAAACGCTAATGGCAATACAAAACTACTTTTTATCTGCAACACTTTCTTCAAAATGGATCCAAGTTATTTTATGGGCTTCCTCAAATATAGGCAGCAACAATGTCCCGACCACTTTCGGCAAGTGATATTGAATACTTTGCACCATGGTTGCAAAAGAATCAAATCGAATAAAATATCAAGAATATTCACTAAGCATATAAAATTATTCGATTATTTTATGGTCCTCATTTGTGGGTTTTTCTTCTAAGTTGCTAGAATTTGGTTTTGTAGTTAGTAGTATTTTCTGTTGTTAGAGATATTTTTTCGAGCTCACTTAGTGAAATGAAATTTAATATATATTATTCTTAAATATAAACATTGCATTAAGTGTTGATATGTTTTGAATCACACACTTCGCAGAGCTATATATATCAAGGAAGAAAAGGCATGGCTAAAAATAAGGAGAATCAAGAGTAAATCTGGGAACAAATCTTAGAAAGATATGATGAAGATATAAGATATGCATATCCAGGACAAAGATATGCATATCACCAATTTCGGTGTTTTAGGTTTTCCTCAGTACTATATATATGGTTCTTGAGATCTGTAATCTGTACCACACATACCACATAATAAAATCCGTTCTCCTCTCTGCCCGTGGACGTAGCCAATTTATTGGTGAACCACGTAAATCTTGTGTCTTCTTTACGTTTCTTGTTTCTTGCTCATGCTCTATAATCCTATTCTGTCACAACAAACTGGTATCAGAGCCTGGTCGTTTCGATCAGGGTATTTTCTGCACTGTTAGGGTTTTTGGAGCCGATCAAGAATGTCTGCTTTCAACGTAAAGGTTGACAAATTCACCGGGAGAAATAGTTTTGGCTTATGGCAGATCAAGATGCGATCTCTGCTGAAGCAGCAGGGTTTGTGGGCGCCGCTATCAGGAAAACCTAAATCTGAGGATGTAGATGAAGAAGAGTGGAATACCCTAGAAGAAAAGGCCCACTCGACTATCATGCTATGTCTGTCTGACGATGTTATCATCGAGGTTGCGGATCAGGAAACTGCCGATGGTCTCTGGAAGAAATTAGAGAGTCTCTACATGACGAAGTCTCTAACCAACAAATTGCTTCTGAAGCAACGTCGGTTCCGTTTATGCATGCAGGAAGGTACACCCCTTCGGGATCATCTAGATAAATTAAACAAAATTCTACTAGATTTGCGTAATATTGATGTTAAAGTAAAAGATGAGGACGCTGCTTTAATTCTGTTAGTATCTTTGCCTGAATCGTATGAGAATTTTGTTGAATCGTTTATTACTGGGAAAGATACTCTGTCTCTGGAAGATGTTCGATCTGCCCTCCACAGCAGAGAAGACCGTCAACAGGCAACTGGCTCGGCCACAGAAAATCAGGCATCGGGGCTGTTTGTCACGGGTAAGGGACAAAAGAAATCTGGGAAGAAAAGTGGGAAGCCGAATCAGAAAGGTTCAAAAGGTCCTAAACCCGATGACATCTGCAATTACTGTAAAGAACCAGGGCACTGGAAGAATGATTGTCCTAGGAAGAAGAGGAAACAGGAGAAGAAAGAGGGTGTCGGCGGTTCTGCAGCTGTTGCAGAAACTGATACAAATTCTGAAGATGATCTGGCCTTGGTTGCAGCTGGACAGTCACATCGTAATGATGTGTGGGTTCTTGATTCTGGGGCATCATACCATATTTGTCCTAACAGGGAGTTCTTCTCGACCTATGAGCAGATAGATGGAGGAAATGTTACCATGGCTAACAGTGCTGCCTGCAAAGTGGTTGGGATTGGCTCAGTCAGGATACAGACACATGATGAGGTATTATGCACCTTGAATGAAGTCAGGCATGTTCCACAGATGACGAAAAATCTGATATCATTGAGTCTCCTTGACAGCAAGGGTTTCAGTTTCAAAGGTGAAGGTGGAGTTATGTATGTCTGTCAAGGTTCAAAGGTGGTTCTGACAGGCTTGAAACGTGGTACCTTATATTATCTGCGAGGTTCCACTGTGACAGGTTCTGCTGATGTTGCATCATCTGAGGTTCAGACCATGGATATGACCAGGCTGTGGCATATGAGGCTCGGTCATATGGGAGAAAGAGGGATGCAGATTTTGTCAAAGCGGGATCTTCTTTCTGGGCATAAAGTGCAGAGTCTTGAATTCTGCGAACATTGTGTTTTTGGGAAGCTTCATCGCAGTAAGTTTCCAAAGAAGGCAGTTCATCAGACCAAGGGGACTCTTGACTACATTCATATGGATTGTTGGGGTCCGTCACGTGTTGAGTCTATTGAAGGCCACAGATATTTTGTGTCTATGATTGATGACTACTCTAGGATGACTTGGGTAATTATGATGAAACACAAAAGTGAAGCTTTCAAGAAATTCAAGCAGTGGAAAGCGTTGGTAGAAAATCAGACTGGGAAGAAGATCAAGCGACTGCGAACTGATAATGGCCTGGAGTTCTGTTCGTCTGAGTTCAACGAGTTCTGCAAGGATGCAGGGATTGCTCGACACCACACTATTCGACATACACCGCAGCAGAATGGTGTGGCAGAGCGCATGAATCAGACATTGCTGGAGAGAGCGAGATGCATGCTCTCGAATGCTGGTTTGGCTAGAAAGTTCTGGGCAGAAGCAGTAAACACGGCGTGCTATCTGATCAACCGTGGTCCTCACACTGGCATTGATTGCAAGACACCTTATGAGGTATGGTCTAATAAACTTGCAGATTATTCACTGTTAAAATTTTTTGGTTGTAATGTGTACTATCATGTTAGTGAGGGTAAATTAGAGCCAAGAGCTAAGAAGGGTATATTTGTTGGTTTCGGGGATGGAGTTAAGGGATATAGAATCTGGTCACCTTCAGAAAATAGAGTTATATTCAGTAGGAATGTGATTTTTTATGAGAATTCTATGCTTAACCCCACTGTGAAGTCCATTTGTACAGAAAATTGTAGTAGTGTTGATAAACAGGTGGAGCTGCAAGTCACTCTCGATGAGTGTAAATCACAACTCCAAGGTGGAGAAGATCAACATACTACAGCTAAAAGTGCAAGTTCAGATGTTCATCCAGAAGCTCGCCAGACAAGCATAGCGGTTGATAGAGCTAGGAGAACAGGTGTGAAGCCTCCTGTGCGGTATGGTTTTGAGGATATGGTGACTTACGCATTACAAGTCGCTGACGAGGTGGAAGAGGAAGAACCATCTGCAGGTGAACCATTCACATACAGAGAGGCTGTTTCAGGTAGTGAGTCGGCCCAATGGCTCGTTGCAATGAGAGAAGAGATGGAATCACTTGCTAAGAATGAGACTTGGGAGCTGGTCAAACGGCCTAAGGAGAGAAAGATTGTTATTTGCAAATGGATATTCAAGAAGAAGGAAGAAACCATACCTGGTGAGGGTGTGAGATACAAAGCTCGGCTAGTTGCAAGAGGGTTCACACAGAAGGAGGGGGTTGACTATAATGAGATATTCTCACCAGTGGTAAGACACACTTCCATCAGAGTGTTACTAGCAATGGCTGCACATCAAGATTTAGAACTTGAGCAACTAGATGTGAAGACAGCTTTTCTACATGGAAAGCTCGAAGACGATATCTACATGACTCAGCCAGAGGGGTTCCAGGTTCTGGGGAAGGAAGATTATGTTTGCAAGTTGATGAGGTCTTTATATGGGCTAAAGCAGTCTCCAAGGCAATGGTATAAGAGGTTTGACAGTTACATGATCCAGTTGGGATACAACAGGAGTCCGTATGATTGTTGTGTGTATCACAACAAAGCTGATGATGGTTCCATGATCTATCTCGTCCTGTATGTGGATGATATGCTCATAGCTGCGAAGTCCAAGTCTGATATTCAGAAGTTGAAGGATCTGCTCAGTGCTGAGTTCGATATGAAGGATTTGGGTGCTGCCAAGAAAATTCTGGGTATGGAGATATATAGGGAAAGAGAGAAGAAGAAGCATTTCTTGTCACAGAAGAGTTACATTCAGAAGATCTTGTCTAGATTTGGCATGTCTTCCGCCAAGCCTATTGATACTCCAAGTGCTACAAATATTCATTTATCCACTGATTATGCACCGAAATCTGTAGCTGAGCAGGAGTACATGTCTCGAGTCCCATACTCTAATGCAGTAGGGAGTTTGATGTATGCTATGGTCTGGACTAGACCAGATCTTGCACATGCTGTTAGTGTTGTCAGCAGGTTCATGGGACAACCTGGAAAGGAGCATTGGCAAGCTGTGAAGAGGATTTTCCGTTATCTCAGAGGTACTTCTGATGTTGGTCTCATTTATGGAGGTGATGCTCACGTTTCTGTGACTGGTTATTCTGATTCTGACTATGCTGGAGATGTTGATAGTAGAAGATCTATGACTGGTTATGTTTTTACTCTTGGTGGTTCTGTTGTTAGTTGGAAGGCAACTCTGCAGGCTACAGTTACTTTGTCTACAACTGAAGCAGAATATATGGCACTGACAGAAGCTGCTAAAGAGGGAGTTTGGTTGAAAGGGCTTGTAGGTGATCTTGGTCTACATCATGATCAAGTTATTGTATTCTGTGACAGTCTGAGTGCAATCTGTTTGACCAAGGATCAGGTCCATCATGAGAGGACCAAGCATATTGATGTGAGGTATCATTTTCTGAGGAGTGAGCAGAGAATCAAGGTGATGAAAGTAGGTACTGCTGATAATCCTGCTGACATGTTCACCAAGCCGGTCCCGCATAGCAAGTTTCGACATTGTTTGGACTTGCTAAATGTCACAAGCTGTTAGATGCCCAAGGAGGGCAAATCTGAGGCAGAAAGGAGGAGTCTGTTCATCTGGCATTGTAATGATGCATCTGCAAGGAAGATTCAAGTCAAGGTGGAGATTTGTTGATATGTCTTGAATCACATACTTCGCAGAGCTATATATATCAAGGAAGAAAAGGCATGGTTAAAAATAAGGAGAATCAAGAGTAAATCTGGGAACAAATCTTAGAAAGATATGATGAAGATATAAGATATGCATATCCAGGACAAAGATATGCATATCACCAATTTTGGTGTTTTAGGTTTTCCTCAGTACTATATATATGGTCCTTGAGATCTGTAATCTGTACCACACATACCACATAATAAAATCCGTTCTCCTCTCTGCCCGTGGACGTAGCCAATTTATTGGTGAACCACGTAAATCTTGTGTCTTCTTTACGTTTCTTGTTTCTTGTTCATGCTCTATAATCCTATTCTGTCACAACATTAAGTTCGACATTTAATTTTATCAAATCTACGAAAGGAAACCTGCATTCGAGTGCAATAAAAGGAAAATACATGTAAACCAACAAACATCATGAAAATGCAAAAGCTCAATTTCAATCCACTCTGATATCTGCAAACAAATAACATGAAATTAGCTTCCTTCTTTCTCTCCCCTTATCATGAGTAAGTTCTCATACGAACTTGAAGGTCATTTCCAGAGCTTTGTTGTTCTTCTTCAGTAAATTTTGCTGATTCTTCAAGGGATGAGTTACACCGATCCACCTCAATTAGTTGAAGCTTTGGTAATTCTCCGATGCTATATGGAATTTCTTTTAGTATATGGCAACCGTAAAGATGCATCCTTTCAAGCATTGGGAAATGGGAACTCTGTGTTGTCCACAGGTAGGGATCTGAGCTTTCAATTGAAAGGACTTTTAGCTGACAGAATTCCCCTTCACTTGTTTCCCACTGAAATCCACAGCATGCTTGATATTTCAGTTTCAGCACTTGAAGATTAGGCAATGAACCTATAATGGACATATCTTCCCATGGAATTCTGGTGCATCTTAATGTCAACTTCTTTAGTGTCACTGGGAAAGCAATGTTCCGGGACAAATCACTTTGTAAGAGGTGCTGACCTGCATCGAACTCCAACTCTTCAAGCTTGTGTAGATGGACGAGATTGTTTAGGCTACACTTCGACCACCCTGTTTGGAAGATGTCCATGAACGAATAAACAATTCCCAACTTCTTTATGTTTGGAATCAATTCCAACATCCTTTCGGAGCATGTAAAGCCACTTAGTCCCTGCAGTGTGTGCAAGTTTTCCAGAGCTACAATTTGGCTGCAAGTCTCTGCACAAGGATGGGGTAAGATGCTATTCGACACAACTAGATGCCTTAATTTTGGCCATCTCCAAATTCCAAACGGTAGGCATGAAGTTAATGGAAATATAGAATGACTAATTATTAGCGTCTCAAGATTCTCAAGTTTAGACCACGATTCTGGAATGTAGTTCGTATGTTTCTCAAAACCAATTTCAAATGTAACACTAAGGAACCTTAAGTGGAGTAGCTCACCTATTTCTTCAAGGGATGATTTCTCTATTGCACTCAATGTATCCACTACCCGAAGAAGTCTGAAACTTTTCCAGGAACTGAACACACAATAATAGAAAAGAAGAATAGTATGGAGGCGCGAGCCATCCATGTTTGGGAAGCCATCCGAAATTGTTAAAATACTTAAGCAACGTGAGTTCTCCATAATTTTTAGAGAGCAGCCCGAAAGCTCATCAACTACGTGAAAAAAATCCTTGTCTTGGGCTTTTCTTCTACAAAGATCTCACAACATATCATGCATCTTGACGGTTTTGATCTTGCCGTTGTACTCTTCTTATTGATCAAAACAAGGCTTCTCTTGGCCAAATCCTCCAAATAACCCTCCGCCACCTTTTCCAAATCTTTCAATCCATTTGATCTTAGAAAACCTTCAGCTACCCATAATCCGATCAATTTTGAGGCATAGATCTCGTGATCCTCTGGGAAACCTCCCATGTAAAGAAAGCATGGTCTCAAATGATGAGGCAACCATGTATAGCTCAAAGATAATATCTCTGCAAAAGGCTCGTCACTTGTGTTTACAGCTTCATTTAACATTTTCTGCAATAGATTTCCAGGTGTCTTCCATCTTATTGACCTTGGAGAGGACTCCACCAATAACAGTAACCGCGAGGGGAAGTCCTCTGCATTTTTCAGCAATTAGCTTCCCTATTTCCTCGAGTTCAGGTGGGCAATGTTCCTCTGCAAACACCTTCAGTTTGAGTAGATTCCAACTCTCATCTACACCCATCAAATGCATCTTGTGGGGATTATTCGAAGAGTCAACATAAGAAGCTACTTGTAAATCTCGGGTAGTTAATATAATCCGACTTCCATTGAGATCATCTGGAAACACCATCCTTACAACATCCCATACATTTGCATTCCATATATCATCAACAACAATTAGATACCTCCTCCTTTTCAAGTATTTATACACACGTTGTACCAATAAGGCAGTGCCTAAAGACGTATATTGTCCCTTTGTAGATGCATCAATGGAATTGAGAAGGCTTAAAAGTAGACTGTGCATGTTATAGTTTTGGGATACTGTGACCCAAGCACGAACATCAAAGTGATAAAAAGTTGAAGAATCATCAAGAGCGTACCTAGCAAGAGTCGTCTTCCCAATGCCTCCCATACCAACGATTGGGATGACTTTAAGTTTAGAAGAAGGCTTTCCACAGAGCCGTTCCTGTATTTTCATCAAGTCGTCTTCAAATACCACCACCATAGGCGCGAGTCCTGATGAGAAAGAAGCAGAAGAATGACTTGAAATATGATTTTCTCCTGTACGGCTACTTTTGATCTGCATCACTTCTTCCAAAATGGAATCAATTTCTCTGATGGGTTTCAATAGCTCTTTATGTAACTTTTCTTGATTTTCTTGATTCAACATATGGTACTCAAAAGTGTCTTCTGCTTGATTTGCTGCAACTGTGATTCTTGCTTCTATTCTGGCTGCTTCAGTTGGAAAATCCTCAAGAAATGTTGACAAAAAGACAATTTTCTCATGTAGAGATTGAATTTGATGCTTCCGATGTTGATTACGATCCAGAATATGTTCTAGTAATCGTGCAAGTGAAACAAGAGCTGCATAAGCCATTTGCAGTATACAGAATGCAGAGAGTGAATGAGAGAGAAAGAAAAGATAGAGAGCGTGATTAAGAAGCAACAAGTGTAGATCTGACACAATGCAATTCGCCAATTTGTTGATAACTAAAAGAATATTTTCCTTGTCTGTTTCCTTCATTGCTCATCAATATTTATACAATTTATATGGAGTAATTCAGCCATAATTCTAGGCTACAAACTAGGCAATAAACTAGGAAACAATAAACATATCCTACAAACTAGGAAACAATATATGCACTTGACTAAGATAATTATATACATAATTATCTTACCACAATAGACTAGGAAACAATAAATATATCCTACAAATTAGGAAACGATATATATACACTTGACTAAGATAATTATATACATAATTATCTTAACACAATAGACTAGGAAACAATAAATATATCCTACAAACTAGGAAACGATATATACACTTGACTAAGATAATTATATACATAATTATCTTAACACACCCCCGTAGTCAAAGCGGGAGGGCCACGGACGCTGAGACTATCCCAAAAATCTTCAAACAATATACGTGGAAGTCCCTTAGTAAAAATGTCCGCTATTTGATGCCGAGATGGAACATGAAGCACTCGGACATCACCACGCGCAACCTTCTCCCTAACAAAGAGTATATCCATCTCGATGTGTTTGGTTCGTTGATGATGCACTGGATTACCCGAGAGATAGATGGCGCTTACATTGTCACAGTGCACTAAAGTCGCCTTCTTTAGTGGACAACACAACTCGAGTAGCAAGTTTTGAAGCCAGCAAGATTCGGACACCACATTTGCTACTCCCCTCTATTCAGCTTCGGTACTTGACTTGGAGAGTGTAGCTTGGCATTTTGAAGACCAAGATACCAAATTATCCCCTAAATAAACACAATATCCCAATGTAGAACGTCTTGTATCGGGGCACCCTCCCCAATCCGTATCGGTGTAGGAGATAAGAGACAAGGTAGATGATGGATATAAATGCAACCCATGATCCTTAGTACCTTGAACATAGCGAATTATTCGCTTAAGAGCAGCCATATGACAGTCCTTTGGGTCGTGCATATGTAAACATACCTGATGGACTGTGTATGATATGTCGGGGCTCGTGAACGTCAGGTATTGCAATGCCCCTGCCAGGCTGCGGTAGTGAGTCGAGTTAGCATATGGAGTGCCCGACGCACCTACTTTCGGCTTGGTATCAACCGGTGTGGGTGATGGTTTACAAGCCGACATACCTGCTCTCTCAATTATGTCCTTAGCATACTTGCGTTGTGAAAGAAAGAGACCCCCTTTGTGTCGAGTCACAGCGATGCCAAGGAAATAATTTAAAGGACCTAAATCCTTTATTGCAAATTCGGAGCCAAGAAGAGACATAATAGAACACCGGAGAGCATGAGACGAAGCTGTCAAAATTATATCATCCACATACAATAAAAGATATGCCATTTGTGACCCCGAATGATAGATGAATAAAGAATTATCAGACTTGCTGTTAGTAAAAGCAATGGACAACACATAATCAGCAAACCTGTTGTACCATGCCCGGGGTGCTTGCTTAAGATCATATAATAACTTACGCAACAAACACACATAATCTGGTTTAGTGTGATCACGGAAATCGAGAGGTTGATGCATATACACTATCTCATTAAGCTCACCATGTAAGAATGCATTCTTGACATCAAGTTGATAAATCGGCGAAGCCTTAGATAAAGCAAGGCTAAGAACAGTTCGAATGGTCGCTGGCTTGACCACCGGACTAAAAGTTTCTCCACAATCTATGCCAACGTGCTAAGTTTTGCCATCACCTACAAGACGGGCTTTATGCCTCTCAAAATCACCGTTAGACTTCACTTTATGAGTAAAAATCCACATAGAACGAATGACATTAACATCAGGTGGACGGGGCACCAACTCCCATATCTTATTTTTAATAAGAGCATTATATTCATCATCCATAGCCATTTTCCAATTTGGATCACGAAGAGCATCAATTGGGTTACGAGGAATAGGAGATTTCGTAACTTTAGAAATTGTAGCAACATTGCAATATTTTTTATTTGGCTTAAAAATGCCATGTTGGCTTTGTGTGACCATTTTTGGAATAGGAGTGGGCTGGGAAGGATGTGAGATAGTGGGCTGGGGAGGTTGTTGGGCCGTGGATGTCACCGAACTGGGTGATGGATGCTCAGGTGTTGGGTCCTTGAGCTGGGTTGGAGTAGCAGAAGAGGGAGAGTGATGTTGAGGGGAAGAAACATCCTCACCCATGTGAGGTTGGGCCGTGGAAATGGGCCTAGATGGAGTGGAAGTCTGCACATGATGAATGAGAGAAGGAGAGAGGCCTTCATCCAAAAAATTATAGGCAATAGAAGAAGGAGAATGTAGCTTGGCAAAGGGAAACATGGTTTCATCAAAAAGCACATGTCGGCATATGATTATTTTATTTGATGACTAGTTATAACACTTGTATCCTCTATGATTAGGAGAGAATCCCAAAAACACACAAGGGGTGGAACGTGGTTGGAGCTTATGTATCGTGGTGGAAGGAATAAGAGGATAGCAAAGACACCCAAAAACCCGTAAGTGAGAGTATGACGGTTCCCGACGATAGAGGACATGAACAGGAGACTTGTTCCCTAACAGCTTGCAAGGAATAATGTTATGCAAATAAGTGGCCATTTGTAAGGCATGATGCCAAAAGGAAGGTGGTAGAGATGCATGAGCAAGAAGAGTGCGAGTGATATTATTTAGAGATTGTAGTTTTCTCTCGGCTTTTCCATTTTGTGATGAAGTATGGGGACAAGAGAGACGGAAAGACAACCCATTAGACTCACAAAATGGCCAAAAAGAACTATTATCATACTCCCTCCCATTGTCACATTGGACATTCTTAATTGGTCGCTCAAATTGTGTTCGAATATGAGATTGAAAAGCTAAAAATGTATCAAAGACATCAGATTTTTTAGCTAAAGGAAAAGTCCACACAAATTTTGAGAAATCATCCAAAATGAGCATATAATAACGATGTCCCGAAAAACTTAAAACGGGAGAAGTCCAAAGATCACTATGCACTATATCAAAAGGTAAAGAAGTAGATGACATAGAAGAATAAAATGACAACTTAATGTGTTTCCCAAATACACAAGAACGACAAATACTAGAACTTGAAGTACGAGTAAATTCAATACTTTTATTACTACGAAGAGTAGCTAAAATAGATGACCCGGGATGACCCAAACGATCATGACAAAGAGAGGGAGCTAAAGCTGCAAAACTCGAAGGAGTAGAAAGATTGGTGGAAGTGGTGTTGGTGAGAGGATAGAGATCACCCGTCCTATTACATCTCATTATTGGCATCCCCGTCCGATAATCCTTCACAAAGAAACCATATGGGTCAAACTCAACAGTCATATTATTATCTAAGGTAAATTTGCGAACTGAAATAAGATTTTTTTATGAGTTTGGGAGCATGAAGGACATTATTGAGAGATAAAGGAGGATGTGGGGATGAGAGTGTAGTACGACCACAACCAAGAATAGGAATAGTATGACCACTTCCAACAACAATATTATTAGGATGATTGCTCAAATTAAAATAAGACGAGAGATTACCCTTGGAGGATGTCATGTGAGAAGTGGCTCCGGTGTCCATGTACCACGAAGGATCGGGTTGGCTCAAAGTCATAGTATGCATTGCCGACTCGATATCCGTGGGAGTGTACTGTATGGACTGATTGGATGCGGCATAGGCTTGTTGAGGACGCGGACCCAAAATACCGGATTGCCTTGTTGGGCCTTGAGGACGAGCCCACCCTTGGTTGGGAGACGGGAATGGAGGAGCAGCCCACTGAGGACCCCACCCCCAACTAGGGAACTGCGGCCACTGTGGCTGTTGGTGCCATTTGGGTGGCGGGGACTGCCACTGCGGCTGCTGCTGCTGGGTAGAGCCACCCCGGCCACCACTACTGCCCCCGAATTTTCCACCTTTGCCACCGGATTTTCCTCCCTTACCACCGCCCTGTTTTCGGCCACCAGAATTCTTTTGTGGGTTTTTTCGGCCACGAGAACCACCAGACGTGTCATACCTATCATCAGAATCCCGAGAAGTAACCACCATTGCCGACGCCGAACTTGTTGCTACCTGTTTAGCGAGCCCCGCCTACTCAAGCGTGAGCATTGATCGAGCCTGGTAAAATAGAGGGAGTGGTGAACTCTGTCGGATAAGGGTACCAACACCCTTATAAGGTTCGATGAGACCCGAAACCAACTGAAGGACCAATCGATTATTATCGACCGGTGCTCCAACATTTCGCAATTGATCGGAAAGACCCTTGAGCCTTTGACAGTAAGCCGATGCATTGGGAAAATCCTCCATTTTTGTAGTGGAGAATTCTTGTTCTAGAGTTACGGCACGAGAGTTTTGGTTGTCTTGGAAGATGTCACGCAACCTATCCCAAGCCTCCATGGCCGTAGCGTCGGGTTCGATAATGGTCTGCAAAAGATCGTTGGAAATTGTGGAATAAATCCAAGAGATCACGGCTGCATCCAAAGTAGACCATAACTCCTTCTCCTCATCAGTGAGAGGAGCCTTTTCCTTCCCCTTATCCTTAGACTTAGGAGGAATAATATGATCCATAACCCCCTTAGAACGAGCGTGAAGTTTGAAGAGTTCCGCCCAAGTAGAATATTGTGAGTTTTCGAATTCAAGAACAATCGGAATGGTGTTCTTGATATTCGTCACAGTGAGTGCGGGGTGAAACGAGGACTTTGATTCCTCCATTGAAAGAAGCAGAGAAGAGGTAGAGAAAGAGAGATGGGCGGAAACGAGAGCTAGGGTGCAGCGGAAGAAAGTCGCCCTAGTGCTCTGATACCTTAAAAGAATATTTTCCGTGTCTGTTTCCTTCATTGCTCATCAATATTTATACAATTTACATGGAGTAATTCAGCCATAATTCTAGGCTACAAACTAGGCAATAGACTAAAAAACAATAAACATATCCTACAAACTAGGAAACAATATATACACTTGAATAAGATAATTATATACATAATTATCTTACCACAATAGACTAGGAAACAATAAATCCTACAAACTAGGAAACGATATATATACACTTGACTAAGATAATTATATACATAATTATCTTAACACAATAGACTAGGAAACAATAAATATATCCTACAAACTAGGAAACGATATATATACTTGACTAAGATAATTATATACATAATTATCTTAACAATAACAACTTACGTATCAATCCATATTTCCACAAAGATGACCTTATTTATCTATTTAGTCATTTTCATGCCTTGATTACTTATCTTGCTTGAAGAAATTAGCTTCTTTACTTTTTGAAATTAAATTTGTATTACCAAAAAATTTTGTATAATTGTATCAGTTAATCAACGAATAAAAAAAATTATATAAATATAAAATTAATAGGTGGTACAATTATCAATTAACTAAAAAAAATTATACTCATTTTAAACATGATTTAAAAAAAAAACATATATTTAAAGCAAATAGAAAAAATAGAGTGGGTTAAGTAATATGAATCGCCAATGAAGTGTTGGGAATAGTAAAAAGTGATTGGATAGGTAGATTGTACCAAAAATCATAATATGGATGTAATAATTGATTTATGCATGGATGTTGGAGCATCATTTTCATGCAGATTAATTACCTAGTATTTTCAGCATAAAGTTAGGACACTCTTGAATGTCTGTATATATATACCCACGCATACATATATATTTGATTTAATTTAATTTAATTTAATTTAATTTGATTGATACTTTAAAGTTCAATACCTTTTTTTTATTCCTTATCTATTTCTAATGTATCATATATCAAATTACTTATTTATTCACAATATTTAATATAACATCATTATTGTATTTATAAAAATAAATTGTTAAATTCTTTAATCCTAAAATACCAATCATGATATATCCATAAAAGTTGTGAGTTTATATAAAATTGAATTATATCATAAAGTAAGAAAATTTCTGTAATATTTTTTAAAAAATATTATTTTAAATAAAATAAAGTAAATTATGCTCGATAAGTTCAAGAATATATGAAAAATATTCAAAGTATCTGCAGTACAAAGAAAAAAATTATTTAAGAAGCTAAACTAAACCTCAAATTTCTAATTGCTTGAAACACCCACAAAATTCTAATGTTTTGAATTCATTCATAGAAATATCAGAATAAAAAATATTTAATGTTACCTTTCCACATTTTTTATGACTTTATGCATCAATTTCACTGGTGATTGAATACATTTGTCCAAAAGTAATTGAAGTGGATAGGAGAGAGAGAGAGAGAGAGAGCATGGGGCAACCAGTCCAAAATACCCCTAATAGTTCAATAAAATAAGGGCACAATTGTAAATGTTTCTGAAGTTAAAATACTCAACATCCTACTTGAACTCCAGAACAAACTTAAAGCACAAAGTGGTAATCACATATACTCCACTTGACATCTTAGTCTAACTCTAGAACAACATTTGCAACAACCGTAACATACCCTCCACAATAGAAGACAAACTTGCAACATTGAAACAACAAAAACTTACTTCACCACCCTTTTCTCCAAATCGCCATTTACCATAATAATTAAAATTATTTCTACAATCTATGTTTGTATTTGAACAACTCGTATACGTAATTAAAAGTGAGTTTAGCATATACCAAAAAATTCACGTTCTTAACTAGAATTGTTTAGATGACTAGACTGCACATTGATTAAGGACATTTGTGACTTCCTTTCCAAATTTATCCATGTCCAGCCTTGATGCATAGATTCACGGTGTAACCTGATTTCTGCATATCTTTATAGAACAAGAGGAGAGAGAAGTGAGAAGGAACACGAAGAACACGACTATGTGTGTCGTTCTTCTTTTGATTGTAAGCCCTTCATCATTCTATTTCTCTCTTTGGAGATCAATATAAATTGATCTCCTAATTTCTCTTTATGGGACTAGGAGTCCTACTCCTTGTGGGCTTAGAAGTCTCACTACTTGTAGGTTTGGGAGTCCTACTCCTTGTGGGTTTAAGAGTCAAACTCCTTGTGTGTTAGGTCTATCTCAAAGAACAGACCTTATGTTCTCTTTTTGGATTTAATCAATTACTAAAAATAATTTTTAATCCAAAAAAACTAATCTCCAATTAATTTATTTAACATTATTTAGACCTAATTAATTATTTGTCAAACAAATAAAATTAACCTAATAATTAATTATTTTCATGATTACTTAATTACTTGGACTCAAATAACTAATTTGTAACAAATATTACTTAGTCCAATAATTAATTTATCTATTATTAAATCATTATTTATCTTCGTTATAATGTGCTCGATCTGATTATGCATGTGACCCCCTTAGGTTCATCACTTTTTTTAGTTCAAAGCAAGCAATCTAATTGCAAAATTAATTAATCTAGTTAATTAATCACCTTTGGATATCCCAATCTTTAGGTACTCAAGGCATTTTTTAGTTCATGTCCAACAAACAAATTGTGAAATGTTGCAGGTGTTCAAAGAAGCCATAATGAAAGAATATGATATGACTGATCTTGGATTAATGAAATGTTTTCTTGGCATCCAAGTAAAGCAAGCAAGAAGGGAAATTTTTATTTCTCAAGAAAAATATGTGAGTAATTTACTCAAGAATTTTCGAATGGAGAATTGCAAACCTGTTGCAACTCCTATGGGGTTGAATGGAAAATTGCAGCGAGTTGATGGAACCGAAATGACAAATCAAACTGTTTATCGGTCTTTTTGGTTCATTGATTTATCTTAGAAATACGAGATATGATATTAAGCATTCTGTTAGCTTGATTTCTAGGTTCATGAGTGAAGCAAGTAAGCTACATTTTGCAGCAGCTAAGAGGGTTCTTCGTTTTCTTCAAGGAACAAAAAAAGCTTGGGATCAAATATGTGAAAGAAGAAAACTGCAATTTAGTTGGTTTTACTAATAGTGATTGGGCTGGAAGTTTGGATGACAAAAAGAGTATCTCAGCTTACATTTTATGCTTGGAATCTAAGGCAATTTCGTGGAGTTCTAAGAAGCAAACTTCAGTGGCTTTGCCATCTGCAGAAGCTGAGTACATTGCAGCGAATGAGGCTGCATGTGAAGCAATTTGAGGAGAATTCTGATTGATTTGCAGCAAAAAAGTTGCTGAACCTACTCCCATTTTCTAGGACAACATGTTAGCAATTTCTATGACAAAGAATCCAATTTTTCATGGGAGGTCAAAGCATATTGTGTTGCGACACAACTACATTGTGATATGGTTCAAAAGAAAGAAATCTTTCTAGAATTCATAAGGACTTCAGAACAGCTAGTTGATGTTCTTACCAAAGCCATGTCGATTGAGAAGCTTCAAAATTTGAAGAATGTAATGAAAATTACAAATTAAGAGAGGTGTTAAATGCTTATTCGTAATTTGAAGAGTCTCGAGTGTCTCTTAGAATTTTAAAATAAATGTGTAATTAACATAATGTATTCATCTACTATTAAATCCCATGTAAGTGGATGAATATATATTTAAGAAATATTAATAAGAAGGGCACGAGCAGTAACTTTGCTATCTATATAGAACCTCTCTTTTTTATTTCTGGTAGCCTTATTTTCCAACAACACAAACATCATACCCTGATGAAATAGGTGAGCTCCTCCACTTGAGATACCTTAGTGTGGATTCGAAATTGATATGGGGGGTACATACGAACCACGTTCCTGAATCCTGGTCCAAACTTGAGAATCTTGAGACATTAATCATCAGTCATTCTGGAATAGCCTATACTTCATCGATGTTGTTTGGAATTTGGAGGTGGCAAATTAAGGCATCTTGTCATGTCGAAATGCTTCATGCCTGATCCTTGTGAAGAGACTTCCAACAAAATTGTAGCTCTGGAAAACTTACACACACAAGAGGGACTAAAAGGCTTTACATGCTTGGAAAGAATGTTGGAATTGATTCCAAACCTAAAGAAGTTGGGATTTATTTACTTGTCTGGGACATCAACCAAACAGGATGTTAAAGTTTAGCCTAAGCAATCTCGTCCATCTACACAAGCTCGAAGAGTTGAAGTTCAGTGGAGATGTGGATGTTTCTACCAAACTAATGTGTTCCAGAGCGTTGCTTTCCCAGTGACACTAAAGAAGTTGGCTTTAAGTGGCATCACAATTCCACGGGAAGATATGTGGATCGTTGGTTCATTGCCTAATCTTCAAGCCCTCAAACTAAAGCAATGTGCAATAGGTGGAAATAAGAGGGAAACAACTGAAGGGGAGTTCTGTCAGCTAAAAGTGCTTTTATTTCACGGCTCAGATCCGTACAAGTGGATAACAGAGAGTTCCCATTTCCCTTGGCTTGAAAGATTACATTTTTACAATTGCCGTAGACTAACAGAGATTCCTAATAGCATCAGAGAAATACCAACGTGTCAACTAATTGAGGTGGATTCCTGTAACTCATCCGTTAAAGAATCAGCAAAACGCATTGAGGAAGAATAACATAGCTTCGGAAATGACCTTCAATTCCATTTTACAACACGTCCACTTGAATGGTTTTGAGGGGGAAGAGGTATACACATTAGTGTTTTGTTTAACTCTCTTCATTTATTTTTCAATTTTTGGAGGATTGTGAAATTTCGGTATTCTTAAAAAGCTACTGATTTGCACATTGGAAAAGCTTTGGCACCATTTTTGAAAGATCCTAAAATGGATATTAGATTGGGTATACTTAAAATCCTATTTAACGCAATGTTTATATATAAGAATGATTGATACGATCGACAAATCATATGACCAATATTAAATTTATGTTTTGTGGGGAGGATCATTTACCCACCTAGGATGGCTGCATTCTTGATAACTCTATGTAGTAGTTATTTTTGTACTTTTGAATTTAAAATCATATAGAAAATAATAATGAATTTAACGAATTTTAGTATAATATAGTATAATTAAATTGTTCTTTTGTTTTGTAATTTGTATAAATTAAATATTTAATTTTTTCCTAAATCTTATGTGAAAAATAGGACTAGAGCTGAACCTGGAGAATCGAAGCTAAAGAGTGAAAACTAGTTGAGAAGTCCCCAGTTGCTAGGAGAAATGCTACAGCAACACTGGAAGTCAATTTTTGATCCAGAAAATTCGAACCCAGACTGCTGATTGTGTAATTTAATCACTGTCTAGGTGGCGTGGGCCAGCTTTTAAATTTAAATGAATGACTAAATCAGCATGACAACAATTTTGGGCCAGAGTTACATCATAACTAATGGGCTGCCTAATGTGGAAAATGATTTGTGGGCCTTCATCATTAGTAGCCAAGGAAGGAAGTAGGGTAGCAGAAGATGAAAGACAGCAGCAGCAGCAACAGTGCAGGAAACAGGGGAGAAGACAGTCGCTGGAATTAGAGCAAAAATACCATCATTCTTAGCAGATTTTCAGCGTGAATTCAAGGGGGAAATAAAAAAATGACATCGAGAAGGAAAAAGAAGAAGGAATCACGAAAAAAAAAAAACAGCATAACCATCAGCTTATTCCTCTCTTCCTTACTTTTCTTTTATTCCCCTGTTTTTGGATTTCCATTTCAACCACTATGGATAATAAATTAAACTTTTGGATTGTATTTTCTAAGTTAGTCATGGGCTAAACTTATTGAAGACTTGAATTGCTAATGAACTTTGAATCGTTTTATTGAGACCTTTATGCGTTGTTGAGTGATTTGTGCCATTGTTCATTCAAGTGTGCCTATTGTTAATATTTCTTGTTGTTTGGCCAATAATGATGAATTGATAAGCTAGATTTAATATTGGAAAGGTTATGTCTAGTGGAAATTGCTTGAATGATACAAGTTTATAACCAATTTTAGGTTGTAGTAGCGGCTGGTATAGAAATATATTGTTCGCCTTGCATAACTATAAGAATTGAGACATGCATTGATGTTCTAATTTCTATTAGGCATAGGAATATGTTCAATTAGAAAAAAAGAATGTGTAGCATAGCATTTGGAAAAATTCTATGTGCTAAGAGAGAATTATTGTGAACTTTGGAGCATTTCACTCAAGATAATGCCGATGAACATTGATCAATAAAAACTGATTTAAGGGAAATTAGTAATTCAAGTCTACATCTCCATTTTGTGAACTTTCTTGCTATTGTTGGCTGATGAATTGAATGATTAATTGTAGGAAATATTTTCTTTACTTCTTTGTTTGAATTGTAGTAATAGAACCGAACATCCACCCCATTTATTACTCTTTTTTCTTGGTTAAAATTTTTTAGTGGAACATACGGATATATTTGCAAATTATTTTGAATTCAATCTCTGTGTAGACAATCAACATATCGTTATATTACTTGTGTGACTACGGGCACTTGTGTATCAAAATTGGAAAAAAATTACAACAAGCTTTTGGCGCCGATGTTGAGGATTGTAATTTAAAATTTTTGTGATATCGATAACTCTGCAATTTATTCTTTTATTTTGTTCTAATCTTGATAGTTGTTGTTGTGCTTCAATAGGCTGATTTTGTGTATGAACGAGCAACAAGATCTTGGACTAGCTCCTTTTGACCTCGAGATTGAACGCACATTTAGAAGAGAAAGAAGGGAACAATGAGAACAGCGGGCTCAACATTAAAACAATATAGCCGAAGAGGATGTAAATGTGACTGCCAATGCAATTGTGATGGCCGATGATCGAGAGAGAGCCATACAGGAGTATGCTGCCCCAATGTTCAATGCCCTTAATCTGGGCATCATTGGACCTGAAATTCAAGCACCTCAATTCGAGTTGAAGCCGGTGATGTTCCAAATGTTGCAAACGGTGGGTCAATTTAGTGGGTTAGCCACTGAAGATCATCATTTTCATCTTCGTTCATTTTCAGAGATGAGTGATTATTTCAAACTCCAAGGTGTTACAGACCAGCCCTTGAGGCTGAAATTATTCCCTTTTTTGTTGAGGGATCGAGCTAGAGCATAACTTAACACTCTTCCACCAGATTCTATTACTTCTTGGAATGATCTTGCCAATAAATTTTTGATGAAGTACTTCCCTCTTACAAAAAATACCAAGTACAGGAATGAGATTATTTCTTTTCAACAATCGGAAAATGAATACACGTGTGAGGCTTGGGAGAGATTCAAGGAATAGTTGAGGAAGTGCCCCCACCATGGTATTCCACATTGTATTCAAATGAAGACTTTCTACATTGGTCTTAATGCTTCTACTCGCATGTTATTAGATGCTTCGACTAATGGAGCTATTCTTTCTAAATCATACAATGATGCATATGAGATCTTGGAGAGGATTGCCAGCTATAACTCTCAGTGGTCCAATACAAGAGCACCGACCGGTAATGAAACAGTAGGAATTTATGAAGTTGATGCATTGACAGCTTTAACATCTGAAGTTTCATCCATGAGCAATATTTTGAAGAATCTAAGTTTGGGGATACTGCACCAACAGCCCCTATTGAACAAGCAGTGGCTATTTCGTGTGTTTATTGTGGAGATGGTCACCTATTTGATTGTTGTCCTTCCAACCCAGCCTCGGTTTGCTATATGGAAAATTAAAATTCCAACCGCAACAATCCATATTCCAACTCCTATAATTCAGGGTGGAGACAACATCAAAATTTCTCTTGGGGAGCTCAAGGTAGCAACTTGAGCAATGCACCAATGTAAGCCAGGCCTAACTTCCCACTGGGATTTTCCAATCAACAACAACAACAAAGGTTTCCTCCACAAGCTACCCAAACCAACTCTCTTAAAAATATGATGAAGGTGTATATGGGTAAGAACGATGCAATGATTCAAAGTCAAGGAACTTCATTGAGAAATCTTGAGGTATGAGTTGAGAAATTGACCTCAAGGTGCTTTGTCAAGTGACACTGAAAATCTAAGAAGAGATGGTAAAGAACATTGCAAGGTTGTCACATTGAGGGATGATAAGGATTTAGAGCTGAATGTCAAGGAAGCTAACTAGGAAAACCAGCCTACTTCAATCCAAGGGGATGTTGAAACAGAAAAACAAGCTGGAAATTCGAATTTGATTACCTCTGAGTCTGCCCAGAAAACTTCCGCACTAATTTAGCAATCTGCAGAGCAGCAAATATGTGCAAAATTGCCACCTCCATTTTCTCAACGTTTTCAAAAGCAGCAACAAGATGTCCAATTCCAAAGATTCTTAGATATTTTAAAGCAGCTCCACATCAACATTCTATTGTTGGAGGCCTTGAACAAATGCCCAATTATGTGAAGTTTTTGAAGGACATCTTGACCAAGAAGAGACGGCTTGGAGAGTTTGAAATGGTTTCTTTGACTGAAGGATCCACTGCAATTTTCAAAAACAAAATTCCTTCTAAACTAAAGGATCTAGGGAGTTTTACTATCCCTTGTTCTATTTGTGGTAGAGATGTTGGTAGAGCTTTATGTGATTTCAGAGCAAGTATTAACTTGATGCCTATGTCTATTTTTAGGAAACTCAGAATTGGCGAAGTAAGACCAACCACCGTAACATTGAAATTGGCCAATCGATCCATGGCATATCCGGAGGGTAATATTGAAGATGTCTTGGTACAAGTGGATAAGTTCATCTTTCCAACGGAATTCATTATTCTTGATTATGAGGCGATCGTGAGGTTCCAATTATTTTGGGGAGACCATTTCTTGCCACCAGGAGGATGTTGATTGATGTTCAAAATGGAGAGTTTACAATACGGGTTAATGATCAACAAGTGGCTTTTAATGTGTTCAATGTTATGAGGTTCCTGGATGAAATTGAAGAATGCTCCTTTGTGAATGTTATTGACAATATTGTGGCTAAAAAAAAGTGTAAAAAGAAACATGTGAAGACATTGTGAGGGTGACCTCTCTTGAAGAAAATGACAACACAAGTGACGATGAAGGAGCACAAGTCAACTTAGTGGAATCTAAGCACTTATACACCAAATTCGGGCGACTCTTTGAATCTTTGGATTTATCGGATAGGAATTTCATATCATCCAAGACATCCATTGAAGAACCACTAAGGTTAGAATTGAAGACTTTGTCTAATCAATTCACGTATGTTTATTTGGAAGAAGAAGATACTTTACCCGTGATAATTTCTGCATCCCTGAGTTTCAAAAAGTAAAGTTTGTTGCTCAATGTGTTGAGGAAATACAAAAAGGTAATAAGGTGGACAATGGCAGATATCAAGGGAATAAGCTTGTCTCTTTGTATGAATAAAATTTTGCTAGAAGAGAGTTGCAGCAATTCTCTTGAACACCAAAGAAGGCTCAACCCCATTAGAAGAAAGTGGTGAGAAATGAAGTAATCAAGTGGCTCTATGCTAGAATTATCTACCCAATTTTGGACAGCTATTGGGTCAGCATGGTTCAAAGTGTTCCCAAGAAAGATGGAGTCACTATGGTGGCAAATGAAAATAATGAATTATCGGATTGCATGGTAATGGGATGGGATGGCGTATTTGCATGGATTATCGGAAGCTAAACAAGATCACAAGAAAAGATCATTTCCCGCTGCCATTCATTGATCAAATGTTGGACATATTAGTAGGGAATGAATACTATTGTTTTCTTAACGGATATTCGGGTTACAATCAAATATCTATTGCTCCAAAAGATAAAGAGAAGACCACTTTCACATGCCCTTATGGTACATTTACTTTCCAGAGAATGCCGTTTGGATTATACAATGCCCCTGCCACCTTCCAGCGATGTATGATGGCCATTTTTTCTGGCATGGTGGAAAATCTCTTGAGGTATTTATGGATGATTTTTTGGTATTCGATGAAACTTTTGATGCTTTTTTGGCTAACTTGGAATAGGTACTTGAGTGATTTGAAGAAACCAACTTGGTTCTTAATTGGCAGAAATGTCATGTCATGGTACAAGAGGGAATTGTCTTGGATCATCGAATTCTGCATCACAAAATCGAAGTAGATAGAGCAAAGATTGAGGTAATTGAGAAGCTACCACCACCTACCGCACTTAAGGGCATTTGAAGCTTTTTGGGCATGTGGGATTCTACCAATGGTTTATCAAATATTTTTCAAAAATATCCAAGCATCTTTGTTCTCTACTTGAGCACAATCGGTCCTTCGAATTCACAAAGGAGTGTCAAGAAGCATTTTCAACCTTGAAGAAAGCACTTGTGTCCGCCTCAATTATTGTTCCCCCGAATTGGTCTCTTCCTTTTGAATTAATGTGTGATGCTAGTGATTTTGCCATTGTTGGTGTGCTCAGACAAATAAGAATTCCACTCTATTTACTATGATAGCAAGACTTTGACGGATGCTCAATTGAATTACACAACCACCGGAAAGGAGATTTTGGCCGTGGTCTTTGCATTTGACAAGTTTCGAGCTTATTTCGTGGGAACTAAGGTGGTTGTATGCACAGATCATTCGGCTATAAAGTATCTTGTTGCTAAGAAGGATGTCAAACCAAGACTCATTCGATGAATGTTACTTCTTCAAGAATTTGACTTGGAAATTCGAGATAGGAGAGGAACCGAGAACTAAGTGGCCGATCATTTATCTAGGCTTGAAGGTGGAGGTGAAGAGAGAATTAAGGGCCTATTATGGAGAAATTTTCCAATGAACAAATCTTGGAGGTTAGTCAAGTTTCAAAACTATGGTATGCTGATTTTGTGCATTATTTGGTGAGTGGTTGACTCCTTTTGATTTAAATAGCCAAAAACTCAAGAAATTCTTCCATTATTTGAAGTCATATTATTGGGATGATCCTTATCTTTACAAGACATGCCCCGAACATGTGTTGAGACGATGTATACCCGAAGAGAAAATACCAAGCATTTTAGATCATTCTCATTCTTATGCATATGGAGGTCATTTTGGGGGACAATGGGCAACAACTAAGGTTTTTCAATCGGGATACTATCAGCCTTCTATTTTTAAGGATGCTCACAAATTTGTAAAGAATTATGATAAGTGCCAATGGGTAGGCAATATTTCAGCAAGGAACGAGATGCCTGTGAACAACATTCTTGAGGTGGGACTCTTTGATGTGTGGGGAATCGATTTCATGGGGCCATTTCCTTCTTCTTTCAAAAATTTGTACATATTGGTGGCCATGGATTACATGTCCAAATGGGTTAAAGTTGTGGCAAATCCTAAGAATGATGCTAAAGTGGTTATGAAATTTCTACATAAGCATATGTTCACTCGTTTTGGCACTCCAGGATCCTTTATAAGTGACGAAGGCACCCACTTTGTGAAAAAACTCTTGGCTACATTTTTGGCTAAGTATGATGTGAGACACAAGATTGCCACGACTTATCATCCTAAAAAAAATAGACAAGTCGTGCTCTCTAATAGAGAAATCAAAAGCATACTTGAGAAGGTCGTGAATCCTAATCAAAAGGATTGGTTCCAAAGATTGGAGGATGTTTTATGGGCATATCGGATAGCCTTCAAGACACCTTTGGGCATGTCTCCATATCGATTGGTGTTCAGGAAAGCATGTCATTCACCCTTCGAGTAAGAATATAAAGCATATTGGGCCATCAAAAAGCTCAACATGCACCTTTAAATTGCCGGTGCACTTCAAAAATTGCAATTAAATGAGCTTAACGAAATGAGATTGTTCTCCGATTAAAATGCTAAACTCTACAAAGAAAAAAACTAAAAAATTAGTATGATAAGAAGATTCAGCCTCAATTCTTTGAGAAGGGACAACGAGTTTTACTTTCAACTCTCGCCTTAAGTTGTACCCTGAGAAATTGAAGTCTCAATGGTCCGGACCATTTCTTATTACCAAAATCTACCCTTATGGGGCTGTTGAATTAAAGGAAGAGCACTCGGGAAGAGAATTTAAAGTGAATGGGCCACGAATCAAGCATTATTGGGGAGGGGAGGCTGATCGAATGAAGACCTCCATCACTTTGGAAGAACATTGACAAACGAGGTGCTTTTGGGTTGCTTATATGGTTTTAAAAGAATTAATTATTTTAGAGCAATCCAAAAATATATTTTTGTATATATGTAAATATATATGTATATATATATATATATATCGTATGTAAATAGTATTATGTTTACTTAGTTGGTTATTGAGTTTTAAATCACTAATCCTTACTTTCATTCCATTTTCCATAAGGTGTGCTCGAGAAAAGAAAGCATGGACTTTGACGAAAAACACCTGCTATTTTTGTATCACATCAGTGCAGATTGTCGAATGGGGGCAAATTAATTTTGGTGAGGGAAGGGATTGCTACAGGATTTTAATACTGCCCAGTTTGCTGCAGCATCTCGTGTAGCAACTGGGCGTAAAAAAGAAAGGAAAAAAAAAGAGAGAAAATTCAGGATTTGAAGGGCAAAAGAGGAATTTCGCTCTTTTCTTCTAAAAAAACCCTAGCCATCAAAGAAGCCCCACCTCCCTCCCTCAACCTCACCTCACCACTGCATTCCCCTCCCTCATCCTCACACGGCCGCTGCCTCCAACACCCACCACCGTCTACCGCTGACTAAGACCTCAAACTTTTTTGTCATCTCAAATTTTCCTCGCCTAGACTCTTTCACTACGACACCAACCTCTCGTTGCTTCTCATATCCATCCCGTAATGCCGAGGGTCAAACAAAGTGCCAAGAAACTTCATACAATTAACCCGTTCAGCTTTGACAAAGCCCTGGAGCGCTACAACTCATTCATTTTAAAAAAGAATATCTACCCAATTGCGGGTTCCTAGCTCGACCCAATTTGTTTTTCGGCATCCCTCAATGGCGGGCCGACAATATCAAGCAAAGAAAATGAGAAGCCTTTTGTCTCCACTTCAAAGAAGCTATGAGCACGTTGGTTAGGGAGTTTTACTCCAACATTATTAACTTTGAAGTGGAGCATGTCACTATTCGGAGACAAAAATTATGTTCTCTCTGCTGCCATCAACAGGTTATTTAAACTACCGAACATCAAGTGCCAGCTTAAGGAGATCGTTCAGTCTGTGGCTCGTGAAGGCACTGAATGGAATATCACTTTGGGCTCATTTACTTTTTAGCACATGAACCTGCAGCCAATCGGAGTTTGATACTCGTCTATTACATTATGACGGGGAAGGCAGTCAATGTGGGTGAAATCATTCCAAAGAAATTCACGATTGTGCTTTGAAAATCAGTGGGAAGCTGTTCTTCCCATCCTTTATCACGCAGCTTTGTGCAGCCCGAGGCATGCCAACTTCCGACCATGAAGAAATCCTTTACAAAAAGACATGCTGACCACTCGCGACTCAACCCATCCGCAAGCAGCATCATCCTCTGCCATATAGGATCGACAGAAGGCTCGAAAAAACCATCTGTGTGAGTGCTTACATGATTATTGGGCGTATGAGCAACAGAGAGATAAGATGTTGCATCCAGCCCTCCAGCGAAACTGCCAAGAACAACCCCCCATTCCCCGCATTCCTAGACAGTATCCCGAACCATAGATGGATAACCCCAATCAAGAAGAGGAATCCGAGGAGCAGGACTCCAACTAGCCCACTAGGGAGTTCTTCAACCCCAGCTTATGTGTCTCTTTGTGTTTTAGTTTTGTGATATGCCGTTTGTGTTTGTGTCATAGTGTAGTTATGTATTAATCTTGTTTTAGTCATGGTAGGAATGCATATGGCATGGTTGTATCATGATGTGTAGTTGCTGTTTTTATGTGATGTTTAAGAAGTTTATGTTTTTCCCTAGCATGTCTAATATAGGTATGTTGCTCAATGATAATGTTTGCAATGTTTTATTTTATTTTTGAAAACTAGCCTAATACACTTGCATACACTCAGTTGCTTATTATCCTGTTAGTTTGAGAAGAATTGGGATTATAATGTCATCTCCATCATCTGTGCATAGCTTGACCAATCAATATTGAATCCATACGAGCCGGTTAGATTCATTGGAGAGCCTAAGTCTTCTAAACATTGATTAGTGTCCCATTTGAGATAAATGACACATATTCAATGATATGATTTAGGCCATCCTTGGATCGTTTGATCCCTTTCTAGCCAACCCGTACGTATTTTCCCCTAGTCATCCCATTTGAGCCTAATTAACAATTTTTTTTCTTAGCCAATAATTAGCCTTGCCTATAAAGATAATCACCCCATTTTACCCCCTTATGCATCTCGAGTTTTTTTTTTTTTGGGACTTACACTACAAGCTGCATTTCAAGGGGGAGTCAAACACTCTTTTGTGGTATGCATCATATTTTGAAAGATAGCATAAATTATATTGCTTTTGATACCACATTAGGGATGATCTGTTCCTAAGTTTGACAAAAAGAATGTGTTACATTTGAAGAGCCAGCTGTTGTGTTCGTGTAAAAAAAAAAAAAAAAAAAAAAGAAGAAGAAGAAGAAAGAAAAATTACCCAGTTTGCTGCAGCAATACTCGTAGCAACTGGGCATGAAAAAGAAACAGCTTGTCTCGGATTATTAACAGTGGCAAGATTAGAATTTAATTATTTATGGGGTGCGCATGTAAAAATGAGGGGATTGTTTGAAAGAGTTAGTGTGGGTCCTAGAAAGTCGAGATGTAAAGGTATTTTGAGCCAAAATTTTTCTCCATTATCCTACCATCACCTAAGCCTAACATTACAAGCTTAATGAATTCCTATTGATCTTCGTTTAGGTGTAAGTCTACATAAGGGAGAAGGGTTCATCAAGTTAATCGATGTAGACACAACATTAGGCTTTATGATGGAGGTCTGTCTTGTTGTAGGCAAATCGATGTTGTTTTATGAAGAGCTATGAACAAAATGTGGAGAGACACATGCATTATGATTTCATCATGCCATTAGCACTTGAGGGATTGGGTTGAAAGCGATTGCACAAAGGCATCATTCTCATCACTTTTGAATAAATTTCTGAGAGCATGTACCCTTGTCAAGCATGCATTGGATTTACATATTCTCTCTTTGTGTTGTGTTTGTATATTCTTATTTGTCTTTTTTGTAGGGTGTGATAACTCTATGTAATAGAGTTCCTTTTGTACCTTTAAATTTAAAATCATGTAGAAAATAGTGATGAATTTAGCTAATTTTAGTATAATATAGTAGAATTAAATCGTTCTTTTGTTTATGTAGTTTGTATGAATTAAATCTTTAATTTTCCCCTTAATCTTATGTGAAAAAATAGGGCTGGAGCTGAACCTGGAGAACCAAAGCTAAAGAGCACAGACTAATTGAGACGTCCCCAGTTGCTGGGAGCAATGCTGCAGCAACACTGGAAGTCAATTTTTAACCTAGAAAATTCGAACAAAAACTGCTGACTGTGTAATTTAATCACTGCCTAGTTGGCAAGAGCCAACTTTTAAACTTAAATAAATGACTGAATCAACAGGAGAATAATTTTGAGCCAGAGTTACATCATAACTAATGGGCTACCTAATGTGGAAAAGGATTTGTGGGCCTTCATCATCAGCAGCCAAGGAAGGATGAAGGGTAGCAGAAGAGGAAAGACAACAGCAGCAGCGCATGAAACAGGGGAGAAGACATCCACTGGAATTGGAGCAAAAATATCATCATTCTCAGCAGATTTTTAGCATGAATTCAAGGGGGAAAGAAGAAGAAGGAATCACGAAAAAAATAGCATAACAACGAGCTTATTCCTCTCTTCCTTACTCTTTTTTTATTCCCCTACTTTTGGAATCTTATTTCAACACTATGTATGATGAATTAGACTTTTGGATTGTATTTTTTAAGTTAGTCATAAGCTAAACTTAATGAAGACTTGAATTTCTAATGAACTTTGAATCGTTTTATTGAGACCTTTATGCGTTGTTGAGTGATTTGTGTCATTTTTCATTAAAGTGTGTCTATTGTTAATAGTTCTTGTTGTTTGGCTAGTAATGATGAATTGATAAGTTAGATTTAATATTGGGAAGGTTAGGTGTAGTGGAAATTGCTTGAATGATGTAAATTTATAACCAATTTTAGGCTGTAGTAGCGGGTGGTATAGGAATATATTGTTCGCCTTGCATAACTATAAGAATTGAGACTTACATCGATGTTCCAATTTTTATTAGGCATAGGAATATGTTTAATTAGAAAAGGGAATGTGTAACATAGCATTTGGAAAAATTCTATGTGACGAGAGGGAATTCTTGTTAACTTTAGAGCATTTCACTCAAAACAATGCCGATGAACATCCATCAACAAAAACCGATTCAAGGGAAATTAGTAATTCAAGTCTACATCTCCATTTTGTGAACTTTCTTGCTCTTGTTGGCTTATGAATTTAATGATTAATTGCTGGAAATATTTTCTTCACTTCTTTTGTTTGAATTGTAATAATAGAACCGAACATCCACCCCATTTATTACTCTTTTTCTTGGTTAAAATTGTTTAGTGATTGATATTTGCAAATTATTTTGAATTCAATCCCTGTGGAGACGATTAACTTATCAGTATATTACTTGTGTGACTACGTGCACTTGCGTATCAAAATTGAAAAGACAAATCACAACAATTCTATTTTCAAAAATGTTCAAAGAATCCATGGAACCCTCTGTATGAAATACAAATAATAATAATAACAACAACAATAATCGTTAATAGAATCAAGATTTTCTCAAAGAGTTCCATTATGTTGTCCATAATTAGGTTGTTCTCGGGAGTAGCTGGATGTAGGAGCTGGTGTAGAATATGCGATATAGAAAACTAAAGCTGCATTAGCAGCCATCTATGGCTTAATCTTTCTTGGTTTTATCTTCTAACACTTAACAAGTTATTGAAGTAGAAATTAGTTATTTTGTGGGATCGAATGAAACTCAATTAGTTGACTTCCTTATAACCAAGGTCTGTGTACCACCAATCCCTCTCTCTCAAGCTTTCTGCTATTAAAAAAAAAAAAAAACTGGTGATTTTCTTTAATATAATCGAGAAGAGCGAATAAAGCAGGAGATAATCTTTGTCCAAAAAATAGTAAAGTTGTAATCACAAGGAGACAAATTGAAGTAATTTAATGGAAGGTGCCAAATAAGTGAGTCAGCATTTGATCTTAATCTATAAGTATTCATATTCAGACACGTCTACCGGCATCTATGCCTGTAAATTTAAGATAAGTGACTTCATGATTGAAATGGAGCTTTATTTTTAGGGAAATGGTGCTTCTGTTTTTACATGTATTATCTATATTTTCAAAACATGTGGATACTAGGTAATTCGACTTGAATCCGGTAAAAATCTGAGGAGGTTTCAACATCCCTGTGAAAGTGCTATTTCTACGCTTGCATATATTGAAATTAATATTTTTTCGATAAAACAGTAATATTTTTTCAGTAAATATAATTTTTTTACTGTTAAAATATTATGATTTAATTATTTTTTGGATAATTAATAAAATTAAAATGCTATTTTTATCATAATTTTTTATTTTATAATAATCTACAAGAATACTCCCCGAGTTAAAAAAAAAAAGTATATATATATATATATATATATATGTGTGTGTGTGTGTGTGTTTCACAAGAGTACAAGTTTTTTGTTTGTTGAATTTGTTAATGTACAAACTTTAAAAATCATAAACTCAAATTTATATGATTTCATAAATTCATTGATTTTAATTTATTTATTAATGTATATAACTTATTATGAAATTAAAAAAAAAATTACATTAACTAATCAAACGAAACTTAGACTTTTGAAACAGAACTTTTATTGAACAAAAATGTTCTTGGAACATTTATTGAATAAAAATGTTTTTGGAACATGACTTTTCGTTTTGGAAATGAGGAATATTACAATATCCAAAAAATATTATATTTATCCAAAAAAAATCATATTCTAAGTGTGTCCGATAAATATTATATTTATCGAAAAAATATCATATTCTAAGTGCGTCAGATAAATTCACCTTAACTATAGGTTAATACTTCATAATATGTTCGACTATGGAAAATTTCTTCTTAAAGACCAATCGAAACAACGACTTTGACATTGTATGAATTTGTAGTGCATGTTTGAGACTTCATCAATGGAAAAGTTAGCTATGAGATTAATGCAAATGTATCACCTTTGATCTCGTAAATCTAATGTAAATGACCCCAGGATCAAATATTATTTAGAATATATAATAACAGGGAGCAATAATTCAAGGAAAACATAAAAAATTTGATGAGGAAATAAGTCAAAGATCAAAACCATTTCATTTTTAATATATATTTTGAGAAAGCTCTCCAATGAAGTTGCTACTCAGCTACTATTGCTGAGAAAAGCTTCCACACTGCATTTTCACTTCCTTCTCTCTATGAATTCTCTAAATTCCTTTCTTGTTTCTCTCTCTAGGTAAGGAACTGAAGGAAGAACTTCGAACGAGCTTCTCTGTAATTGAAGATGGCCGCTTATGCTGCTATTGTTTCACTCGCGAAAGTACTCGAGCAGATTCCAGATCAATATTTCGTCTCTTTCCATGACAAGGAACAATTCGAATCTCTACAGGAGAATATTATTTTCTTGTTAACATTTCTTGATGATTTTCCGGCTGAGGCGGCGACCTTTGAAGTGCGAATAACAGCTGCAGCAAATGAGACAGAAGATATGATTGAGTACCATCTTTTGAATGCAATTGGTTCTGAATGTGGGATGTCTTATAACTGGCAAGGATTGTACAATGAGTTGGAGAAGGTAATAAAAGAAATTCATTCTGTTGTGGAAGAAGCCAAATTGAGCAAAAGAAACAATCAAGATCTGATGTCCAGTCATTCCCCTGTTTCGTTTTCATCAAGTCACATTCTTAAGGAAAATGACACGGTGGTCGGACTTGAAGAAGATTTGATGAAAATAAAGGGCCAGCTGTATGGAGAGCAGTCCAAACTTCAAATCATCCCAATCGTTGGGATGGGAGGCATTGGGAAGACGACTCTTGCTCAGTGTGCTTTTGATGACCCTTCAACTCTTCATCACTTTGATGTTCGTGCTTGGGTTTCAGTATCTCAAAATTATATTAGAAAGAGAATTTTTCTGGGCCTTCTAAAAATCATTGGTGCATCTGCGGAGGAACAACGTTATGAGGATATGGATGCTGAGAAATTGCTACAACATGTGTATAAAAACTTGAGAGGGAGGAGGTATCTAATTGTGATTGATGATATATGGGATACCAAAGTATGGGATGATATCAAGAGGATGTTTTCTGATGACCTCAACCGGAGCCGCATTGTGATCACCAGCAGAGACTTAGATGTAGCTTCTTATGTTAACTTCTGGGGCCATCCTCACGAGATGCGTCTGATGGGTGAATATCAAAGTTGGATGTTACTACAAAAGAAGGTGTTTGGGCAGGATATTTGTCCAACGGAACTAGTTCATATTGGAAATCAGATTGCAGGAAAATGCAGGGGACTTCCCCTCGCGATTGCGGTGACTGCTGGAGTCCTTTCCAAGGTCTGTCAGACGCAAGACGCCTGGGAAGCTGTTGCAAGCAATGTAAATGAAGCGGTAAATACAAGTGGTGAGCCAATTGCAGATATATTATCTTTGAGTTATATACACTTGCCTCACCATTTAAGGCCATGCTTTCTTTATATCGGTTTATTCCCAGAAGATTACGAGATCAATGTCTCGGTACTTACGAAACTTTGGGCAGCAGAGGGCTTCCTCAACTCAGCCGCTTCCAAATTGTCAGAAGAGGTGGGAGAGGATTATTTGGAAGATTTAGCCAAGAGAAGTCTTGTCTTGATCAATAAGAAGAAGTATAACGGAAAGATCAAAACCATAAAGATCCATGATCTCTTGAGAGACTTCTGTTTAAGCAAAGCTCATGATGAGAAGTTTCTTCAAGTGATATATAGGTTTAGGGGCAGCTTTCCAGAAGGTATTGAGAATTCACACTGCTTAAGTATTTTTTCACAAACTTGGGGACGTTTCCCAGACATGGATGTTTCGTGCATCCATACTCTTCTTCTTTTCGAACAATGGGACTTCGATTCCTGGAAAACTTTTAGACTTCTCAGGGTAGTGGATGCAAACACACTATGGTTCACATCATTCTCTGACGAAATATGTGATCTGATCCTCTTGAGGTACCTTGCTGTTTCATTTCGCGGGATTCAAGTTCCTGAATCATGGTCCAAACTTCAGAATCTCCAGACATTAATCATCGGAAATTTTCAATGTCCTTCCAGTCTTCCATTTGGAATTTGGAGAATGTCACAGTTAAGGCATGTAATTGTGTCAGATGGCTTCTTACATGATCCTCCTGCAGAAACTTGTGACCGGGTTTTAGCTTTGGAAAACTTGCAGACACTAAAGCGACTGAGAGGCTTTACATGCTCTGAAAGGATCTTGGAATTGATCCCAAACCTGAGGAAGTTGGGAATCTTTTATTCAATAAGGGACATTTACGAAACAGGGTGGTCAAAGTATGGCCTAAACAATCTCATTCATCTGCACAAGCTAGAAAAGTTGAACTTGTATGCAATTCCAATTTCCTCCCAGAGTGATTTGTCTAAACATATTGCTTTCCCAGTGACACTGAGGAAGTTGTCCTTAATCGGAAGCGGAATTCCATGGGAAGATATGTCCATTATTGGTACATTGCCTAATCTTCAAGTGCTCAAACTGAGGAGATTTGCGTGCCTTGGATTTGAGTGGGTGACAACTTACGGGCAGTTCGGTCAACTGAAACAACTCCTAATTGAGAGAACAGATCCCCATCGTTGGACAACAGAGAGTTCCCATTTCCCAAGGCTGGAATGCCTACGTCTTTATGATTGCCATTCTCTAGGAGAGATTCCATACAGCATCGGAGAGATACCAACGCTTCAATCGATTGAGGTGAATCACTGCAACTTATCAATTGCAGAATCAGCGAAACTTATTGGAGAAGATCAACATAGCTTGGGAAGTGACCTCCAAATCCATCTCTACTAATCTTCAGTTGACAACTTGTTATGAGGTAATAGATACTATACTTTTCCTGTATATGTAACTGCATACTATGCCTTCTTCCACTGAAAACACGACCCATCATGAAAGTGTGCAATTTATTGTTATTAGCTTTAGAATATGTTTTGTGTGGCTGAGTTTCAGAACATGGAAGATAATTTAGGCTCTGATAAGTTTGAAGATGGATATTCTGAGAGAATCAGAATGGATGCATGGTCGGCTTTTGGGTTAAGAGCCCGCAACGACAACCGTGGTTAGAGTTGGGTTGGGTGTTGCTGTATGAACTCCCCCTGTCTCGAATCATATTTTGAATGAAAAACTCAAGTTATAGTTGCCACAAAAGCTACTTAGAAATCAAACAGTTTTTTGTGTTTTTTGATTTTTATTTGAGAAGTCGTACTAGGAATAAGGTCTATTTCTTCAGATTATTAGGAATAAGTTTTCTACTCATCTAAATCCCATATTCAAATCCTGCAGTGCTCAAGAATTCCGATCAATTGTATTTCATCAGCCTCCTTTCTTCTCACTGGGAGAAACTCAACTAATGAATAATGTCTGAATCCCTAACCTCATCTCTAATCTATATGAACAGAGGATACGTCAAGTTAATTATTTCCTCAAATCCGCTAACAAAATCAAATCGCCCATCCAAATGCAACCTTAGGCAAGCAGCTGCTTGCAAAAACTTAGCTGAGGCCACAATTCACAAACAACTTTTAAGCTTCATTTATTAATTGAATATAGAATAGTTGAAGTGACCGTGCTGTCGGCCACGTGAAAATAAATTATATTTATTTTTCTTGCTTTTCACTATTATTTTGTAGGAGTGAGAAACAAGGGTGATCCCACAGAGAAAAATGAATTATTTGTGTCTCTTTTTTTATGTTAATTTTACGAATGTTAATAAAAAGGAGAGGTTGATTTGTTTAATAAACTAATATAATTCAATCTATTCTAATAAATAAAAATCAAACAAGCAAACAAATAACAAACAATAATATATTATGAGCAATTTTGGTTTGCAGTTCAGTTTTTTTCTTTTTTTGAATTATATGATTATGGGACACTTTATCAATTTAATTGTGGAATTCCTATCCCTAAACTAACAACAAGCTATGTTGATTCGTTTTATCCCTTAAGTGTATCTAATTAAAATAAGTTCTCTAATTAACCTATTTAATGAAACAGTCCAAAATACGCTCTTTGGATTTAATTCGTTAAGCGCATTATCAATTAGGATAATTGGATAGGCAGGTTATCGAATTCATACGCTCGATTCAATTAATTCTGAATTACGTTGATTTTAATAATAAATATATTAGTCGCTATAAATGGGTTCAACATCACAATAATTACGGATTGCAATTTAAACCCTAGCACTAAATATATAAATTATTAATTTAGTTGACCAATCACAATTAATAATACATATATCATAAATATCTACAAACAATCAACATAATAAATTCGCACTTATTAAATCAATACAGTGTTACGAAAATTTAAAGCACATAATATCAAAATAGGGTTCAAACATCCCTTAAACCAGAATATAAAATTTAGTTACACATCATCGAATTAAAGTCTATGATTATTAATTAATAAAAACATGGGAGAGAAATTAGATAAATTAACCCGGATGACAGTGACAGTTATCTTTCTCTCTCTCAGGCTAATGCGAGATTCTCCCTCTCTTGGCTAGGCTGCTGTCTTTTCTTTCCAAGATGGCTGTTCTCTTCCTCCTCTTGTTGGCTGCTGTGTTTTCTTCTCAGGGGTTGCTGCTCTTCTTGGCCTCCTGGATGAATGAATGTGGCTGCTGTCCTACGTGACCTCAAAGTTCTTTTGTTTGGGTGGGCTGAGGAATGGCCCTGCCTATATGAATTATTATACAGAATTGTCTATAGAACGCTTTAAATAACCACAAAAAAAAAAAAAAAAAAAAAAGTTCATAAATAAGAAATAGTGGATTCATAAAAATTAATTGTATTAAAAATATAATTTTATCAATTAAAAATACGCATAATTTGTATTTATCAACATATAACTACGTTGAGGGGATATATTCATTATCTTAGCATCCAAAATATATAGGTTAAATGATATGGAATATTAGCGTTATGGTTCGGATTTAATTTTTCGTAAGTATGCCTTAATAGAATTGCCATAATGAAGGATTGCAACAAAACCAGGAAGGGTTAATGTCTTAAACAAGTTGTTTACCAATTAGTGTTTACAATGCTTGGTCTGATTTATCGGCTTGCTTGGCATGACAAATTGGCTCATCGGGCTTGCTTGAACAGCTAGGCTTCGATTTCCCACTCGACAATCTGTTTTGCGATCACCGCTCCTACAGCTATCGCCACCACATGCTTCGAAGGGTCTGCAATTAAGAAATTAATATTTCCACATTTCAAGAATAGGAAGACGAAGAAATTAATATTTCCACCTGAAGTGCATTTTCGGAGTGAGTTAGCGTGAATCTGGAACGCCAGTCCTAGAAGGGCTCCGGCTACTGTCGCGCTCGGTGGCATCCTCTCTCTCTCACTGGTAATGGCCAGCTGTCAGTGCTAGCTTCCGCTTTCGCGCCTCTGTTTTGGAGAAATCTATAATTATACAAAGGGAGAACATTATTTACGAAATCTATTTTTACACAAAAAAAAAAAGTTTTTTATTTTTAAAAACTGTGATAATCAATTAAATTTTTTTATTTGTTTTCTTAATGTTTAAAGGGTCATAACTTTTTCATTTCAACTTCGTTTTCTATGAAAGTATATTAAATTAATCATTTTTACATGATTTATAATTTGATATCCATATTGCATATATAATAATAAAATATTAGTTTTTAAATATAAAATATTGTTTTCATACATTAAAGTATGCTATATTTTAATATTTAATATATTTATCTGTTGTTGGATATTTTTATTTTAAACAATTTTTATCAAAATATATTTTATATAATTATGTATTTTATTTTAAAAATTATAACCATTTATTTATAAAATTATCATAATAAGCCCCATTGACCCGTGAGTATTTCTTTAATAAAGTTACATTACTCATGCATATAAGTAATATATGTGAAGTGGACTTGTCAAAAAGAAAAAGAATAATGCATGTTAGAAGGCCTTAGTGAATATCATTTCTATAAATTATTATCCGTTAAAATTCTAAACTTCACACGTTAGGATAGAATTTTCTTTAAGTAAACAAATAATGTTATTACATTAAAATAAAATTACTTATCTTTTAACATTATTACTCATTTTCTTAAAATATATTAATCTGAAACTAATATTAAAATATAAAATGATTAATTGTATTGAAAATTAAAATGTTAGTAAGTTTTCTAAAAAAAATTATTAGGTAATATTTATTTATTTACTGTAAACAGATTGTAAACTTATTTTTTCTTTGTTTGAAAATTCACATATTTATATATGTTTATTGAACTAAAAAAATTGTTCGATGTTACTACTTATTTTTTTAAAAGAAACAAACACATGATTATTTATATTGATATACTTATTATTTGTGAATTTATTTATATTATTTGCTGATAGGTATTAAATTCATTCCTATAAATTATTATCCCTTAAAATTCTAAACTTCACACGTTGTGATAAAATATTTTTAATTAAAAAATTAATATTATTACATTAAATAATATTACTTTATATTTTAATAGTGTTACTCATTTTCTTAAAATATATTAATTAGAAACTAATATTAAAATATAAAATGATTAATTTTATTAAAATTTTAAATTTTAGTAAGTTTTCTAAAAAATTTTCAGGTAATATTAATTTATTTACTATGAATAGATGATAAAATTTTCTTTTAGACTACTTTGTTATTATATTAGCATAGATTCAATTGAAACCAAACTCAAAAATTGTTCAATATTACTTGTTTAACTGAAAGGTATTATTTGTTCAGTTAAAAAATATTATTGGGTTAACTAAAAAGTATTACTCGTAATATTATTTATTCAGTGTAAATAGATAATAAATTATGATGTATTACTACTTTTTTCAATTTAACAAATAAGTAGCAATACCTCTTGAATAATAAAATAATACCTTTTGAATAAACAAGTAATATTTTTTCAATAAGAAAGTAATACTCGTAATATTCGATATAAGAGAGAATCCTAGACATCTACAAATTAACAAATATACATCATTCCCCTGACTAAAAAATATTTTCTAGAATTTAACAAGGAGTCGTGTATTTGTTTCTTTTAAAAAATAAGTAGTAATACCTTTTAAATTCGAAAGTAATACCTTTTGAATATAAAAGTAATACAATTTCAATAAGAAAGTAACAATGATACTATTCGACAAAAGCGATAATCCTAGACATCTTCAGATTAACAAATAGACATCATTCCTCCACTATAAAATATTTCCTAAAATTTCAAAAGTAGTTGTGTGTTTGTTTCTTTTAAAAAATAAGTGATAATACCTTTTGAATAAGAAGATAATACATTTTGAGTAAGAAAGTAATACATTTTCAATAACAACGTAGTATTGTTAATATTCGACAAAAACGAGAATCCTAGACATTTTTAGATTAACAAAATACATATCATTCTCCCACTATAAAATATATCCTAGAATTTAACAAGCAGTTGTGTATTTATTTGTTTTTTTATAAGCAGTAATAGCTTTCGAATCAGAAAGTAATACATTTTGAATAAGAAAGGAATATTTCTTCAATAAGAAAATAATACTGTTAATATTCGACAAAAACGAGAATCCTAAACATTTTTAGATTAACAAATACATGTCATTCCCCCACTATAAAATATCATAGAATTTAACAAGTAGTCGTATATTTGTTTGTTTTTTTTAAAAAATAAGTAGTAAAACCTTTTGAATCAGAAAGTAATACTTTTTGAATAAAAAAGTAATACATTTTCAATAAGAAAGTGATACCAGTAATATTCGAAAAAAAGATAATTCTATACATCTCCAAATGAACAAATAGGCATCATTCCCCCACTAAAAAATATTTTCTAAAATTTAAAAAACAGTCATTTGTTTGTTTCTTTTAAAAAATAAGTAGTAATACCTTTTGAATTAGAAAGTAATACCTTTTGATTAATAAATTAATACTTTTTCAATAAGAAAGTAATACTATTAATATTCGAAAAAATGATAATCATATACATCTTCAGATGAACAAATAAACATCATTACCCCCAATATAAAATATTTTCTAGAATTTAAAAAATAGTCATGTGTTTGTTTCTTTTAAAAAATAAGTAGTAACATTGAACAATTTTTTTGATTCAATTTCTAAACACATATATAAATATGTGATTTTTCAAACAAAGAAAAAAGTACATTAATTAATTAGGATTTCATTCATATTTTAAAATAATTTATCTATTAATATAATAAATATTCTAACAGATTTTTCTATGGAGACTTATCAAAACTAATTTGAAATTAATTTCACAAATTAATTGTACAAATTAATCTATTAGGATGTAATAATATTTTATTTTGAAATCTACCCAATTTTATATTAAAATATAATATAATTTTTATATTTAATTAAAAAAATAATATTACTTTCAACTTAATATATTTTAAGAACATTAGTAATATTGTTAAAATATAAAGTAATATTATTTAAATGTAATAATATTATTTGTTTAAATAATTAATTATTATCACAACGTGTGAAGGTTAGAATTTTAAGAGATAATAATTTAAAGGAATGAATATTTATACCTATCAACAAAATATATAAATAAATTCAAAAACTAGTAAATTTAATTTTTTTTAAATAGTTTTATTTTTAAATTTATTGAATTTTCAAACTATTAGTGACTACAATTGTAATTTATCTATACCTAAACCAATGAGACTAGGTAACAATTTAGAACATTTTTGGAACTTTTTAATTTAAATACTCAAATTTTGCGCGGAAACAAAAGTGACCCTTGATCCGGTTGCATGGATTTCACACAAGTTTTATGGAGACATATCAAAATTATTTTGAAAATTAATTTCACAAATTAATTCTACAAATTAATCTATAAAGAAGTAATAATAATTTATTTTGAAATCTACCCAATTTGTATATTACGATATAATATTATTTTTAATTTTAATTAAAAAATATTTGTTCTAGCGATAAAAGAAGTGGATGAAGAGACATGATCTATAGAAATGGACTAAAATTCTATCTTCAAATTATATAATTAATTTTTTAGCCTATACATTTAATATAGTAGAATATATTATAGTTCAATGTTTATCACAAGACTATCTTCAAATTATATAATTGATATTTTAGCCTATACATTTAATATAGTAGAATATAATATAGTTCAAATTTTATCACAAGTCTATCTTTAAATTATATAATTAATTTTTTAGCCTATACATTTAATATAGTAGAATATAATATAGTTCAATTTTTATCACAAGTCTATCTTCAAATTATATAATTAATTTTTTAGCCAATACATTTAATATAGTAGAATATTATATAGTTCAACTCTATTACAAATCTTTCTCCAGCTTAAATGGCAAATGTTGAGGGTGATAAATTTTGGATTTCTGGAGGTCCAAGGTTCGATTCTTCCTCTGGTGTATACTTTATACTCTCAAAGAAAAGAAATTTTTTTTCCCCTAAATGTATCAGGGGGGTTTCAAATATGTATGAGAACTAGAAAATAACTAACTAATAATACTCCACCACCACCCACCTCTGTCAATTCCTCCTCCATTCAGAACAATCTAACGCCGAACATGCTCCACCACCACCCACGTAGCGTCATCATCATTCTAACCCACTCACTTCACCAACATTTGCTCTTCATCTAGCCCGTTCACCGAAACATTCCGCTATGCGAGTACCTGCTCTGGCTCAAAAACGACACTAACTGGAAGTTCCAAACTTTTCGGAAGCTCTGACTCAACTGGGTGTTCTCCCACCACTTTGTGCAACTGGGACACATGGAACACCGGATGGATGCGGCTCGTGGCAGGTAGGGACAACCTATATGCCAGTGCGCCCACATGTCCCTCCACCGTGAATGGCCCATAACATACCACCAATTTGTGATGAGGCCACCCAGCTACTGAAGTCTACCGAAATGGTCTCACCTTGAGGAAAACTTGATCTCCCACTTCAAACTCCACCCCACGTCGCTGCTTATTAGTACTCTTCACAATTTGCTGCTGTACCCGAACCAAATTACTCTTTAGTCTTCCCAACATCACATCACGGCCACCCAATTCCTCTGCCACCGCTGCAACGTAGTATTTCCCCGGTAAGAATTGCCGAAAAGTCGGCGGGTCTCTGCCATACACTATCTCAAACAGGGTCATTTTTGCAGCGGTCTGAAAGGCCGTATTGTACCAATATTCCACCCATGAAAGCCACCATACCCACTGTTTGGGCTCCTCACATGTAAAGAAGCGTAGATATGTCTCTAACACCTAGTTGGACACTTCCGTTTGCCCATCCATCTTGGGGTGATAGGCCAAATACAATTGGGTGCCCGACATTGTAAACAACTCCTTTAATACACTCATAAACACCGAATCTCTGCCATTCATAATGGAACGATGAATTCCATGTAATCTAACTACCTCATTTGCAAAGAGCTCGGCTACTGAATGAGCTACGATCGGTAGCTTGAGAGCGACGAAGTGTCCATATTTTGGTAATCGATTCACGACAACCAATACTGCTGAAAACTCTCTTGACTTAGGCAATGCTGTAACAAAATCCTTCTATACATCCTCCCATACCAAATTCAAAACAGGTAACAGCTGTAGCAATTCGACCGGGGATAACATCTCATATTTAGATTTTTGGCACATCAAACACTTCCCCATATACTCCTATATGCTACGAAACATGCCCCTCCAATATACATTCAATGCCAAATGCGGGTAAGTTCGAAAGGCCCCCACATGGCCCCAGGCCGATGCGTCATGGAACTCTTGTAAAAGTTGAGGGATCCATTCGGAGTCCACCAGTAGCACCAGATGACCTTTATAGACAATTGTTCCCCAACCAGCTCAAAAGTAGCTCTACTTTCTGGCTGATCCCTCACGGCTTACGTTATTCTCTGAGTATAGCCATCATATTCATGTTCCCAAAGAATACTCTCTATGTCCATCCACTTTGGCCCACTCAGTGCCATCATTTTCCCATTTTGCCACATCTCAACAATGTATTGGTGGCTGCGTTGGATCATCCGGATTTATATTCATTGATAAAATCATAGCCCAACAACTTCACCACCCATACTTGTTGGGCCGGTGTCACGATCCTTTGAGCCAACAAGTGCTTTAAACTGCGGTGATCCATTCGCACGACAAAGCGTCGACCCACCAAATACAGCCGCCAGTGTTGCACGGCCAAGACCAACCCCATCATCTCACATTCATAAGCGGACTTCGAGAGTGTCCTATCTGATAAGGACTTGTTGAAATATGCAATAGAGCGCCCTTCTTGCAATAGTACTGCCCCAATTCCTGTCCTGGAAGCATCAAAGTCGACCACAAACTGTCGGTTAAACCTCGACATAGCAAAACCTGGGTTACTGTCAATTCAGATTTTAGTTTAATAAAAGCTGTTTCGGCTTCCGCTGACCACTCAAATCTCATCGAAGCTGTTTTCTTGAGCAAATTTGTCAAGTGACGCGCAATCAGGCCATAATTCTGAACAAATCGCTGGTAATACTTGGTTAGCCCCAAGAACCCCCTCATTTCTCGTACTGAGTTCGACCGAGGCCACTTCGCCACCACACTCACTTTCATCGAATTCATCGCCACCCTGGCCGCTGAAATTTATATGGCCTAAGTATTCCACTCTCAGACAACCGAAAGCACACTTCTTGAGGTTGGCCTTGAGTTGGTTGGTCCTTAAGATTAGCAACACCTATGCTAAATGCTTCTGATGGTCTGCCCATGTCCGGCTGTATACTAAGATGTCATCAAAGAATACTACAACTAACTTCCATAGAAACGGTCAGAATAAATCATTCATTGTTGATTGAAAGGTTGTCGGTGCATTAGTCAATCCGAATGGCATCACAAGAAATTCATAATGACCACCGTACATCCGAAAATGGCAATGTCGATTTCGGCCACTCTAATCTGGTGATATCCGGATCAGAGATTGATCTTGGAGAACACCACAACATCTGCCAATTCATCAAGCATCTCCTTTATGATTGTAATCAGGTATTTATCGGGCATGTTCACTTTATTAAGCTCCTTGTAATCCACACAAAACCTCCAACTGCTATCTTTCTTCTTCATCAGTAATATCGGGCTTGAGAATGGGCTAGAACTTGGTCAAATAATCTCTGCCAGAAGCATATTTGCTACCAACCTTTCAATTTCATCTTTTCAAATGTGCCCGTACCTATATGGTCACACTGAAACTGGTCCTGCGTCCGGTGCTAATTCTATCCGATGATCTGTCAGCCACGTAGGTGAAAGGCCCTACGGCTCCCCGAAAACCTCCCCAAATTTTGGCAACACCCTAGCAAATATGTCCAGAGCCGACCCTGATAGTTTAGACAACTCACTCTCCACCACCACAACCCAAAACTTGGCCTTCCGGGTACGCCTCAGAGCTCGTAACCCGATCAACCCTTGACAGAGCGTGGGGTCTCCTTTCATCTCTACACTCAAATTTCATTTTATCGTCATCATTTCCCAGTTTGTCCGCACATCACCCAGTGTGGCTAACTAGGCAATTCCCAAGATGATGTCCACTCCTCCCAAGGCAAACATATAGAATTCAGCCGTCACTTTACAATCAGGTAAAGTGATAATGACCCTTTGCATACTCCCTCTGATTCTTGACAATGCCCATCCCCAATTGAAAGCCAAACTTACCGGTGGTATCTGGTATTAGACCTAGCATGGGCACCAAGGCTGATGAAATGAAATTATGACTTGCCCGCTGACGATTAACACTATCACAAGGCAGCCCTTGACTAGCCCTCATAACCTCATCATACGGGAACTTGTGAACCCAGCCATCGCGAACATTGGTAACTATCCCTTCTTCGGACCCAGCTCTTCCTGATCCATGATAATCAACTCCAACTCTGTGGGAATCCACAAACTCAGCATGATGCAGGTCCATCTTCTTCCCTTCCTCTGCCATCATTAGTTGTAACTGCTTTAGTAGGCAGTCATAAACTGGAGAGTATGGTTTCTTGCATCGAAAACATAGGCCTTTAGCTTGAAAATCCATGAAATCTTGTGGTGATAAGCAAGTGAATCGGGTTCGTGCGGTTGACAGGCTGGAATTTCCAGAAGGGACAGTTAATCGGCGTTCGGCGCCCCTCGACGCTCCGCCCTTGGGTAGTGTGTTGCTATTGCCCATTGAGCCTGAGCTGGCTTTGGTAATAAATGGCCGACCACCAGAACTGACATAGTTTGCAGGGCTGCTGAAGTTACGGAATGGCCTTCCCCCCGATTGAACAGCCAAATTATCTTCCACATCCCGGGCCAATTCCATTGTGGTTTCCAAATCCCCCAGTCGCAACAGCCTCGATGAACTCCATACTGATTCCTTCAACCCTTGTATGAAGTACCAAGATAATGTGCATCGGATAGCCCCAGAACTCGACTAGCCAATTGCACAAAAAACATCACATACTCGTCCACCAAGCCCATCTGTCTCACCCCGAATAAACATTCATATTTGCTTTCCCTGAACCTAAACCTGGTATCAAATCTAGAGATTATGGCCAGTGAAAAATCCTCCCAAGTTAGGCCTGGCCGACGGGCACTGAACTACGTCGCCTAGTACAATGCCAGATCCCGTTCTTGACACCATAACGAACACACGATGCAACAGGGGTGTGTTCTAGAGTGTTCTGCGTCATCCGAAATTGGATAACCCAGAGATGTGATTTAGCCCGGCAGTAAGCTTTTACGAAGGGAGGCATAAACGTATGAATTACGAAGACTATAAGAAAAGACATGGTTAACAAAGAGTCCCCTATTCTCTTTCTTTTCTGTTGAATAAAGTCGGCGTAGAAGCAGAGGTATGAATGGGAAGTAGGTACCATATCGAAGCCCCATCAGCAAGTGAAAAGCAAGGGTCCTCAGTTCGCTACGTTAACCCTTAGGATGCAGTCCCAAGATTGGTGTCCCATTAATCCAATTAAAGCAAAACAACAAAAACAAGAAAAGAATAACAATAAAACAAGAAAGAAGTACAATGAGAGATTCGACAATATGGAGGCAGAACTAGCTGAGGTGAGAGCCCAAGTTTACCTGTTCTTACCAATATTTTACTACAAATTGCCTCATGCAATTGTGAGTCATATTTTAAGTAAAATAAAATAGCCGACAAGATGGTATACATCATCATGTCACTGTTAACAAGAGAATTTGCAAGGTATCATATCCCTCCATAATCAAAGATAATTCCCTTGAATTCTTTTGCCATCAACATAGGCATTTGTTCAAGCCATTTCTATAAGAATGTTTTTTTCATCTTATGTGCACTTAAGAATCCACCAATTTCGAACAAGAGATTCTCGAATCAATGATGGACCCTTGAAGCTCAAGCTATTTCTACAATAAAATTTTGTTCATATTATGTGCACTTAAGAATCCACCAATTTTCAACTAGAGACTCTCAAAACAAAGACGAGTCCATCCATTGTGTGGCTAAAGAGACATTTAAATGTGGAAACTACGAGTTCATTCGAATTATAAAATGAATTTATATAATTCATATATCGTGATAAATTTGTGTATTATAATATGTATTCAATCAATTGATCAGTTTCATATATAGAAGCAACAAGATTACCTCTAAGAGTTCTTGATCTTAAATGTGGGAATAACATAATTTTTTGGACTGAATACTATTAGAAGACTATAAAGAAAAAGAAAAAACTAATACATATATGATATATTCTGGTATATAGCGTATTTATTTTCCTCTAAGTAACATATTTAGATAAGGAAGTAAATATTTAATAGGATAAGGAATCTTCTATACCATAATATCTCTACACAATTAACATATGGTATAAGTAGTCAAATATTTTTTACACTGAAATATTATATCCGGATAAAAGTCATTCCAATTATTTATTTAGATGTAGTGATTGGTACAATTATCTAAGTCTATTATGGAGCCACCAAAGGAAATATATTGATCCAATTGAACTAAGCTCCAATAAATTTATGATGATACAATCAACTTTGGGTAAAATGCGTCAAACTTCCTCATGATTTTACAATTTGATATAACACCTGTCAATGGTTTCAAAATTGTGTGAAACCCCTAAATGATTCCATTAATCATGCACACGCTCTCTTTTTGCAAAGTAAAACCTAACGGAGTTATTATTTGGAGTATTTTCCTAACCACCACCACCACCACTTATCTCTCTCCATTATACAAGTGAGCACATACTCTCTCTCTCTCTCTCTCTCTCTATCTATCTATTTATATATCTATATATCTATCTATCTATCTATTTCTCTTGGCTCGAGTCTTTCCTTTCCTCTTTTATTTCTTGATTTTGGAATGATTTTTCCATGGATTTCTCCCATCTCTATCTCAAAGATATCAGTTTGTCCCATCATTCTTCTCCCTTCTCCCTTCTCCTGTAATTTATATTTTGATTTATGCACACACTACTTCCCCACACTATTCTTTTTTTCTCTTTCTCTCTATAATGATTTTTGGCTCTAAATGCTGACGAAGATCATGAAATGGGAAATGCCTATGTATTTTTCTCGACGAATCGGGCGAACTCAGTGGTGACGGCATCAGACATGGGCGCCTTGTTCATGACACCGAATTCCTCCGCCAGAAGGATTGTGCATGGTAGCATTAGAATCTTGCTAAAGTGAGACCCGTTGACATTTCAATTAACTAAATGAAGAGAGAGAAAGAAAAATCCATCAAATTATCGTAACAATGCACCATTCATCTTTGGGAAGAAAACATTTAGATTTGTGGAACTGTAGAAGAGGAGGTCGAGAGGTTGTTTGATGTTTTCCCTGTTTTTTTAGCTTTAATTATATAAAAAGAAAGTTATTATTATCGTGGCGAAATTATTTCTATAATCTTTGTGTGATTTTTCAGTTTTCAATCAATATTTTACTACACAAAAATTGTTATATGTGTTCGTATATTTCATCTGGTATTAAAGATTGATAGTAAATTATTAGGAGATTTTTTTTTTAATTCATTTCCTGGGTTTGATGTCTTTGTGGTCCTTATGGAGTTGTTAAGGTAGGATAAACAATAGAAAATTTGATGAAGAAATTAAAAAAAAAATTATAAAGGAAAAGAAATAAGAAAAAAAAATATATTAAATGGCACAATTGTAATTTTAGAAGGTAAAAGCTGAAAACTTAGTTTCTAATTCACAGCAAATGCACGTGCACCTCAAATTCATCAACACTGATGGATTTGAGTATGTCATTACAGGACTAATGAAATCACGTAGAGATTTCACACAATTTCATAACCACAAGGTGTGTCGCGCCAAAATATTAAATCACATGGAAGTTTGGCATATTTTACCAAATCAACTTTTGATTAATAATAATAATTTATTAATCTTATTATATTCCACTAAAGAATATAAAAAAAATTATGTCTTAATATATATATATAATGAAGTTTCAGTTCTCAATTTAACTATCCTCTATCATCAATTAGCTTGTGATCATTAATGCATGCTTCTCTATCCTTGTCTTGGAATTCTCACCCCAATGTTAGATCTGAATTGTTACTTACATAATCAGCTATAATAAGCTTTTTAATTGATCTATTTAATTGAGCAACAAAAAATAAGCTCTTTAAATTTATTTTGTTAAAAAAATAATTATTAAGACAATAGAGCAGATAAATTATTGAATACACGAGCTCTATTCAACTAATCCTAGTTTATGCTATCTCTAATGATTTTAATCATTTCTCGCTACTTACATATATAATTTCACAACAATTGTAGTATTTAATGGGTAAAAAACCTAATTGAGGTGATCAATCTAAATCAGGTAACCACACATCATTAAGCAATTGACGCAAATACATGTTCCCTTACCAATTCTTGAGGTGCCATTAGAGGGTGTGAGCATGGATTTCGTGCTCGATTGACCTCGTATGCAGTGTGGTTTTAAATTCATTTTTTTAGTGGTTGACAGGTTCTCCAAAATGATCCACTTATTCGATATAAGCATACAACCGATGCCCTCCATGTGGTGCAATTGTATTTTTGTGAGGTGTATCATTTACATGGTCTGTCTTCCTCAGTTGTCTCCGATCGCGACACTCATTTCCTCAATCATTTTTGGTGCATTTGTGGAAAATTGTTTGACACTGCTTCGTTTTAGTAGTGTTTACTACCCATAAACCGATGGCCAAACCGAGTGGTGGAATCGTTCTTTGGGTAACTTGTTGTGCTGCCTTTTCAGGTGGTGTATAGTTTTGTGCCACTTTGGCCCTATTTATTTACTCTTGATTCCTTGCACATGTGGATGGCCATGCGATTGATTTTATAGATTCTCGTTGGGAGATTCATGTAGCCACTCAGGTTCATTTGGAGGCCAATATCGCTACTTATAAGATGTATGCTAAATCCACGTGTTGTCACCTAGACTTTGATTATCCTTACTAATGACCTATTTCTTGCTCATGAGTAGGACAAGTTGGCTTCTTGTAAGATTGGCCCTGTGAAAATTAATCTGAATGCTTACTTTTTTCATGTACGGAGTCATATTTGCACGTCTGACGTCTTCAATGTTAAACATTTGGTTCCATTTGTTGGTGATTATACTTCTGGAGACGAGATTAGTGACAACTAGAAGGCGACGCATTCTGACAACAACGGGAATGATGTAGATGAGACCGCGATAGCATTTTTTTGCCAAATATGATTCAAGTCATCACTTGAAGCCCAAGACCAAATAATTTCATTTACTTTACTATATTTATTTCTTGTTGGACCTTTATTTTATTTATGTTGGGCTTTCATGTTTTTGTCTTTCTTTTAATGGTTTAGGAAATTCATACAGACCCTAGTATATAAGGTTGTTTGTGTTGCCTTCCAATGGGGATTTTTTTTTTTAATGAACAAAATTTGATATCTAAGTTTCTGTTTGTCTTTGTTAGATCAGAATTTGTGCTCGTGTGTATTAGTTCAATAGTTGTTCAAACTATAAATGAAATTGTGGAAGCTTATAATAAACTTTTGATTTTACGAGGAAGAAATCCCTTCTTTCTCTCAAGTATTTTCATTAGAAGACAATTTTGTTCCCACAAATGTTACAATAGAACTTACAAGTATTTGGATCCCCCTAAATACTAGTCTACCTGTGTAACTCAATCTTCTAATCACTTACTTGACCATCTAGTCCCCTAGATGGATTTGGATACAAACTCCCGTTTGTAGTCTGTTGAAATCTCCCGAATTCAACTTATGGTGGATTAACAGTGTAGTACAAACTCTGCGTGGTTCACAGTCAGTTCGCCCTTGAGTATATATTGAGTTGTCGTATTCTCCCAAATCTGACAGCTTCTCCACCAGCTTCTCTACTTTTCTCTGCTTGTATGAGGGTAATATAATCTATCTGAGATACCCTTCATATTTGATATGCATATCTTTATCAAAACAGTCTTGATATGCATATCTTGTATCTTTCCAAATCTTCATCATATCTTCCTTGATATAGTTCGCAAGTTTACTTCAAGATTCTTCCTTTGTTCTAACCGTGATCTCCATTCCTTGAGTATCTTCAATGTATCTTTTGTATCTATACACAAATATACAAGAATTAGAATTTTTGAATAATTTGAAAATATTTTTTACCTTATCAATCTCCCCCTTTGGCATGTTGTTCGAAAATTCCTGGGCCATACTCATGCTGCAGTCTGCAAGAAGAAACATGAAAGAGAAACATATGCTATAGGAGAAATATTCACTCCATGCAACAAGATATGTTTAAACAAACACAGGCATTCATTTGCAAATTTCAGAACCTGTCCATAAACGAAGGATAAGGCTAAAATCCCAGCATTGTTTTCATTTCCCTAACTATTCTAATAAACCATCAAAATGAACCATTATTTTAAAAAGTTAACAGACCAACATCAATTGTTCAACATACATGAATAAAACATCCCCACTTTAATAAGAGCTACTGTCGCTCTCCCATTCATTTTCCTCCGTGTCCTCCATCTCAGTCTCCTCAACCCTCTTTCTCTTTCGCTGTTTGGTTTTCATTTTCCTTTTGCCCTTGTCAGCAGTAAAGGAGGGTTTTTTAGCAGCCCGCGATGTCTTCCCCTTTTTCAAACCACTAGATAAAGGGTTCGAAGCCCTGTACGGTCCACCCTGCAAAGGAACATCTAGTGATTTAAGAATGTTAGTCAAATATAATTTTTTTACTGCTATCTCAGTAGCTAGGGTGTCTAGTATTTTGAGTTATTGATGCAGGAAGAAAGGTTGATTATCAGCAACTTCAGATGGACGGAGGGTAGGCTTGATGGCATAAGGCCTGGAGTAGACATTGGCCTCCCTGGATGCCATGTTCAGAGGGGGTCCAGCTTTGTGAAGAACACCGGAAGATTGAGCCTATATCCCCTGGTGGGAAAGTAGGCCCCAAATGGGAGTTGGGAAGGGTAGCTTCTTGCATGAATCCGACCGTTCTGCAAACCCCATGATAGCGTCAAAAGCTATCCTCCCGAAGTCAATGGGGATGGCCTTCATCACCTTGAAGATAAAATGACACTGTCCTGCAGTCAAGTGTGACTTATTGGATGTGGGAGTCCAATTTTACTGCCCAATTTTGTGCAGCCAGTTGGCATCATGTGTCAGGACGGAGGGTGAGATCTCAAGCTTCATCCACCGGGTTAGTTTTCCATCACTCAAAAATTCAACCACCTCTCCTAGGTCAACATTAAGCTCTTCCTCTTCGTCCAAGCCATTTAGTTCCAGGAAATCATTGATGGACTCAACACTGAAATTCATAATTTTGTTACGAACAAAAATTTTCCGAAATCTGGGAGATTCAGGATCCTGTATGCCAGTGACAAGGTTGGAATAAAATTCATGCACAATAGAACCATAAAATATTCCTAGGTTGGTCACAGTAACTTCTAACCCAGAACGGCTGATGTATTCCATGATGGGGGTTTTGGCAAAACGTTTGAGGTTGAGATTTCTTTCGGACCAGAAATCCATACCTGAAAATAACTTATACCTGTCAGACGTTGCTTTGGTGTAGAAGGATTTTGAAAATGATTTTCCTCTTACCATAGTGTCATTTTCATTGTTGAGTCGCCCCTAAGAAGACCCGGTATGGGTAGCAGGAGAGGGGCCTTTGTTGCAGTGAGAACGCCTAGGTAGAGATTTGGGCACTTCCTCCTCGGAGGTGGATTCGTCTATCAGATGTGGCCGTCGAGTCAGAGGAATGGCATATTTTCCAGCGAATTTTGACCCAAGCTGAGTTTTTTATCTAGAACTTGGTTTCGGTGCAGATTTGGTGGAAGGTATATTCGTAGGATGCGGAGACTCTGTCATTGGCGAGGGTTTTTCTTCTTGTACAGCCGAGGGTTTTGATGGCGGAGTGGTAGCAGCAGTGTGTGACTGAGGAATGTTAGAAGGAGAGGATGCTGATGGTGGAGGCACGTCACATACAGGCAAGGATGGACCAGGTGGGTGTTGTTCGCCATCGTATCCGGATGGTGACTGGTCGGGAATGTTCGTTGCGGGAGCCGGTGGAGGTACCATTTCCAAAGGCTCTGGATCGAGACAGGGTACTACTGTCAAACTTAGGTGGTGTTCATCTAGATCATCACCGAAGTCCGCCATTGAACAAGCTGCAAAGAAAGCTTGAGAAAGGAAAAGCAAGGGAAATCGATGGCGAACTGGGGAGGGAACTGTCAATGTTCACTTGATAATGATAAAAGGGGACTGACGCCTCAATTTTATGTCACAGTCAGGAGATTCTGTGTGGGTCATTAATACCCATTTTGGCAACCACTTAGCATTAAACAATCCCACAAGACCATGATCCCACATCCGAAAGTGTGAAGAGGGAAGGGCCACGTCCTCATGTCACACGTGTTCCTATTTTCGCTGTTGTGACTGGGAGATAATTATCAATCAACCCTCTTATAGAAAAATTCATATAAATCTGAAAAGTAGAGAAGCTACTATTTTTTTTTTTTAAAAGGATGAAGTCACAGATAATCATTTAAACATAATTCTCTGTCAGGCAATTTAGTTTGAAGATACACTGAGAAAAATCCGCAAACCTTCTCTTAAAGTATATGTTCACCCCCCTCTCCTGTTTTTTTTTTTTTTTTGCTAAGGTAATTATGTGATTTATCCTTATAACTTCTTCTGCCGAAACCTTGTGTAGTAGCTCGCAAACCACACAATAAAGAACCACACTTGAAAAACCCTGTGTGACAAGCTCAAAACCTTATAACCCCTATTTATAGTACAACTTTGGGGTGAACATGACCATGGAAGCTATCATAGACCTATCATTTTCTATGCTTGGTGTTCTATCATATTGATAACAACCTTCCACAGCATGATTTCAAGGTCGTAGCTCTTTCCTTATATAAGAGAAAGGAATAATGGATTCAAGGCTCAAAACAAACAAAATTTTAAACCTGTGTGAGACTTTTGTAATGTTAGATGGTTTGAGACATATATCCCCATGTATTATTATATATATATATATATATATATATATATATATATATATATATATATATGTGTGTGTATATATATATATATATATTTGTTACATTTATACAGCACAACAGATCCCTAGAGATTTTCTCAAGGATATGAACTTTTGAGTATCTAGGGCTTTTGTGAAAATATCAGCCAGCTGACTTACGGTAGGAACATGTTCAAGAGTAAAGACTCCTTCTTCTACCAACTCTCGGATGTAGTGATGTCTAATATCTATATGTTTAGTTCTGGAGTGTTGCACAGGATTTTTAGACCTATTGATTGCACTTAGGTTATCACAAAATAAGGTCATGAAAGTTAAGTTTATACCATAGTTGCACAACATGTGCATCATCCACACTAGTTGAGAGCACGAGCTCCCAGCAGCAATGTATTCTTCTTTTGCTGTTGATAAGGAGATGCTATTTTACTTTTTGCTGAGCCAAGAAACAAGATTGTTTCCAAGGAAGAAACATCCTCCTGAAGTGCTTTTTCTATCATCCATATCACCGGCCCAGTCATCATCATAGTATCCTGCGAGAAAAGGTTTAGTATCAAAGGAGTATTTCATTCCATAGTCGGTGGTACCTGCCACATATCATACGATTCTTTTCACAGCCTTGAGGTGTGACTCCTTTACATTTGACTGGTATCTAGCACACAGTACTATACTAAAACTTATGTCGGGTCGGCTGGCAGTGAGATACAAAAGACTTCCAATCATGCTTCTATATAGAGTTGGGTCTATACTTATTCCGCTTTTGTCTTTGGATAGTGTTGTATTTGTGCCCATGGGCGTGTGTGCAACCTTGCATCCTTCAAGTCCAAATTTCTTTACCAAGTTCTTAGTATATGTTTCTTGATGTATCATGATTCCACTTGTACTTTGTTTGACCTACAAACCAAGAAAGTAGGAAAGCTCACCAACCATACTCATTTCAAATTCTTGAGACATTACCTTGACGAAGTCATTAACTTTGTGTTTGGATGTGGATCCAAACATAATATCATCTATATAGATTTGTGCAATAATAATATCATTGTTCGATCACTGGATGAACAGGATCTGATCGACTCCTCCCCGTTTGTATCCCTAAGCCACCAAAAACTTGGTCAATCTTTCATACCAGGCTCTTGGAGCTTGCTTCAATCCGTACAGAGCCTTTTTCAGTTTGTACACATGATTTGGATAATGTGGATCTTCATACCTTTTTGGTTGTTCAACATATGCTTCATCTTTTAAGAACTCATTCAAGAATGCACTTTTTATATCCATTTGATAACGAATAAATTTATTAAGACATGCAAAAGATAGAAGAATTCTTACAGACTCCAGTCGGCCAACTGGAGCGAATGTTTCTTCAAAGTCAATACCTTCTACCTGCGTGTATCCTTGGGCCACCAGTCGTGCTTTATTTCGGGTAATGTTACCTTGTTCATCAGTTTTGTTTTTGAATATCCATTTGGTTCCGATGATGGTCGAACTGTCTGGTCTAGGTACGAGTGTCCATACATCATTTCTAGCAAACTGCTCCAGTTCTTCTTGCATTGCTAGTATCCAGTCGTCATCCTTGAGAGCCTCCTCAACATAACCACAGAGGTGTAGCAAACATGGTGAACCAGTCCCTCCATTTTTCGATAATCAGGTTTTGGTTTACATCGTGTTTTTATTCCCTCATTGAGTTCACCAATAATGAGTTCCTTGGGATGTTCTTTCTGAATCTTAGTGGAATGTTCATTTTTACCACAGTCATCATTTGATGGCTCCTGGTCAGTTTCTGTGGTATCTTCACCCTTCTGGTTGCCCGTCGGTCGTACAACTGAAGAACCAGCTTCTTCTAAGTATATATCCTATCTTACCGAGGAATCATCAAACACAATATTAGTACTTTAAATAAGTGTTTGAGTTCTTAAATTATAAACACGATAGGCTCTACTATTGGTCGAATATCCTATGAATATACTAGCATCATTTTTGGCATCAAATTTACCTAATTGTTGTCTATCATTGTATACATAACACTTGCAACCAAATACATAGAAGTGACTCAAATTAGGAGTTTTGCCTTTCCAGATTTGATATGAAGTCATTCCTATTCCTTTTCTAAGATACACCCTATTTGAAACATAGCATGCTGTGTTTATTGCTTCGGCCCACTATTTTTGGGCTACATCCTTTCCTATCATCATGGTTCTAGCCATTTCTTCTAGGGTGCGATTTTTTCTTTCTACTACTCCATTTTTTCGTGGTGTTTTAGGTGCTGAAAATTCATGAGCAATTCCTCGAGAGGCACAAAAGTCTGTGAATGCAGTATTCTCAAATTCTCTACCATAGTCACTTCGTATTCGAACAATGGAGTCCTGTTTCTCATTTTCTATTAGTCATATTAATTTTTCAAATTCATCAAAGGTATCTAATTTTTCACGAAGAAATCTTACCCAGGTATATCTTGAAAAATCATCAACACATACAAAAATATATCTCTTACCTCCAACGCTTTCAGTTTCAACCGGACCCATCAAGTCCATATGCAGTAAGGCCATGATCTGTTTCATGCAGATGTCTTGTGTTACCTTATGTGAACTTTTTGCCTATTTTTCGAGTTGACACGGTCCACAGATTCCTTGATTTCTACTCGAAAGTTTAAGCAATCCTCGTACACATTGTGATTTTGACAGGGCGATGAGGTGGTTGTATCCTATGTGTCCCAATTTTTTATGCCATATTTATGTTGTCCCTGAGATGACATTATAACATTCGTGACTCATGTCAAGAAGGTAACAATTGTTAGTGGATCGTGTTCCAGTGAGTATGCATGCATTATTCTCATTGACTACTAAGCATTTGTCATGATGAAATTCACTTGTAGTCCTTGATCACAGATTTGACTGTTGCTTAACAGATTTACCTTAAGATTTTCAACAAGAAATACATTGGACAGTTTAGGCATGTCATTTATATTGAGAGTCTCTTGCCCAATGACCCGCTCACCCTTACCATCACCAAATGTCATTGATTCACCTTTTATTAGGGTGAGATCCGAAAGGTATGTTACATTACCAATCATATGTCGTGAGCACCCGCTGTCAAAGAACCATGTTCCAGTATTGTTCGCCCCAAGTGAGACTACCGATGAAGTAAGACACATGTTGTTCTTAACAACCTATATTCTTTTGACATTTGATATTCTGTTTTTGAAATTTCTTACTTTCATTGTTTTTTATGGAGTACGATATTTTACCGGAACACGGTACTTATTCCAAATTGAAATGTTACATGATTGTAGGTTATGTTTCATTCTATAGCATCTTGGTCAGATGTGTCCAGGTGCTTCACAATAATGACAAATAGGAATCAATTTTCTGGTACCTTTTGTGACTTGTTTTCTCTACTGACTTGAAATATTGGATCCATCTTGTTCAAACGCTGGGAGCGATGCCGATACAAAGACTGTTAATCCTTATGTCCTTTCTTCAGTGTATTCTATACCTGTTTTGTTGCTTTGTGGCCTCCCATATGCTAGGATTTCATCAAACTTAGTTTTTCCTTTGTTTAGTCTTTGTATAGTTCGCACCGCTTTATCCAGTTCAGCCTGTAATTCAATTAACTAATGATCTTTATCCTGTAGTATTGAAACATAATATGTTAGTTTATTAGTCAACGAAGAGTTTACCTGGTAATTTCTTGGTGTAGGTTTCAGCGCTGTTTGTAAGTTGATTTTGAGTGTCTCAATTTCCATCTCGTAAAGTTGAACCTGATGTTCCAGATTCTCACGTTCTTTTGAGACATAGTTAGTTCATCACTCAACCTTTCATTAATTTCCCTCGTGATTTGCAGTTCTCGTTTCACCAGACTTAGTTCTTGATTCTGCATGTTCAGTCCACCTTTGCTCTTGTATTCTTTCACTTGATTCTCCAATCTTTGAATGACTTCTGTAGCTGCGGTACATCTGGTAGATACGTCTAGATACATTCTCTCCAGATCTTCCAGAGTTGGATCGTCAAAGTTAGTTTCTTCAGTGTACTCTAGCTTATCATCAGTTCGCACAATAGAAGTCAGACATACCATATCTTTTGAAGATGTATAAGTGGTGTAGTTACTGGGGTATACTGGCTCTTTTTCATCAGACTTTTCTTCTCCTTCAGATTCAGATTCACTCCAAGTGGCTTTTAGTGCTTTATTTTTTCTTAGAAAATTTGGGCATTCAGCTTAATAATGTCCATATCCTCTGCGCTCTCTGCATTGGTCAGAATCTTTTCGATTTGATTGCTTAGCATTTGAAGATTTGTTTCCGCCTTTTCTGATATTCTCTCCAGAATTCGAACTCTTGTTAAACTGTTGCCTCTGATTGTGTTTTTTTACAAACTTGTTGTAATTCTTTGTAAGAAGTGCCATCTTATCAGTTATTTCGGTTACCTCATTCTCGATTTGTTCAGTTGTTGACTCCGACTTCAGAGCTATCCCTTTGTTCTTTGGTATGTCCATTCGATTGTTTATCTCAAAAGTCATTAGTTCTTCCATCAAATCGTCTAATGTCATCAGTGTGACTCTCATGAATGATTCCAGAACTGTGATTTTTTCTCTGAATCTAGGAGCTAATGTTCTCATGATTTTCATGATTTGAACATCTTCCTTGATAGCATCACCGAGGGTGTAGCATTGATTTATTATGTCGCTGAACCTTGCATAATACATCTCAATGTTTTCCTCTTCAGCCATTTGTATTCCATCAAAAAATGTGGCCAGTCTTTGCAGATTTGATTTTCTTACGGACTCATTTCCTTCAAACTGTTTTTGTAGTGCATCCCAAGCGTCTTTGGCAGTTTGGCAGTGTATAATCAATTTGTGTCTCATTGCATCAACCGAAGCAAGAATTGCATACAGTGCTATGTAATTTGCATCTTCGGCACACTTCTCGTCCTCTGTCCATAATGTCCTTGGTTTGTCAACAACCTTCGTTATGTTCGTTCCATCTTGCATCATTGGCCATGTCCACTTTGTTTGGATTGCTTCTCCACATCGTTTGGATCTTAGATAGATAATCATCATTGATTTTTAGAACGGATAGTTTTGTCCATCAAGCGAGGGTGGGCGCAGTGACGTCCCTTCATATGATCCCATGTGTCTGTCCCTGGATCTACCTGTTTACGAATAAAAACTGGAATCTGCTCTGGTGCCAATTGTTAAATCAGAATCTGTGCGCATGTGTATTAGTTCAATAGTAGTTCGAACTATAAATGAAATTGCGGAAGCTTATAATAAACTTTTGATTTTACGAGAAAGAAATCCCTTCTTCCTCTCAAGTATTTTAATTAGAAGACAAATTTGTTCACACAAATGTTACAATAGAACTTACAAGTATTTGGCTCCCCCTAAATACTAGTCTACCCGTGTAACTCAATCTTCTAATCACTTACTTGACCATCTAGTCCCCTAGATGGATTTGGATACAAACTCACGTTTGTAGTCTGTTGAAATATCCCGAATTAAACACATGGTGGATTAACAGTGTGGTAAAAACTCTGCGTGGTTCACACTCAGTTCGCCCTTGAGTATATATTGAGCTATCGTATTCTCCTGAATCTGACAGCTTCTCTACCAGCCTCTCTACTTTTCTCTGCTCGTATGAGGGTAATATAATCTATCAGAGGTACCCTTCATCTTTGGCTTGAGGTCTTATTTATACTCATGTGTCTTGCGCCTCAGGAGATCTCTAGTATCTTTTATGAATCGACTTTGATATGCATATCTTTATCAAAACAGTCTTGATATGCATATCTTGTATCTTTCCAAATCTTCATCATATCTTCCTTGATATGGTTCGCAAGTTTACTTCAAGATTCTTCCCTTGTTCCAGCCGTGATCTCCATTCCTTGAGTATCTTCAATGTATCTTTTGTATCTACACACAAATATACAAGAATTAGAATTTTCGAATAATTTGACAATATTTTTTACCTTATCAGTTTTTACCATCCTCTCTGAATTCTCTAAGAATCAACGGATAAGAGTATTATTGTGAGTACGTTCCATCTTGTCTGTGGCTTTCTTGCGTCAATAATTTAATGATGAATGAGTTTGCATATTCAACTACTTAGTGATACATAATTATATTTTGACAATGTCATTAATGACAACATTATGATTAAAAAATTAATATCATTTATTTTGGAACAAATTTAATTTTGGACAATTAAATGATAACAGAAAATTAGATGTTATTTCTTTCCCTTGTGAACCACTATCCCGTTGCAATTCCACCACTGAAGAATCCATATTCCTGCAACCTGTGCAGAAAGTCAGGGTGAAATAGAAGGGAAAAAATAACTGAGAATGGCCACTTCAGAAGCATTCCGAAGTATAGTTTTTTTCCATTAATGTAGGTCTTCAGTATGCCATAAGCAACGTAAAATCTCAATAGGAAGTCACCCTTTATTAATTTGTGAAAAAAGACATAATGGGTCTCAAATTACTTACCTAAATGAAACAAAAATATTTTTTTAATTATAAAGGATTCACAAATTAATACTCCCCCATCAACAATAAGTGCGGCTTTGGAAGTTTTAATTTCTTGCAAAATAAGTGATGTTTTACAACTTTTAAGGTGAAAATTAATGTTATTTTTTTAATTTATCTTTAAGTTTTCTTGTAAATATACACATGACGTATTTTTTACCACTAATCATTTATATTTCTTGTTTATTAATTAAGAATAGAATAGAATTTTAATTTATGTGAAATTTTCTAAAATTGATACTTGAAAGAGTATAGTTTAAATTTTGTTTTTATAACTTCTTTAAAAAATTAAAAAAAATAAAAAAGGTTTTAATGATTTGTAATGTATAAATGGTCGTTTGACTAAAAAAGGAGTAAGATATCAGATTGACAGAGGATATGTCATTGTTATTCCCATTAATGGAATCATTATAGTTTCTTCCTCTCAGTGGGCACACAGCTTCCAGTACTCCACAGTTGAGTACTATTTAACCTCTCTGGATTTCTTCAGTCACATTAATTTAGCTGTCTCCAACTCCAAATACAGACTCACGCTAATTATTACGTTAAAATTTCAAGAAAATGATAAATATTTTTCTTTTGAATTTTTAAAGGGCCATCCTATAACTCAACTTTTATCTTAACTTAATAAAAAGGGTTGCATGGGTTTTTTCCTCACAAGAAAAAGGATAATAAATAATAAAATAAATACCATTTTTATAGAAATAATCAGAAGGGGAAAAAAACTTAATTGAGTCTCAGTACTTTTTTTTGTTAACATTATGCAGTTTACTTTCATTTTTGTTCGAATTCAGTCTTTGTATTTTAAATTGTTAACATTGAGTCCAATGCTACACTCTTCCGAAAAGTTTAGTTTACTAATTCCAATTAGATATGGCACGGTTTTGATTTTGAACTGAGAATGATGGTCAATGGTTTGGTTTAACCATTGACCTAATTTTGGTTCAGAATTGAAATCAAAACCTTCAGGTATCCGGTTCCAAAAAATAGTCCGTTTCGGTTCCAATCCCAGTTTTAATCAAAACCGCCTGTTCCAGTTACAAATCGATGGTTCCACGTGTGAAATTTGAAAAAAAATAGAATCGAGGAACCATCAGTTCCAAAACTGAAACCAAAACCAGCTATATGCCAGTTTGATTTCGGTTCTAGAACCAAAAGAATCGTACCCGTGTCTAATTCCAATGACTACTTTATAAGTATTGAATCATTATAAATTAAAACAAAATTTTAGCACATGTTCGATCATTATTTTCTTCTTATGGTTTCATATTTATTTTACAAATTCTACCATATTTAAATCTCAAAACAAATTCACAATTGACATAATTCATTAAAATATATACAATTCAAAATGTTCACAGATAAATTTACCATGCATCCCTCCGATTATAAACAAATTAACATGCCCCAAGTGTCATGACATAGACTTAGTTCAAACAAAAATTGAATTATAGGACGTGGATTTAAAAGATATATGTATGTACACACATAACAAGCTTTAAAGTTTAACTAAACCACATGAAAAATTAAAGTGAAAAAACCTAAATATATATTTAAGTAATAATCAACACTAAAACAGTTGACCAATAACAACACTAAAATCTATTCAATCAATTAATTAGAGATTGAATTCAAAATCTCATCTGAACCAATGGTTCAGTGTCCCAACACTTAGAACATAATAAATGCAAAATAGCAATGCACAAATATATGGTAGAAATTGATGCTCAGTAGCATCACTAACATATATATTAAAGCTAATCATTTGAAATCTAATTAAACAAAAATGAGTTCAAATAGTAATATTTGTGTGAATTAGGTCTGTGGTGAGTTGTTCTTTCATTTTTTTTTTTTAAAAGAAACAGTCTCTTATACTTAGGTGCATGTGCAACACGATTTAAAATATTACTTGTTTAACTATAAAATATTATTTATTTAACTATAGAAAATCACTATTTTTTAAGGTAATTATTCAGAAGTAATACATTTTAAGTAACAAGTAATATTTTATAGTTAAACAAGTAATATTCTAAATTGTATTATACGTGCACCCGATACACATAAGTTTTTGCGTTTTAATGGGCAACCGCAAAGAAAATATGTAAATAAACTCTTAATTATATATATAAATTGAAAAAAAAAAAAAAAAAACTTGGTTTTGAGTGGACAAACGAAAAATCTAGAGCTTATGAGAATTTAGGGTTTAAGATGGGGGGTCCAATTTGTAGGTTTTTCATAAACAAATCAGTGCTCCAGACTGTACAAACTGAAAAAGAAACAACTCAATAAAATAGGTCTGTATATATTGACATATAAATGCAGTAAGGGAAACAGTTTGGGCCCCCAAACGTAATGGAGAAATAAAACGAGCTACAGGCTGTCCTTTTATTGATGGCTAGGGCTGAAGTCAACTATGGTTGGATCCATGCTGGTAATGTCTTAATTGCAACCAAAAATAAAGAACATTATCCTTAAACACCTCAACACATCGCTTTCTTCTATTATTTTGAATTGATTGAACAGATAAATTAATGTTTTTATTCATGGAGTCTATCTCTAATTAATTTTTAGTTTTTTTCATAAGATAATTATGAGCCATTGATTTCATTATTCAAGATTTTAAAATATACATATGAACTACGACATTTTAGAAAAAAATTCATTATATACCCGTTAACTTTGACTCTTTTAAATAGTCTTTAGTTTTTTGTTTTTTTGTTTTTTTTTTTTGTATAGTTATGTTTACTTTATTTTATTTTATTTTATCTAGTATATGTCCAATTTGATAGAATTTAAAAAATTTGCTGAAAATGATGACGTGATAGTTAGAATTTTAGTTACACGTAGACAGTTTAGCAATAACATTAGCAATTCGATAAGTTTTTGATATTTCATAGAAATTGGGTATTAATTATACAAAAATTAAAGTTAAAGATCAATAAAGAATTCATAAACTTAAATGTCATAGGACCCAACAAAAATTAACGACATAAAATTACATAGGTTTAGTAGTTGTTGTTTTTTTTTTTTTTTAATAGAGACACAATGTACGAACGAAAAAATATATGAAAAAAAGTACAATAAATAATTCTAATTTTTTTGGACCAATTTGATTGTTCCTCCTTTTGGTCGATGATATGCTTTGTTATTAAGATGCTGTGTGCAATTTTTTCCATTTTTTTGTGGTAGTTGAAAAATGAATCGATAAATATGAAAGAAAATGTATGCCATTCATATAAAATGTGTATTTATTAAGACCTTCTATGTATTTTAATTTGTAGTATATATGATATATTGTGTTATCGAATCTTATAAAATTTAATTTAAATTTAATGAAGTGACAAAGATAATTTATGATGCAACTGAAGGTAAGGCTACCACTTTGAGGAAGATTCCACCTGTAGAACTTTGGTGTGCTGCTATTTATATTTGGAAATTTCTAAACATATTTTAAAGTCTAAATACATATTATATAAAATTAATATATATTTTTAATAAATATAACATATTTATACCCCTTATATCCTTCTCACTAAAAATTAAAGAAACAAAAATAAATTAGTATCGCAACCTAACTACACCTGCTATAATTTCCAACACAAATTCACAAATTAAAGTTGAAAAACTCTCTGCCTTCCCAGAAAAAATTTCCAATTTTTTATTTCTCTCTGCAATTTCTTTATCTACCATATTTTTATCCCCTTTTAATATGCACCTCCTCTCTTCTCTACCCAAAAACCAAAAAAAAAAAATATATCATCTTTGTTTCTCAGATCAGTACAACATAGAGAGAGAAAAATAATTCTTCATTAAATTGAAAAATGACACAAATTTAGGTTCAACACCGGAATGTGGCGGCGTCTGGCGCCAATGGAATGGCAGCGCATGGCAGCCCAATCACAAACAACTTCGCTGTATGTAGGTGACTTAAATTTCAATGTGATGGATTCTAGAGAGTTGCTGATTAAGACCACCAAGCGTGCCCATATACAACTAGCATATATATATATATATATATATATATATATATATATATATATATATATATATATATATATATGAACCTTGCGCACAAAATTCTTAACAAAATCAAGTTTGAGGAAATAACATTTAAATAATAGTGTTAAGTGTGTGTTGCTTATCAAGTGATCGTGCTGTCGAGGCACGTCAAAATTAATTATATTTATTTTTCTCAACTATTTTGTAGTAGTGGGAAGTAAGGGTCGATCCTACAGAGAACAATTGAATTATTTATATATTTTTTGTGTCAATTTACGAATGTAAAGAAGAGGGGGTTGTTGATGGATTATGTCTACTAAACTAATAAAATCAAATCTACTCTAATAAATAAAAATCAAGCAAATGAACAAATGACAAAAAACAATATATAAGAAGCAATTTCGGTTCACAGTTCAGTTTTTTCCCTATTCCAAATTATATAATTTATATGACACTTTATCAATTTAATTGTGTAATTCCTACTCCTAAACCAACAACAAGCTCTGTTGATTCGCTTTATCCCTTAAGTGTAGTTAATTAAAATAAGCTCTCTAATTAACCATTTAATCGAACAGTCAAAAATACGCTCTTTGGATTTAATTCGTCAAACGCACTATCAGTTAGGATAATAAAAAATGCATTATCATTATACCATTTTTATTAAAAAATAAACTATAAAAACAAAAAACAAATCGGTATCTGCAATTCGCAAAACAAATTCTCAAATCAAAATAGAAAAATTTCTTGTCCTCCCCAAAATAATCCCAAAAATATTTTCTCTCTGCAATTTTTCTATCATTTAATTTATCATAAATATATCTCCTTTTTAACCTGCACCTCTTCTCTTCAGATCAATATTTTCTAGAAAATATTAGTATAACACAAGAAGATTAGCAAAAATAATTATGTTTTTTATTAAATAATTTCATCAAATTCTAGCACTATATATATATATATATATATATATATATATATATATATATGCTTCTGAGATTCTGGCCATTTTGTTGCAGAACAGTGTGACAAATCAGAAGAGGTTTTGTCAAATGAATGGCGTTGATACTTTGTTGCAGGCAGTGACCATGTATATGTCCAAAGATCCAAAAACTGGTGATGAACAAGAAATGGTAGAAAATTTGTCCAGATTTGTGTTGCTTGTTAATGAAATTGGAGAATAAGGAGAGGTTTGTGAAGGTGGAGTTTAAGATTTTCTACAACCTTTTAGCTTTTCAAATCTAAATATTGTCCTTCTTATGCTGTTTGGATAAATGTAACATTATTGACACTATGTAATTCTTCCAAGTCCACAAAGCTAATTTCAAATCAAACGAAGATATATATATATATATATACACACACACACACAATTCTTAACAAAATTAAGTTTGAGAAAATATTGTTTAGAGAATAATGTTAAGTATGCGTGCAGTTTATGAAGTTTGACTTTCGCGACTTTAAATTTGAAGCCGAACTTTCACCGAAGCTTATGATATAATTAAACTATGATATAATTAAACAACTTTCACCGATGGGTGATCAAATGGGGCCACACATGTTCGTGCTCGGCTCGGTTCAGTGGAGTCAAGTTTTCTCCTGCACGCACCTGGACAGGTGGATACCCGCACGTATCCGAACAAGTGGATGCCCAGGTTCATGTAACTGTCAGGAGTTAATATCCTGAAGTAATGAACATTATAATTGGAGTAACCTCTGGGATTTACTTCTCCCTGACGCACCTAGACAGGTGGATGCACGTACATACCTGGACAAGTGGATGTCCAGGTTTATTGTAACCTTCGGGAATTACTTTTTCGCAAGCACCTGGATAGGTGGATGCACATATGGACAAGTGGATGTCCAGGTTCATTGTAACCTCTGGGAGCTACTTTTCGGGGGTTTGAATGCCCACTAACTCCATAATTGGAGACTTTAATCCCTGACTAGATTTGATGCCTATATAGAGGACCGTATCTCCATGCAAAGAACACACTTAAGAAACACTTGAAAATTCTGCATCCATATTTTCGAAGATCATAGCATATTAATGAGCTTTGAGTTCTCATATTGTTCTAGTTCGTTGGAGCTTCTGGTCTAGTGGTGCTACTACCTAGAAGACAAAAATTGTTTCATCTTTGGGAACGATACATCAAACTGTAAGCACTAGCCGAGAAGTATTCGTTTCGCGGAGAGAGGTCTTCCTTGACTCGATTTCAAACCATCCATTTCCGATCATGTTCCGGTGTTCGGAGTCATTCCCGAAGTCAAGAAGTTAACTGTTGTTCATTGTCTTCACGATCCGAGAAATAGAGGAGTAAATTTGGTTATTTATTTTTCTTTTTTCTTTACTCTTGTAAGTCATTGTTGGGTAATTGTTGGAGTCACCAACATCAAAACATATACTTAGCTAAACACACGTTTAATTTCAAATCATTAACTCTAAAATTTCATAATAATTAATTAAAACACATTCACAATTTCAACAAAATAACTAAAAAGTGAAAATTGAAGAAGAAGAAGATGAAAAACCATACATCATCTTTAATGTTTGATTATTTTGTGATTTGAATTTCATTCTACCCACACACGAATAGTATAGCAGTTTATGGCATGGTGTGGGGCCTCAGTTGCCTCCCTTGGATTTGTAAGAGAAAAATTACACAATTTTTTTGTCTTTTTAGTCCTTTATATATAAAACCTCGTCCCATGTGTTTGTAAATTTCCGTCCCCCGTACTACACATCTATATATATAATAATAAATTAACTAGTTCTATATTTATTATTATCATTATTTCTGTTTATGTTTTTCACAAATAAAAAGATGGGTGTTTCTAAATACACCACAAAAATTACTATTTATATCACTTTAATTTTTTGAATAAATTTAAATATAATTTAATGACAAATATATCCTTATATATATTTTAAATAAAATCATAATATTGTTATTATTGTTGCTCTTCATTCTTGACTCTATATCTTATAATAATTATATTTCTATATCATTTGTATTTCTATTTTTCATGATCAGTTACTTACAAATTTTCAACTTTTATTTTGATTCGTTTGAATATAGGGTTAATGTGTGAGTGTGTTTGAGCAAAGAAAGAAGAATATCAATAATGGAAATATTAATGTTCATTTTTTAAAAAAAAAATTACATAAAAATATATCTGTCATTTACATTCTATTTAATTTTATTCACTAAATTAAAGTGGTGTGAAAAGTGATTTTTGTGGTGTGCTTAACAACACCCTAAAAAGATTGGTTTTTAAAAAATATTATTAGCATTCATTTTAATTTTTCATATTTTTATTTATTAATATTGATAATGTTACTAATTTTAAAACTAATTTAAAAAATTCACATACCTTCATAATTACTTGATTTAAACAATTCAATTATAAATTTGTGGCAGATTCAATGCTATATATGATAATAAAAAAATATTCTCATTGATATATGAGATTTTATTCAGTTTTCTTGATTGTAAAAGAAAATACTATATATTTTGTAATTTGATGATTGTATTTTATAAATAACATTAATTAATGTTCACATATGATTTTATATATATTATTTTTATTTTTATTATAATCATGATACATATATAAATTATTGAACATAATTATATATATATTTTAAAAAATATGAATTTTATGTATTTTTTTAAGATTTAATAATATTATACTATAAAAATATATTTGTGTAGTGTACGAAAGAACATAATAATTATAATTAAGAAAATCCGTCCTTCTCAAAACATAATTCTAGATTGCGCTCCCACAAATCAATACCCGACATTCTTGAAAGATGGATTAATTTGCTCCTAGTAGCTAAATGAAGTACACAAACATGAAAGTTTTATAAGCTAATTGGGGCCAAGCAAGTTGAGCAACACCAATTCCTAGCTTTTTCCAACCAACAACATATATGTCACAATCACGCAACATTACTGAACATGAACTACAACACTCCCTCTATTTATTCCGACTGAGACCCACCCAACCAACTTACGACAGTTACTGTCCAACCTTTCACTACCAGTAATTAATTATTCATGCGCAGAGCGCGTGCACTTTACTAGCTAACTGAAACCCTAAAACGCACATTTTCTGAAACAGAAACCTCACAATCAACGGGCAGAACAATCAACGATGCACTTTGCCGGCATTCAATTCATCCCGACTGAGCTCTCCTTCTCAACAAATAACGGAAAGGCGGTCTGCAGGAGGTTCCATTGATAAAAGAATCTGTCATCACCTTGTACACTGCTTCAGTCAGGTGGGCTCCATCCCAGTTGATGTACTCAGAAGGGTTGGCGCAGGAGGTGGAGGAGGCGGAGCCACAGACGTTGAAAAGGTCGAAATTGTAGGCCCCGCCGCCTGCTCCACAGCACACTTTGTACTGCTCCTTGAACCCATATTTTCTTGCATTTTTCAGAATTGTGAGGTGGGAATTGTAGTAGTCTGCATAGGCTATGACAGTTTGCGGGTTCTGTTTCCGGAGGGTGTCGAGCCTGGCTTGGAGGGCCGCATTGTGGCTCGAAGTCACCTGGTTCATGCTGGCTACGCAACCCATCTCGTCTCTGTCTTCCGGAGAAGAAAGAGTGAAGACATATGTAATGCAACCTGTTGCTGGTAGTCCTTGAACTATTATGTACTTTGCTCCCTTGTTTATTAGTGCCTGGAGTGGAAGACATGTATTAGAAGTTAATGAGAAGAAGAAAGTACATAAATAAATAAACAAATTAATTGATGAAATGCAGCTGCTGCATCTGAGATGAAGACAACACTGGTGGATCTAGTATAGTTACATCAGAATTTTTTTTTTTTTGTATTTTATTTTATATTTTAATTTTATTAATATACACCATATATATATAATGGTATCATCAATAAACACATGTATAAGATATATTGATGAAATTGAAATATTAAATGATACAAAAAATTAATAAATAATTCCATAAGAGATAAATAAGGACGATTGTATCCTATATACTTTAAAAACTACTTAATATTTAAAAAATAAAAAACAAACATTTCTCTTGACTTTGTACACCTTTAAAAAAATAAATACTATTTATTAACCTTTAAAAATAAGCAAAAAAAAAAAAAAAAAAAAAAAACAACCAAATTTCTACTTTATTCATTTTTAATAATTTATTGTAATTTTATTTTTAAAATTCTGGACCGACCGCTAGATTATACTTTTGTAGAATTGCGACAAATGACATTTGGGTGAAGGGTCCAACATGAAGATTGACATGTGGCACTTTGAAAACTGTAGATTTTGCCTCTCATAATTTTTTTATATAGATCTTTGAATCTTACAGATGGTGTTTTTGTTTGAAACTCTTTGAGAATGCACAAGTGATGATGTTTCTTCTCCTATGACACTATATGCTGATACTCATAATGCAATAATAATGTTGAATTATAATATGAAACACAAATTTTAATAGAAAATCTGACGGACTTTTCTAGCAAAGTACGCAAACATAACTAGTTTTTTTCATTCCCGACACACAAAAATAACCTTTGGGCATATTTTTACCTGTAAGAAGCCAGCAACACTATTTATAGCAAGAGACTGAATCAGTTTGCTCGAAAGAGATGTTCCAAGGGTGCAGGTATAATCATTGCTTCCAATTTCACCAAGCCAAATCAAGGCATCATCTAGAGCCCCTTTACACTCACTAGGCGTACTTGTTGAGTCTTTGCACCCTTTACTTTCCAACACCTTGTTGAACCAAACAAGTTGTGTTTGAAGGGAAGACTGAGGCACAATGTTGAATGTTATATTATTCTTCAAAAAGAAACCCTGCCTAATTGCCGTACCGCCTCCCACAGCAAAGTTAATGCCGTGAGACTGATCAGCCTTAGGGTTGCGGTAGGGCGGTAGAAAGGGCAGGGATAGGGCTTCGGCCACAAAGTCGATGACTACCCGGCCATCAGAGTATCTATTGGTAGGGTGGTGGAAGTATGTGACACCGTATGGAGGGTTTGAAACATAGTCGAATGCTGCAGGACCCGCGGAGGTCTTGGTGTTCCCGGTGTCGGTGTAGGAGTCGCCAAAGGCATAGATTTTCTTGAAAGAGGAGTAGGCAGAACAGGATGGGGCAGAAGAGGCAAGAAGAGTGAAAGCAAGGGTGATTAGGGTCATTTGAGAGGCGAAAATTGTGAAGCAAACTGTGGAAGTAGGCATTATTTTGTTGAGAGGAAAACGGTTTGTAGTATGAGCATGATTGGTTAGGGTTTTATATAGAATGACAGGCTGCTGTGTGACCTTACATGTTAGTTGTTGAGGGTCTCATCAAAATTAAACAAAAGCAATTGCAAGTTGTATATACTTAGGTCAGGGTTTGATTATGTTTGCATTATTTCTCATGTTCACTTTACATGCCCTACACCCTAAAGAAAGGAAAAGATCTTTAAAGGATTTTATTTGCATATTCATCAAATTTATGGATTCTTAAGTGCAATAGGTTAAATTTCATCATAGAAATGGCAATAAGATGGAGGTATATATGTTAGCCGATCTGATCTGGTGCTGCAAAAAATGTATGGATCCAGCAATCATTGTGTATGTGAGTGATTGTGTACGTGCGTTATATAAGCCAAATTCACAAGGTTTGAAATATTTTTTCAAATTAGATCATTCAAGTTATGTACACAAAGATTTATGCATTTGATTCTCGAATAACAACTCATGCCATCAAGCATTATTAGTTTCATTTATTTATTCATTTGACAGGTGTTGAGATGAATAATAATAATAAATTAAATGCGGTGCCACAGGAATAAATGAAAAAAGGCATTGTTTTATGTTATCGAGGAAATGTAAAAATTTGCAGAGGAAGACTTTTCTTGTAGCTGTGCTTTTTCGGAAAGTAAGAATTAAACGTTGGAAACACTTCTTTGTAACTGGAAATTAAACACATATTTTTGGCCTTTGTGTACAATTACATTTAGGGGTGGTAATGGTAGGTCGGGCTTCCTTATTTTTAAATGGGGTAGAGCCGATCTGTTACGGGTTCTGAGGTGGAATATGGGGGGCCCATTTGATCAAACTTAAATTTTTATTATCCATAATAATATTAGTATAATGTTAAGATTATAAATATAAAATAAGTAAATGATATTGAAAATTGTTTATAGATTTATGTTGATATGAATTAATATTTTTAATTACAACATAATTTTATATCTAATATTGTAAATATTTAAATACAATAATATAGAACGGATAATGATAGGTGGGTTAGTATAGAAATGGGCACGGTTCCGGTTCCGAACCGGAACCGGCGGTCAACGGTTCGGTTCTAACCGTTGACCGGTTCCGGTTCCGGTTTGGAACCGAAATCGTGATAGGGACTGTTCGGTTTCGGTTTTGCAATTTTTGGAACCGGAACCGCCGGTTCGGAACCGGCGGTTCCGGTTCCCGGTTCCCGGTTCACGGTTCCACATTTCAAAAAATATAGCCGTTGAAGATCAACGGCTGAGATTAAAGAGCCGTTGATCTTCAACGGCCAAGATCAAATGTCCGTTGGGAACCGGCGGTTCCGAACCGGTGGTTCCGGAACCGGGAACCGGCGGTTCCCAACGGCTATTTTCGATTTTTTTTTTCTCTCTTCCTATAAATACCCTTCCATCTCATTTCATTTCACATTTCACAATCTCTCTCAATCTCTCTTACATCTCTCTAAATCTCTCTCAATCTCTCTTGCATCTCTCTCAATCTCTCTCGATCTCTCTCAAGCTCTCTCACATTTCTCTCAATTCTTTCTCAATCTCTCTCGATCTCTCTCACATCGCTCAAGCTCTCTCACATCTCTCTCAATCTCTCTCAATCTCTCTCAAGCTCTCTCACATATCTCTCACATCTCTCTCAATCTCTCTCAATCTCTCTCACATCTCTCTCAATCTCTCTCAAAATGTCGAGCTCAAGCCAAAGAGGACGTGGAGGTAGAGGATCATCTTCTTTATCTCGACAAGCAAAAGGGAAATCGGTGATGCCGAGTTCAAGTGCCGGAACCGGAATGCCACCACCTTCTCCTTTGGTTCCAAGATATCTCAATCTTGACGGTGAAGATATTGAAATTCCGGTCGACTGGCAAGAAGATTTTGAAGCTCAATTAGGTTTGTATTTATTTTATAAAATATCCTCTTAAATATTATTTTATACTTTTTTATAAATATCTCTCTCAACTATCTAGTAATTTATTTTTATTATCAATTTAGGTGCACAAAACGAATCTAACGAAGAAGAAGTGCATCCAACTCAAGAGAGTGAAAGTCATAGTACGCGACAAACTCAAAGTGGACGAGATGAGGCATTAAGATCGGATATATTTGCCGTCCACTTCAAAAGAGATATCCAAAATAATAAAGCCGTTTGCAACTATTGCGGGGTGGAATATGTGTTTCAAAAAGGAGGAGGTTATGGCACGCTAAAAAAACATTTGCAACGTATCCATCCGGACAAAGTTGGAATCGATCGGCGGCAAACACAACTACCTCGTGGAGGTCCTGGAGGATTCACCGGATCCACTGATGAATTACAAGGTACGCCTTCTTTATTTAAATATTCCGAACCTTTAATGAGAAAATATTTGTCAAAAATGGTTTGTGGCATGTCTTTATCTTTTAATTTTGTTGAAAATGATTTGTATAAAAATCTTGTGTCACTATCAATGAACCCTCAAGTGTCCGGTGTTTCACGTAGAACATTAGTTCGTGATATTGAAAAAATTGTAGGTGAATATAAGTTTTCTTTAACTGAAATGTTTGGTTCTTTACAACAAAAAGTTTCAATTTGTGCGGATATATGGGCGGATCATTGGAGAGAACATAGCTTCTTAGGACTTACTTGTCATTGGATAGATAATTCATGGACAATGCAAAAACGATTACTTGCATATAGAGAATTTGATCAAGACCACACGGCCACAAATATTGCTCATAAAATTCATACGATTTTGCAAGAATATAATTTAGTTACAAAAATTTTTTCAATTTCATTTGACAATGCTAGTGCTAATACTGCTAGTTTGCCTTTATTAATTCAAATGTGTCAACCATCATTTAAGGGTAAATTTTTCCACATTAGATGCATGTGTCATGTTTTAAATTTGTGTGTACAAGATGGCATGGAACATTTTAAAACACATATAGGTCCTATTAGATTAGCAATTGGACATTTAAAAAGACATGCAACTTTATGCAAAAAATGGAGAAGATTTTGTAAAGCATATGGTATGCCGCAACCCAAAAAATTGACTAAAGATGTGCCTAATCGTTGGAATTCGACCTATAAAATGTTGAATTCATCTTATGAGGTTAAAAATGAATTATGTACATTTTTTTCACAAGAACAACTAGGCATTCCTTTATTTCCGAGTTTATGGGATACATGTGTTGAATTAATGTCTCTTTTGAAAGTTTTTAAAGATGCAACGGAAGAATTATCCGGATGTTACTATCCCACTTCTCCTTTAGTTGTAGATCATTGTGTTAAAATTGCACTTATTTTACAATCATATTGACTCTTTACAAAATTGCATTGCAAGCATGAGAATTAAATGGTTAAAATATTATCAAGAAATTCCCGACTTATTTTTAATTGCAAAACTTTTAGATCCTAGAATTAGAGAAGATGGGTTAGAAGAATTACTAACAATGTATTATGATGCATTGTTTCCGGTTAAGGATGATGACACTCCTAATCCGCATATAATTGTAGGTAACACAAAACAATTATTTTATGATTGTTATAAAGAATATAAAATTTTTTATGGTGATAGTTTAAATACTGAAACCGGTCACGGAAATGATAATATTGGTGGAGGTAGTTCGGTTTCGGATCAACCCGAACATCATCACGATCCGAACTTTCAACACCTCAATCAATATTATAGGTTTTATGATATTAGAAAATTAAAAAAACCTAGGAGTAATAGTCTTTATCAAGAAGTAGATAATTATCTATCTACTACTTTTGAAGAACTTGGATTTGATACACCTAACGAGCTCTTGAGATGGTGGTCTCGAAGAGCAAAAAACTTTCCTATTTTATCTCTAATGGCAAAGGAAATATTTGCGTGCCCGGCATCCACCGTCTCGGTTGAACAAGCATTTAGCACCGGCGGTTACATTTTGGATCTTCGAAGATCCAATTTACGGGTGGAAAATCTAGAAAATCAAGCTTTACTTCATGATTGGTCGAACGCCGAGGTAAGAAAACAAGAAGTAAATTTTGATGAAGACGATGAGGATGAAGATGGAACCGAGTATTCGACGTCTACCGGGAGTGATTGAGTCTCGCCAAGCATCAAGGTAAGATCGTAAGAGAACTACGTCGACTTTGATTCCTCAACTATGAGGATACGTAGGCAACTTAATTGTAAATTAGAAATTAAATTTTAATTTCTAATTTATAGTTAAGTTCAAGTCTTTTTTTTTTCTCTCTTCTATTTTTTTTATATTGTTGTAATTGAAAACTTGTAAAGTTGTAATCTCTTATTAAAAGAAGTAAATGTTTTTGTGTAAGTTAAATTTTTGTTGTAACTTTTCTATTTTGTTTTTTATTTTATTATAAGTTGTAAATGTTAAATTTTGATTGTTGTAATTTTTTTTTGTAAAATGTAATTGTTTTAGTTAAGTTAACTATATATTCAATTCAATCTCTTGTGATAATCAAATTCGAAAGTCAAAAAAATAATTTTCAAAGTTGTTGGATTAAAAAAAAAAAAAAAAAACAAGAGGGAACCGGCCGAACCGGCGGTTCCGGGAACCGGGAACCGGAACCGTTGGAACCGCCGGAACCGGGAACCGGAACCGTTGGAACCGGCGGTTCCGGAACCGGAACCGTGTATATGGCGGTTCGGTTCCGGTTCCACTCTTTCCGGTTCCGAAAATCGGCGGTTCCGGAACCGTGGAACCGTGCCCATGTCTACCTGGCCTGACCCATCCCGTACCGCTACGGCTCGCAGGTCAAGTTTGCCCAAATAAAGCAGGACGGTTAGCTATGAAGCGGATTAAATTATCATTCTAATTACATTTTTCATATACTTTTTATAAACTTTTACTATATGTATTTTGTTTTCTAATAACTTTTTGTCAACTATATTTCTAATAGGAATAATTTAGTCTATATATATATATATATATATTATTTTAAGTTTGGCTCTGTCTAATATAAGATTTTTTATAATAACCAAAAATTTATAATTTTATTTAATTAATTATATATGATTTTGCTGAAATTTTAAACAATTCATCAAAAATTATTAATGTGACACTTCTAATTTCACTTTTGACGTAGACACTCGACTGTTATGCCAATAATTTTCAGTGGAACATGAATAAATTTGACAAAATAAAGTTAGAAATTACATATTGGACACAATCAAAGTTAATAAACAAAATAAAATTTTCTTTTTTATTCCCTTAATTTTTGTGTCATTAAATTTATGTGTTACACTACTTTTTCTTGCAATTTCGTCTTCCTTATTTTTTTTTTATCTCTTGCTCTTGTCCCTCCATTTTTATTTTTATTGTTGATTTTAAATGTGTGAATCAGAAAAAAAAAAAAAGAGAAAAAAAAGTACAGAGAGTAAAAATAAAAAAAAAATACTGGAGACGAAAATTAGACAATAAAATATAAAAAACAAAAGGAAAAGTAATTATAGCTACAGAGGACCAAAAATACATTTACCACATAATTTTATTACGCAGTGATGGATCACCCCTCTTAGTTAGTCTTGCAATTAAATAGAGAGAATTCGCAATTTTCCAAAAAAAATAATCTAATTAATTAAAAAAAAAAAAAAAAAGAGGAATATTTTTCCGAGCATTGTAGATTTGTAGGTCGTAGGTGTAAATTACAAATTTAAAGGAGAGGATTAAAAATCTTGTTAGATGTAGCTATAACGTCGTAGACCTCACAAGGAAATATAACCCTCTCGGTTATAGGAGTCGTTGACCTCACAAGAAACTTTTGAAGGAAATTAGGGCTGTGTACCACATATAAGAAGTTTTAAATTTTTATAATGGATATGGATCTCTATTCTATTTTATTTTTTATTTTATTATTTTTGTGTAAATATTAATATATATTGTGTGTACCGTGCAACCCAATTTACAATATTATTTATTTACTTGAAAAATTTACTATTGATTTATTATTTTAAAAAAAAGGTAAGATATTTCAAGTAAACAAGTATACTTTTAATTAAAGAAGTAATACTGTAGATTGAGTGGACATGCTCCAAATACACAAAAGACTCAATCTTATTTTAATATACGTCATATATTAATTATTAATATTATTATATACACATAGCATATAATGATTATTTTAAAAAATAAAATAAAATATAAAATGAAATAAATAATCCAAACTTGTTCCTTATCGAATCAAATATTACATATATGTAAAATTGAATAATCATAACGTGGTAAAATATTAAATATTTGGTATTCTATTGTATCGAAAACTCCATATAATTTGTACGGATATGCTACGACAACGTTTTGAATCGAGTTGAAACACCTTATTCTTTAAAACTTAAAAAAATATCAGCAAAATTATATAGAATAAAATAAAATGTGATTAATCTAGAATTTTAAAGATAAAAAAATTAATAAGATATTAGGAAATAAATAATTAGAATATTTATTTATTCTTTTGTGAATATCTTGTAAATCTTCTAATCTGCTTTCAGTAGCTAGTCAGTAAGGAACCAAACAATTCCTGAGGGCATTTCTCGGATCAGTATTGAATGCTTTTCTTTTCAACCGGAAAATCGAGATTGGAAAATAGCTTATCAATGAACATCGTCTTCAGCGGCTCCTCTCCCGGTGACAGATAGATGGACGGGGGAAAGTCTTAATTGGGGGAATTGTCCCAACCCACCCTTCGGAACAAGAAGAAGTCGACTCTTATTTTGGGTATCAAGCTAAACCCGCCACAGCTGCAACAACCTATTCTGTTTCTCTACGAAATTATTGATTTCCTTTGACTAAGCGGAACTCTTTCCTTATCCGTTGGCTTGGTTTCAGTGAGTTCAGTTCCCTCGGGTTCAAAACAAAAGATTAATTCTTTAATTCTTTTTCTCCAAGAATTTGTTGTTGTATATATATTTGTCTTTGGTGTTTAATAAAATTCATCAAATTCTCATAATTCTTACACGTTATGAAATCTTAATAGATTTACGTTATAACGATCCCAAAGCCAACCCTATCTCCCGCCCCATGCAAAGTCTTTCTCAATGGAAGCTGCCACCCCATAGTTACCACATCTCCCATCGCCCTCAATATAGCCGTTCATGTGTCATTCAAACTTACCACCGGCAACTATACTGTGTGGCGATTCTAGTTTGAGACCTTATTAATCGGGTATGACCTTCTGAGTTTTATTAATGGTTCTACATCGTATGTAGCCGCCACGTCGTCTCCGGTGACATCACCACAATTAATTTGGATTATGCTTTCTGGATCTGTCAAGATAAACTTATCTTGAGTGGTATTGTTGGCACTCTTTCGCCAAATTTGATTTCTTCCATAGCTTCTTCCAAGACTTTGGCGGATGCGTGGAAAATTTTGGCAAACACGTATGCCATCCTATGTCACGACTGTATCAATATCCTTAATAACCACCTTCAAAACCCCTAGACAGGCACTCAATCCATCATGGAATTTCTACAGGATGCTAAATCGACTGTTGATAAAACTTGCCCTCATGGGTGTAGCTATAATAGCCCGAACTTTTCTGGTTGTTTTTGTGACATTTATTTTTTAAAATTAAATAAAAGAATTCTATTTTTTGCGAAATTGAAAATACCTAAAGTAACTTAAAATTTGGGGCCGTTAGAAATATTTTTCTCTTTAAAGACATTTAATTATCACAAATAAATATGAGGTATTAATACGTCATCAATTTGACATCAATAATAACTAAAAATATTTTATGCGGAAGCAAGATCAATATAAATCAATACTTTAGCCTAATCAAAATATATAAATATATTCAAAATAAACTTAAATATAAAATCATTATTCTTGAGAAATTCATTAATTAAAACTTTAAAATAAAATCACATTACCATTTTTCCCATGAAAAGTTTTTCTAAGATCATAATAATTGAATAACTTTAATAAGACCACATTAATTTCCAAAAATCTCCCAAGAATAAGATTTTCATAAATAAATGGAAGCAAGTCAAATACACATATACTTCAATTATTCAAAATCATATTCATAAAAACTTTAAATGAAACAATATTATTCCACAAAAAGTATTTGGATCAACTAACGGATCACATGGTTGAATCAACTAACGGATCACATAATTTCACATAGTATATATATAATGCAAAGCATTCTAAGCATTTAAATTTGACAATATTGAAATAAAAAATGTTGACTTGGATTGTAAATGCGTGGATGAATGTGTGCTAAGCCTCGTAACCTTGATTGCCCATAACTCCATGGGATTAGTGCGCTTTATTCTTTAATAATAGAAATCAGGAATGGGAGTTCTCTTCGGAATATTAACACTGATATTTTTGAATGTGTAGAACTTGGTAGGAAATTTTTGAAATATATGGGAATGAATTTCAAAGTAATAGGAAATTATTCAAACGTGTTTATTAACCGGCAGCAGCGAATAAATGAAGGAAAAATCTAAAATTTTAACTGTAGATAAAATTTTGTATATAAAATTTTAGATTTTTCTAAGAAGATATGATATAGTTTTTGAATTTTTTAAATCGAAATAGCTGAAGTTGTAAATTCTGCATAGCCGTAGGAAAAATATCATAACTCATAAACTGAAAACTAAAAATACTTGAAACTTTTATGAAGGATAAATAACGTATATAAAATGACATATTCAAATTTCAAGAGATTTGGATAGTTAATATATTCTGATTTGTTTTTTCAAATACAAAAACGTAGGATTTTGGAAATCTAGATGTAGAATGATAGAAAATTCATAGAAAATAAATTAGATACTAATTGGACTGAAATTTTAACTGTAGCATTATATCATAGATATAAATGACATTGAAATTTCATTAAATTTAGAGATGTAGAAATAGGACTTTTGAATTTTTAAAATAAGAATATCGAAGATTGAAAAGAAGGGAAAAGGAGGTTGAAATGACGATAACGACTCGATTGACCATTTAAAAGAAAACAAACAGAAATAATGAATTGTGTAGAAATTTGGGATCTTCTCCCTTTTGAAGGTACTGAATTATTTAGGGAGAAAGACGACGGTGGTTTTCTAGCGAGTAGTCCACCGGAAGATTTACACTGTGAAGAAAAATACAAAGATTATATATATATATATATATATATGTTTGTATTATTGCTGAAGGGTTATATGTTTATTATAGGGGTAGAGTCTGACAATTTATAGGGGGAGGTATTGGTTTAATTAAGGTAGAAGACCAATCCCTTGATTCTCGATTCTTAATTTTTAGGAAAAATGTCTTCTCCTTCCTTGTACCATTGGGGAAGTAAGAAAAAAACAACTAAAAGAATTTAAGGCTCCCTTAATAATTTGGGCTGAAAATATTTTGGGCTAAAAATTATAAAAGTGGACCAACAAATCATTAGTATCATTTATTTCAATTTGGGCTGAGAATTTATTAAATGTTATAAATATATATATATATATATTATATATATTTTATGGGCCCAACTCTAATTATATTAATGGTCCTCATTTTACTAGTTATGAAATCGGGCTTTAATTTACGAGGCGTAACTCTAACAAGTAATGTTATGCATGAAAATTAATAAATTTAACAAATAAATTATCACATAAAATGTCGGGGGTTATAGTAGCCACAAACTCCGACGACCTTGCACTTTGCATACTGAATGGCCTTGATGATGATTACCACAAATTGTCAAACATAACCAAAGCTGGAGAAAATCCAACCTCGCTGGACAAGCTCCATGAAACACTCCTCAACTGTGAAGCTCATATTCAATTGCAAGCATCTGCCAAGTAGTTATTCATGCCAACCACTGCATTTTGGGCTAACGCCTCCAACTGACCATCCCGGGGCTAACACCTCCAACTGACCATCCCGTAGCTTAGCCTTCGTGCCTACCAATTTTCGTCCATAGCATTATGCCAACCCACCACGCCTTACTTCCACTTTGTCTCAATCACGCCCAAATGGTAGTGTCACCCCTATTGTCCCCAAACCCTATGTTGGCAAGTATCAATTATGTCATGAAAAAGGCCACACCGTCATCCGCTACCTGTTGTTTCAGTCCATTCCATGGCAGTTCCCATAGGCTTCTAACATGGGTTCGTCATCTGCTTCTCTAGTTCCACATATGGCCAATTACTCTCCCTCTCCGAACAAATGGATATTGGATTCGGGAGCATCCCATCATGTGACTCATGATCTTGCCAACTTGTTACTTCATTCCCCTTATGATGGAGTCGATGGTGTGGTCATTTGTAATGTTAATAGTTTACATATTTCTCACATTGGTCATCTTCGGTTGTCTGTTACTAATTCATTATCTCTCATCAATGCATTATGTGTGCCTACCATGAAGAAGAAATTGATTTATGTTTCCCAATTATGTCTGCATAATGATATTAATGTTCTCCTTATTGTGTCTGTATAATGATATTGATGCTATTGTTTCCCTGACTGATTTTCAGGTGAAGGACCGTTGGATAGGGACACATCTATTTCGCAGCCTACATAAAAATGACGTTTACATTTGGCCGTCTTATGTGGGTGCTTCGGCTCTTTCTATTTCTACGTCATGTGTTTTGTTGTGGAATTCTAGATTAGGTCATCCATCAAGTAAAATTTGCAGTCAATTAGTAGTTTCTCAGAGTAGTCAGTTGTCCTCCACATATATTTCAATTTTTTCTTGTACTGCTTGCAAAATCAATAAAAGTCATGAGTTGCCTTTTGATACTTCTTCAATTACTTCTACTCATCCACTTGATGTTATTATTTAGATATTTGGATTTCTCCTGTTATTTCCACCACCGGATATAAGTATTATGTCATATTCTTTGATCACTTTACAAAATATGTCTGGTTTTGCTTATTGCACAAATTTAAGGTTCCTGATTTATTTATTCACTTCAAATCCCTAGTTGAAAAATATTTTAATCAACCAATTCTCATTCTCTACACTGAGAATGGTAGGGAGTATATTGCACTTCGTTCTTCTTCTCTCCTCCCATGGCATCACCCATCTTACCACTCCCCCTACACTATGAAATATAACGGTTATTTTGAATGTTGTTGTAGTCATATTATTGAGACTTGCCTTACGCTCCTTCACCAAGCCTCTATGCCAACCTCGTTTTCGCCATTCACCTTTGCTACGACAACTTAGCTTATAAATCAAACGCCCAAAACGAATCTCTTCAACCTCTCCTCCTTCAAAATATTATTTGGCAAACCTCAAATTTTGTCCAAACTGCGAGTCTTTGGGCGTCAGTGCTGCCTCTGGTTACGACCCTCCAACAAAAACAATCACAAACTTGAACCCTGATCTCGTTCTTGTGTCTTCCTTGGTTACTCTTTATCTTAAAGTATCCATGTCTTCTACTATCCCTCTATTTCTAAACTCTTTCACTCTTCTCACATTGAGTTCCTTGAGTTTGACTTTCGTTTGCCTCAAAATCACTCTTCTCCCGTGGAACATATGTCTCCTTCTCGTTTTGAGCTGTCACCCGCATCTTCTCTGGAGCCTCTTATTATCTTTCAATGGCCGCCAGACTTCCCCTGTCACGGTCCCTACACCGTCCTCTATTGCACTATCAGCACCCCTGCCTTCACCTAGTACACACGCCATGCACACTCATTGTAAAAACAATATCCAGAAACCTAACAACAAATATTGTTTAGTATTATCCACTTCTTTTGCAAATGTTGAACCTACATTTGTGACTCAAGCTCCTTCTTATGCCCGTTAGCGATTTGGTTTGTCCGAAAAATTTGATGCTTCACTTCAAAATAGCACTTGAGATCTTGTTCCTTCCACTTCTGGCCATAATATGGTGGGTTGCAAGTGTGTGTTTTGAATTAAGCGCCATCTCGATGGTTATGTGGATTTCATCAATGCCCTGGTGTGGATTTCTTTGATACATTTAGTTTTGCGGTTGTTTTGAGTTTGGCCGATTCTCACGGTTGGCCTCTTCATCAACTTGATATTAATAAGTCCTTTCTCCAAGGGCATTTTGTTGAAGAAGTTTTTATGTCTCAACCACCTGATTTTGTTGTTTCGAATTACCCATCTCATATCTGTGGACTAAAGAAACCAATCTATGTGCTCAAGCAAGCATCTCGCGCCTGGTACATAACACTTTATGGTTTTCTTATTGATAGTGGCTTTCAGTTACCAAGTCCGACAAGTCCCTCTTTGTATACTCCTGAGATAACTTCACTGTATATTATCTCGTTTATGTTGATGATCTGGTTGTCACTAGCAGTGACTCTGCTTTTGTCTCATATGTGATTTCGACCTCGGGAGCCCACTTCTCTATCAAGGTTCTCGACCATTTATCCGTCATTTTGGGTGTTACAGCAGTCATGCGGGGTGACTCTTGTTTTCTATCTCAGAGGAAATACATCCTTGATCTCTTAGCTCGTTATCGAATGCTCGACTCCAAGTCGATCTCCACTCTCCTTTCCTTGGGTACTTCTCTCTTAGCTCATGACTTAGCACCACTGGTCGATGGTCTGCACTACCTTCAAGTCATGGGGGCCTTGCAATATCTTCTCCTGAATCATTCAAATATTGCTTTTACCATCAATAAGCTCTCCCAGTTCATGCACTCTCCATGAGACGTTCATTGGACTTCAACCAAACATCTTCTTCAATACATAAATGATACAAGTTGCCGTGGGATTACCCTTCGAGCCATCCCTCTCTCAGCTTGCATTATTTCTCTAATGTTCACTGGGGAGGCAACTGTGATGAGCTGACCTCGACAAGTGCTTATGTTATTTTCTTGCGTTCGAACTTAATCTCTTGGAGTTATAAGAAGTAACCATTTGTTGCTCACTCATCCACTGAAGTTGAGTATCTCGCCATTGCCGCTGCTGCTGAAGTTCAGTAGGTTTCTTCTCCTCCATCTGAGATGTAAGTCTCGACTACTCCTATGTTGGTGATCTATAGTGACAATAATTGTACCACCTATCCTTTTGCTAATATGGTTTTTCATTCTTGGATGAAGCATATCTTGATTGATTACCACTTTGTCCGTGATCTTGTTCATAATAATCTACTTTGTGTTATGCATTTTCTTTTGTTGATCAACTAACGAATGCAATCACGAAGTCACTTTCAAGGCAACGCCTTTGTGTTTTGATGGTCAACATTAGTGTTACCGATGGTCCACCATCTTGAGGGGGCCTATTAAAAAAGAAATATTTAAAATATACATTTATTTGGAAATAAATATTTAGATCCATCTATTATGAGAGAAATAATTAGAATATTCATCTATTAGGAAAAAACTATTTTGAATATCCATCTATTAGGAAAGAAATATTATAATATCTATTTATTCTTTTGTGAATATCTTGTATTTAATTCTTTGATTTTTATCCTATAAAACTTTGTCATTGTATATATATTTGTCTTTGGCGCATAATTAACTCCATCCAATTCTCATAACTCTTATATAAGGAACTGTTCTCTTAAACTATCTATGTAAAATTAACTAAATAAGTTCATTTTAATTCATATATAAATATTCTTACAGAGATAATTTAATATATAATTAAATTCAATTATTTCATTCAAAACAATTCAGGACAGTTTGGTTTGGCGCACTATGGTTCTCGACTTGTATAATTTGATAATGTGCAAATCCATTCCAAAAATAAAATATGTTTACAAAGTTCTATATAATTATTATATACCTAATACATTGCATGTAATATATTATATTATATGTTATATAATATGATATATTACATATTGTATATACTACGATTTTATTATATATATACGAATTATATATAATTTTAAGATATATAAGGGGACTCAATACTTTAATGGGTACCATTCAAAGCTTAGTGCATCAAATATGTTAAAGTATGGATACAACCGTCAAGATGAATCGACGGGTCGGGGCATCAGATAGGTGGGCAGTTGAAGCCTTAGTCCAACCCAACACACAATGGATCAGGGATTTAGCAGGTCGTCCGCATGGACAGCTCAGTTGGTTCCTGGGTGGCAGATTGCCCCAAGGACGCAGGATCGAGTCCTGGCAGCCGTAGTGTGGGAGTTTTATCCCTCCAATGTAGGGGATAGCCCCTTGTGGGCACCAGGCACTGTTCCTCCCACCTTGTGGGCACCAGGCACTGTTCCTCCCACCTAATGGATCGCTGAGTTACCATGATTTAATTCATCCACCAATCTCTGTCGGACCGGAGGGTGGGGGCCCTAGGGGCGAGGGATTTCACCTTTGCCCCAAGGGATTTAGCAGGTCAGCCCACTTTTTGTAGAAGCTTGAATAATTAATTCAAATGAAAATGCATGTATAAATAATTTTAGTATGATAATAATATAAAAATAAATTGTAGGTGGAATGAATTACGTACATTGAAACATTTTTAATAGGCGCTTCAGTTGTGTTGTCAGATGTGATGGTCAAGTTGGTGGGTTGTCGTTTAAACCATTGAAAAATATAAATAGTTGTGACTGCGAATACCATTCCATTCTTAATTTATTGTATAAATCTGACATTTTATTTTGATCAACAATAATGATTTTGACAATTCCAGCCCTGACATGATTCATGTCTGCGTTTGTGAAATAATACAGGGACTTTAAAATGAAATCCATCCGCCAAACTTTGAAATTATCACTTACTACTATGTACAGATAATTTTTATATAGATTTATTTTTATATAATTTTATAATATAATATTATTAAATTTAAAAATGCATAACACCAATATTTTTAAAAAGTATATATTTATGTTCAATTATATAAATATAATTATGATAAGAGATATAAATATTATACATAAATTATATAACTATATAATGGGTAAAATGTAATAAATCCATACATTTTTCCTAGCTACAGAAATTCCAATATAAGAAAAATAATACCATTTATTTTTTTAGTGTGGGATTAATTTTCTTAATTTACGGATGAATTAGTTATTTATTAATAATAATAATATTGTTCAATAATTAAAAAGATATTATATATGATTTAAAACAAAAAAAGAATATTCAAATTTTAAAAACTATTTTTAGATGATACTTCTCTTTATATATATATATATATATATATATATATAGATTTGTATAGGTTTTTTATATATTATAAATTATATATATTGTATGCTAAATTTAATATAAAGCAAATCACGAAATTTCCTAAAAAATTTGAACAACAACTATTATTCTAGCAAATCACGTATTCTCTGAAAAATATTAACATCAACAGTCATTCTTGATATTATAATAAATATAAAAATTAATAAAATCAAAAAAATTAATACTACTATTTTTGTAAATGAAAAAGACGGGAAAAACATGTGTTAATATAAATAGATAGATTTCTGCTATTATATATATAGATAATAATATTGTTCAATAATTAAAAAGATATTATATATGGTTTAAAAAAATATATACACATTTAAAAAGCTATTTTAACTATACTCTCTTTATATATATAGATATATATATATATATATATAGATTGGTACAGGTCTTTTATATTTACACATTATATATATTGTATACCAGATTTACTTTAAAGTAAATCATGAAATTTCCAAAAAAATCTAAACAACAACTATTATTCTGGCCAATCACGATATTTTCTAAAAAATCTTAACAACAACGTTCATTCTTAATATTATAATAAATATAAAAATATAAAAATAAAAAAATTAATATTACTATTTTTGTGAATGAAACAGACGAAAAAAAATATATCTTACTATAAATAGACGGATTTCTCCTATATAATAGATTTCCTCAACTCCTACAAATTATCTCAACAATCCATTAAACTGGTGATTGTGCATGTGATACAATTCTTGATGCATCTTCAATATCTGTTTGTTGGATTCTTGATGTATTGTGATTTTTATAGTCGGTTTAAGCCATGCTCGTATGTATTCTTTCATTCTATATTAGCTACTACAATATTTTAAGTTTATTTCATTTTAAACGGATGCTATAAAGATGAAACATTTACATTAAAATCCAACAAAAAATGATGCAACTTCCTAGACATTTGGAAGAGCCATCAGAAGGGTGAATTGCACCCAATTTTCTCGTATTTTGAAATTATGCATGCAATTTTCTCATATTTTCGAATTGTTCAAAGCTTCTTGTGTTTTATTAAAATCTATGCGAAATCATTAATTTCGTCTAAGATATAAAATTTGTTGTCTGCATGCCCTAACTGTAAAAATACTATGTTTTTTATGCTTCAATAAAATTAAAATAATCAAAATATTCGCAATCTACCCAAAACAAACACCCCTTCATTGTCCTCTTCTTCATTCAATATTATTTCATCTTAAACTCTGCATTGCTTTTGAACCAGGTTGTTTGTTTATTAAATAAAATAAAAATATATAATTATACAAAACATAGACTTGTGCACTGCTTCCATCATTCACTCCATTGCTCATTGATAACATGTTTGTTTTTATTTACCTTTAGCTTCTGCTCATAAGTTTTCCTCTCATCAATTATTACCCTTCTGGCAGAGGAAGGACTGGAAAAACGGAGAATTCACATTGTAAATTATTCTGATCGATCAATTTAACGGTGCAACGAAAGCCCTAATCTCTCCAACTTCGAACCCTGATTATGTCTATACAATTTTCTGCCTACCAGCCGCCTCCTTCTCCTAAAAGTCCACACACACAAGAAGTCTCAGAACAACAGCAAATGAGCACCCAGTGCCAATTAGGAAAAACAATGAAAGAGCTCCACTCGCTCACACCGCGTGCGCCTCGCAACCGCACAAGCTAGACACTCCAGAGGATCCGTGGTAGTGTCGTTTCTCCACAAAAAATAATCCGACCAGCTGTCGGTATGCCCACACTGAATCAGGACAGTGGCAAGCAAGATTGTCTCCTAAAGGACCGGCGAGAATTTTTCTAATCTTTTGATCTGTCAATTAACTCCAAAATCAGTAACAAATATTTGTAATTTGAGAATGTAATTTAATAGCTATAATTTAGAAAATGATTTTTATCAGATATGTAAAACACTCCAGTTTCCAATTAATTCCACTCTAGCTAACTATTTCAATCATCGATGCAAAAGTGACTTTAATTCATGCAAACAAATCAGTTATAACCACCAAAAATGCTTCTGACGCGGTTTTATCTCTCCTTAATTTCTTGATAATCAGGAAGACGATTCACCAATTATTTCCCTAATCGACTAACAACCTGAGAGACGCTCTACGGGCTTAATGAGCCGACATCATTAATAACTAGAGAGACCCGATTCAAAACCAATAAACTATGAAGCAGGATTATCGAATTAAGACTGATCTTCCCTTGATTCTAAAGAATCAATGTACCACTAATTAAATCTAAACCACAATTACGGATGGCCGATTTAATTGGCTACTAATTAATCCCAGATTAATGAATATTTTGAACTACCCAATAGACCCGAAACAATTAACAACAATAAAATCAGAGAATCACAGATGCTTGCATAAAATAAAGTATACGAACAAATTTGATGTCATAAAAATAGATTAGCCAAAGCTTCTTTAATTGTCACCAGAATAAAAGAGTTTAGCTAGAATTCATACTACAATCACGGAACAAAAAGAAAAATAGAAAGATAAAATCGAGCAGCTGCTGGAAGAACGGCTGCCTCTCTTGTTTCCTTGGAGAAGGGCTAAGTATGATGATGTTCTAATCAAACCCTAATTAAACTATATATACATTTTGAAAACTAAAAAGGTCATGTTTAAATGTTAATAAAGCCCATAGCTACAAGTTTAAGCTCATATCCTATTGTTTAGTCTCGTGGGCAGCTCATGTGTGGAATAAAGATGGGCCCTTAAATTAATTTTGGGCTGCTAAAAATTTGTTCAGGCCTGACTAGCTGGTATAGTCATACTGTCCGTCCATCAGGTAAATCCCCTGCTTCGACTCTTCCATAAATTCTGCTCTTTTTCTCCAAAATTGACTATGGCACAAACGCAATCCATTATCAACAATACTAGCTCTCTTGGAACACTCTTTTGCATACGATGTTTCCATAGACAAAACACGCCATTTCTCATTAATGGTGGAAGATAGATTATCAGGCACATCACACACAGCAGAATCATATTCAGGAGTTTGTAATGAGTCTTCAGTTTCAAATGCAAGCAGCACATTCAGTTGGTCCACAGAAAAATAAAATTTTTGACCCTTCAATTCAAAAAATATAGCATGTGAATCAGATAATGGACAGGATGGGTCGAACACGAATGAGGAAATAAATTCAAGTGCCATTTCTTCATACACTTGAGACCAGCCAATATTAGCAAAGAACTGCCTGATGGAATCGTTGACACCTAAACTTTCTATAGCATCCCAATCAAACAAACGAGCATTGATAAATTGACAAAAATAAATCAAAATGCTTGGGTTGCCTCCTAAGAAGCGCCCTTGTTTAACATCTTAGGCTCGACGTATCAGGTGGTTGACCATAAAAGGATCTTGGGGGTAGCCAAGGTCATTCATCGATGGTAGCTATTTCCATTCCCCCGTAGTAAGGTTTCAACAATTGGCCATTCACCTTGAAAACCTTGAAAGTACTCAAACTTTGAATCTCGACGGCGTAATGAGGACTTATATTTTTTACTTCAAAGGGTCCAATCCAATGGGATTTCAGTTTACCCGGCATGATTCAAAGTTGGAAATTGAACAAGAGAACTTTTTGCCCAATTTCAAAAGATTTCCTTCGAATATATTTATCATGGAGAAACTTGGTGCGTTCATTGTAGAGACTGGCACTATCATAGGCTATAAGTTGAGCCGTTCTATCCTTCCATCCTATCTTTGCCCCTGGCCCCATTACAACCCTGCAAAGACCTTTTGATTTGTGCATTTATCTCATATTTTTGGTGGAGATGGTGACATAAGGGAAAATCTGTGTTTGAAAGTGTCAAGTTGCGATTTGAGTGAATGAAAATTGTCCTTATTTCTTATTTGAGAGGATTGGAGTGAAACTTGAAAGGGCAGGATTGACTATGCATAAACTTGACTTGAATGAAGAGCTACTACACATTTTTGACATAAGAGAATGGTTGGTGGTTTATGGATAATCATGCTTTGATTAATGTCTGTTAAAATGTTGCAAATGATTGGTTTGTCTTTTGAGTATTGAGTCAGTTTTTCCTCTTTGGTTAGTTATGCTCGAGGGCGAGTATTGTCTAAGTGTTGGGGGATTTGATTGGTAATTATTTGCTACATCTTTTTGGAGAGTTTTGATGTAATTTTTATGATCAATATCCCTTTACCACACATGTTTTCAAGCTAATTCCAATTGAGCATATCAAAATATCCATTTTTTGAATGATACGAGCAACTTCCTATAATATTATCATCTTCATAAAACAAGCTGATTTTAAAATGTACAAGGCATGAGCGACATCAAACAATTAAAACCCACATCCCTTTTTTTTTTTTTTTTTTTGTTGCTCACATTTTTTATGTATTCTGCTTTCTGCTCATTTTCTTCTTGTCTGTCTCTTTTTTTTTTTTTTTAACATAGGGGCTGAATTTCAATTTTTTTTCAGCACTCAGCATTTTGTTATTCTCAAAACAGGAACAGATTGTCACAAAAATCAGCATCCCAGCACATATCATCTTCTAAGTAACAGGAGCTTTCATTTTCTGCATATTCCAACATACTCACATGTTTTCATGGGACAAAAGCAGGCTAAAACATGTTTTGGCTTAATTATTTAGTGGCTGTTATTAATCAATAAAGAAAGGATAAGGCACAACAGGCTCACTAGTGGACATGCAGGGTTCAGATAATATATATTCAGGACAAAACTTGGTTAATCCTAAATGTTTTAATCATTTATCTGCAAGAACCTTGAAGTGTTTCAACATGGCAATCGAGCAAACCAGAAATCCAGCATATTTTTAGATGTTAAATCATGTTCATCAGGCTCAATTCTCACAATATAGAAAGCTTCAATCATGTGATCAACTATGCAATTTTTGTCATCTTGGAACACATACGAGCATAGACACAATTTTGCCACAAAAGAACAACAACCAAGCAAGCCACAAACCAACTTTTCATATTGACCATTTTAATGCTGCCAACGATACAACCAAAACTATTTTTATAATTTTTTTATAGACAAAATACGTAATACCCCCCCCCCACACTTGGATAACAAAGTGTCCTCACTGTGGAAAAGGGAAAGATACGATAAAAACTCAAAAGCAAGAACTAAGAAAAGGGAAAAGGAACGAAAACTCCCTTGGATTGGTTGTTAAGGCTTCGAGGAACGTGAAATCCGATGGATCGCTTGTTCCACGGCTGTAACTCGATTGCTAAGAATGTCGAGTTGAGCCCCTATCTTATCTTCTAAAGCCACGGCCCAGCGATATACGGAGTTCTCGAACAGGTCCTTGATGTCAGTTAGAGACGGGGTAGACGAGGAACCTGCAGAAGAAGAGCCTGTAGGAAAGGTATTACTTGGGGCTGAAACACCCGGCTTCAACAATTGATAGTTCCCTTCATTATTTATAAAGAGCAGGCGCATGTTGTGGAGATCAGTAAGGGTGAAATAATAACAAAAGCACCCAAAAGAAATTTTCCATTGAAACGGGTAGAGCTTGCACACCAGCAAGCATATTGGTCAAGATAAAAATATCATTCATGGTGACGATTTTCAAGGAGTCTAGCCTAGCAAACATGAAAGAAAGAAATCCTAAATTGTTAGATTTAGGGATTATTTATCCAATTTCTGATGTGTTTGGGTTAGTCCTGTTCCTGTAGTCCCTAATAAAGTCTGGATTTCAGCTGGTTAAGAATGAAAATAATGAATTGATCCCAATGAGACTTCAAACTGGTTGGCGTATGTGTATAGACTTTAGGAAGTTGAATGATGCTACTAGGAAAGATTATTTTCCATTGCCTTTTATTGATGAGATGCTTGAAAGATTGGCTAGAAAATCATTCTTTTGTTTTTTATGGTTATTCTGGATATTTTCAAATTTTTGTGACACAAGAGGATCAAGAAAAAACGACTTTCACTTGTCCGTTTGGTACTTTTGCTTGTCGCCGTATGCCTTTTGGTTTGTGTAATGCTCCTAACACTTTCCAAAGATGTATGATGAGTATTTTTTTTCTGATTTGATTGAAAATTGCATTGATATTTTCATGGATGATTTTACTGTTCAAGGTGCTACTTTTGATCATTGTTTGGGTAATTTGGAACAAGTTATGGAGAGGTGTGTTGAAACTAACCTTGGGTTGAATTTTGAAAATTGTCATTTTATGGTAAAGCAAGGTATAGTGCTTGGACATGTTATCTAAAAATTGGATAGAAGTGGATAAAGCAAAGGTTGATATGATTGTGAAATTACCTTACCCTTCTAATGAAAAAGAAATTCGAGCTTTCTTAGGCCATGCAGGTTTTTCTATAGGTGTTTCATTCAAGAATTTTTGAAGATTGCACATCCTCTAACAAAGTTGTTGTAAAAAGAGGTGTCATTCGTCTTTGATGAAATGTACAAGGAAGCTTTCGATCTTTTGAAGAGCAAGTTGACTTCTACTTCCATAATCTAGTCATCGAAATGGGGAATGTCGTTTGAGATCATGTGTGATGCAAATGATTTTTCCGTTAGAGCTGTGCTTGGGCAAAAGAATGGGAAAGAGAGTCATGTGATATATTATGCTTCAAAAACCCTCAACCTTGCCCAATGTAATTATACAACGATGGAAAAGGAGCTGCTGGCTGTTTTTTTTTTTTTTTTTTTTTTTTTTTTTTTTTTTTGCTTGTGAAAATTTAGTTCTTATCTTATTGTTTCTAAAGTTGTTGTTTATTTTGACCATGCACCTTTAAAGTATTTGCTCTCCAAAAAGAAATCCAAGCCATGTCTCATTCGGTGGATACTGCTGTTACAAAAATTTGACATGGAGATCAAAGATAAAAAGGGGCTTGAAAACAAGGTTGCTGACCATTTGAGCAGATTCAAAACTAAGTCAACAATATGGCCACATCAGACGATTTTCCTGATCAGCTAATACTGGCAGCTGAAGGTACGATTCCTTGGTACGCTGATTTGGTCAATTATCTAACCACTAGAATGTTTCCAAAAGGGACCGAGACAGCTAGAAAGAATAAGTTGAAAAGCCAAGAAAAATATTTCATATGGGACAACCCCTATTTGTGGAAGACTTGTGCCAACCAAGTGATTCGGAGATGCGTTCCTAAAGCTGAGATTCCATCCATTCTGCATTTTTGTCATTTATGCTCATGCGTGTGGTGGTCATTTTGGACCAAGAAGGACAACTAAAGAATCAACAAAATTGTCTTCCCTAAAATAATTTTCAACAAAATTGTCAACTAAAGAATCAACAACATCAACCATATACAAACCTTCACGATTTTCAATATGCTCCATAGCTTCAAAAATATTAAATGTGACAGTATCACCATCAAATTCAAAGCTAAGTATGCCTTTATCAACATCAATTTTAGTTCTTACAATTTTCATGAATGGCCTTCCTGAAAGAATCAAAGATTTATATGCAGAAAAAACATCATCCATGTCCGCTATGTAAAAATCCACTGGAAAAATTAAGTTATTTACCTTCACCAAAACATCTTCCACCACACCTGTAGATATGTATTAGACCTATCAGCTAATTGAATTATCACGCGAGTTTTCTTAATATCTCCTAATTGTAGCTCCTTATACATAGAGAATGGCATAACATTGATGGAAGCACCTAAATCTAACATAGGTCTCTCAACTTTCTCACTACCAATGATGCAGGGAATAGTAAACATGCCAGGATCTCTACATTTTTCAGGTAATTTCCTTTGAATAACAGCTGAAACATTTTCGTTAACCTTGATCTTTGCATCTTTCCCATATCTCATCTTTTTAGCACACAATTCTTTCAAAAATTTTGCGTACCTGGGCACTTTCTTAATGGCATCAATCAAGGGCAAGTTAATCTCTACCTTTTTGAACAACTCAAGGATTTCTTTCTCATCATCCTCTTTCTTGTTTCGAACCAGCCTAGAAGGAAAAGGTGCTGCCATAATAGATTGAGAATTAGAAACTTTAGAATTCATGATTACCTTAGGGGGAAGAGGCTAATCCGAGTGTCGTGTTTCTTCAACAACTTCCTTCATTTGATCTTCAACCTTATCTTTTGGCACCTTCTCTTTTTTCTTAACCTTTTGCTCGACCAACTCTTTTCCACTTCTCAAAGTTACAGCACTAATGTTCTCCTTAGGATTTATCTCCACTTGAGATGGAAGTTTTCCTTGATTCGCTTGCATTTTGTTCACTTGAGTGGCGAGTTGGGTGATTTGTATACCCATACTTCCCAAGGCAGCTTGTGTCTCTTGTTGGAAAGCTTGATGACTCTGCACCATATTCTTAACAATTTCACTGCTGTGTGCCAGAGTCTTCAGAATATCATTCATGCTGGGTTCTGAGCGGTCGGTATGTACATACTGACAACCCTGTGGCTGCTTGAATGGAAGACTTCCAGGTATTTTCTGATTTTGCTGTTTCGTGCTAAAATTGGGATGATTTCTCCAACCTGGGTTATATGTGTGTGAGAACGGATCATTCCTCTTATTCCTTAGTGCATCATATTGGGCATCTTCTGACCCATAGATACTTGTTTGGGTTGAGAATTCTGCAAAATGGGACAAAAATCAGTAGCGTGACCATTTTTCGAACAAATTTCACGTAGAACTTTTTGAGTTTGACCTACAACAGGTCCTCTAACTAAAGAGGTGAGAGCATCAATCCTATCATTGACACTTGAACTCTTTATTCCTTCAGCTCCTTTCTCAGGATGATATCTATCATCATTCTCATCTTCATATTGTTGGCCATTGGAGACTATATCAACAATGAGTTGCTTTGCTTCAGCTAATGTCTTGTTAGTTAAGAATCCTCCACAAGGAGCATCAATGATTTTCCTTTCAAATGAACACATACCATGATAAAAATAATTAGTTAGCAACTGATATTTAGAAAATTCGTGGTCGGGGCATTTACAACACAACTGCTGAAATCTCTCCCAATAATCAGCCATGCTCTCTCATTATTTTTACTTTATGCTACTGATCGCCATTCTTAAATCAGCAGCCCTCAATTCGGGAAAGAATTTACCCAAGAACTGCTCCTCCAAATCATTCCAAGTCCGAATTGAACCCGATGGAAGATCAAACAGCCAGTCTCTAGCCCTGTCTTGCAATGTATGAGAAAAAGTTAGTAGTCTTAAATTATTTTCAGAAAAACCTTGAGGGCGTAAAGTGGAGCAAACTAAGTCAAATCCAGCAAGATGTTTGTGTGCACTTTCTCCAGGTAGATCACCGAACTTGGGCAGCACTTGGATAAAACCAGACCTGATTTCAGTATTTTGAGCAATATGTGGTAGCACAATGCAAATTGGTCGATTGTTTCGGTGACGACCCAATTCCTTTACAAGAGGTTCAACTTTTTCTCTCGGTAGGATTCCACGTTCCTCATTATCAGCCATATCTTATGATTATGAAATAACAGCTTCCTTCAGTTCCTTGGCTCTATTCGTCAAGTTCTTGGCAGTTTTCTCCACTTCCGGATCAAAAATCAATTTTCCTGTACGTAAGAATAGGGCATAAAACTGAAAAATAAAATAAAAAAATTATCAAACCAATGGATCAAAATAATCACTGCTTAAAACCAGTCCCCGGCAACTGCGCCAAAATTTGTTATTGTCGTTTCTCCACCAAAAATAATCTGACCAATTGTAGGTATGCCCACACTGAATCAGGACAGTGGCAAGCAAGATTGTCTCCCAAAGGACCGGCGAGGAATTTTCTAATCTTTTGATTTGTCAATTAACTCCAAAATCAATAACAAATATTTTTAATTTGAGAATGTAATTTAATAGCAATAATTGAGAAAAGGATTTTTATCAGATATATAAAATATTTCGATTTTCAATTAATTCAACTTTAGCTAACTATTTCAATCATCGATGCAAAAGTGACTTTAATTCATGCAAACAAATCAGTTATAACCACTGAAGACGTTTCTGATGCAGTCTTATCTCTCCTTAATTTCTTGTTAATCAGGAAGACGCTTCACCAATTATTTTTCTAATCGACTGACAACCCGAGAGATGCTCTATGAGTTTAATGAGCCGACATCATTAATAACTAGAAAGACCCGATTCAAAACCAATAAACTCTGACGCATGATTACCGAATTAAGACTGATCTTCTCTTGATTCTGAAGAATCAATGTACCACTAATTAAATCTAAGCCACAATTATGGATGGCCGATTTAATTTGCTACTAATTAATCTCGGACTAATGAATATTTCGAAATATCCAATAGGCCCAAAACAATTAACAACACTAAAATCATAGAATCACAGATGCTTGCATAAAATAAAGTATACGAACAAATTTGATCTCATAAAAATAGATTAGCTAAAACTTCTTTAATTGTCACCGGAATAAAAGAGTTTAGCTACAATTCATACTACGATCAGGGAACAAAAAAAAAATAGGAAGATAAAACCGAGCAGCTGCTGTTGGAGAGAAGAATGGCTGCCTCTCTTGTTTCCTTGGAGAATGGGTAAGTATGATGATGTTCTAATCAAACCCTAATTAAACTATATATACATATTGAAAACTAAAAAGGCCATGTTTAAATGTTAATAAAGCTCATAACTACAAGTTTAAGCTCATATTCTGTTGTTTAGTCTCGTGGGCAGCCCATGTGCGGAGTGGGGATGGGCCTTTAAATTAATCCTGGGCTATTGAAAATTTTTTCAGGCCCGACTGGCTGATATGGTCATACTGTCCGCCCATCGGATAAATCCCCTGCTTTGACTCTTCTAGAAATTATGCTCTTTTTTCTTCAAACGAAAAAATATGTGGTAAAAGGGATATTGATCATCAAAATTACATCAAAAATTTTCTAAAAAATGTAGCAAATAATCACCAATCACGCCGCTTTTGTGTGCGTATGTGCTGAATTTTTGTCAGAAGAAGAAAGGAGGGAGGGAGGTGGTGCTTGTTGCTAGACTGTAGTGTTGATTTTCTCTCTTTAATTATTTTCTTGTATTTTTGGGGTTTCCATTTCTTCTTCTTCATTTGAGTGATGAAATGTCAAATAGTTTCCAAAAAGTTTAAGTACATAATGAGAATTTGAGTGAAAAAATTAACATGGTCAATAATTTATTTAAAACATAAGGCGTGTTGTCACGAAATTGGGCCTCTTGGGCCACTTTTGCATTTAGACTTGGGAGGTTCATGCCTTACCAAGCCCAATCTTTGAGACTTGGGAGGTTTAGGCCCTATCAAGCTCAATCTTCGAGCCCAAGTTAAGGTTCATGCATTACCAAGCCCAATTGTCGAGTCCAAGGGCTTGGGCCAAACTCCTAACCCCTTTGTACATAGAACTCTCTAGAATATTAGGGTTTGGGAATATTCTAGAGAATGTGTATATGTATATTAAGTGGTAGAAAATTCTAGATGCTTGATCCCTACCGTAGGATCTAGTCGATCACTACCGTCCATTGAGGAGGTGGAGTAGTATAAATAGGGGTCATCCCATTCATTTGTAATCATCCAAGAATCCAAGAATCCAATTTTCTATCAAAGCATTCTCCAAGAGAGTTTGAGTGAATATTCCTCATACTTGTATTCTTTGCTTTCTTGCCAACACTTTGGGCACATATTTTCTTGTTGAGTGAGGCTGACTTAGCTACCGCGAGGGACGGATCCAAGATAAGGCCGCACGGTTCTTTGTTGAGAGAATAGGTCTGTGACAGGTGGTATCAGAGCCCGGTTTGGGTTAAGAGTTGTGCACAAGAAAAGTGATGGCGGGTATCGAATCCAATGTAGCCAAGGAACGAGGCCAAGAGACCGTTCAAGTCCAACCCAAGAAGAGGCGTGATCAAAGCAAGGCTCGTGAGGGTCCTTCGTGGGAGCCTATTGCTGCCGAACTTGGGGAAAAACTTGAGAAGGTCCAATATGATTTCAAGACCTTGGAGGATCATGTCTTGGAGGAACTTGACACATTCAAGGGGGACGTGGAAGTAACCAACAATGATGTGGAGGCTCGCTTTGCCAACATCGAGGATGTCATCCAAGCCAACATCGAGGATGTCATCCAAGCATTGAGGGGATGCGGGAGGACTTGGCATTGTGCAAGAGGGCCGCAGCCAGAGGGGAGGCTAGCATTACCGTTGCTCCACCAAGGGTGGAATGTCCCAAGCCAACTGGGTTCAATGGAGCAAGAGACACCAAGGAAGTTGAGAACTACCTATGGCGGATGGAGCAATACTTTGAGGGACTCAACCTCATGGATGAGGCAACAAAGGTAAGGACCGCTTCTCTTTACCTTTCTGATACTGCCATGCTATAGTGGCGTAGGAAGCATGTCGACATGGAATGCAGTTCATGCTAGATAGACACTTGGGAGGACTTCAAGAGGGAGCTCAAGCGCCACTTTTATCCCGAGAATGTGGTCTATGAAGCTTGGAGAAAGTTAAGGGAATCGAAACAAAAGGGTACCATCCGAGAGTGTGTGAAAGAGTTCACAACCCTTATGCTTCAAATCCCCAGCCTAACAGACGATGATCTCCTCTTCTACTTCATCGATGGGTTGCAAAGTTGGGCCAAACAAGAGGTACATCGACGAGATGTCAAGACTGTGGATGAGGCCATTCCCGTCGTTGAATCCATAGCCGACTTTCAACCACATCCACGCACCGATACTTCCCCAAGGAAAGAAAGGTACCACACTAATGGTGGGGGAGAAAGGCGGGATGAGAAAGATAGAGACGATCGGGGCAAAGACAACCGAAGGCACAACTTTGGAGGAAGGGACAAGCATCCAACCCGATCCAACTATGAGGAGAGGAAAAAGGACTTCATCCCCAAGGATGGATGTTTCGTATGCAAGGGGCCCCATGCCATGAAGAACTGCCCAAAACTTGGGTCACTGTCCGCAATGGTGGAGAGGCACGAGTCGGGGACTTGCACGGAAGAGGAGCCGAGTCACATGGGATCACTCCAAATCCTCACCGCTCTAACGGCTAAGCCAATGCCAACAACATCTAGCAAGGGGCTAATGTACGTGGAAGCACACATCAATGGTGTGCCAACCAAAGCATTGGTGGACACGGGAGCCACTCACAATTTTGTGACAGAAGATGAAGCCAAGAGGTTGAAGCTTCGGTGGACAAAGGGCGAGGGTTGGCTCAAGACGGTAAATGCCAAAGCTCAACCACTCAATGGCGTAGCTCAAGGCGTGGAGCTACAATTGGGCACTTGGAAGGGCCAAGTGAATCTTTCAGTGGCACCTATGGACGACTTCAAAATCGTGCTTGGCATGGAATTCTTACGAGAGGTAACTGCTATTCCAATGCCTTCATTTAGTACGATGTGCATCCTGGGGAAAGGAGCACCTTGTTTGATTCCTACCATCGAGCTACTTGACGGCCAAGCTCGAGGAGGTAAACAACTATCGGGCATGCAAGTCACCAAGGGGTGAAACGTGGTGAACCCACATACTTGGCCGCAGTTAAAGAGGAACATCAAGCCGCCAAGAAGATAGAAGAGGTACCATCTATCATTCAAAGGGTCTTTGAGGAGAACAAGGACATCATACCGACCACATTACCCAACAAACTTACACCAAGGCAGGAGGTGGAGTACAAGCCGGGAGAAACCAATGTGGTGGTCGAGACACTTAGTCAAAAAGCGGAGCTTGCAGCCATCACCCTAGCAAAAGGGGACATTATCGATTGCATCAAGGAGGGACTTGAGCACGACCCAATGACTAGGGAGCTAAAAAAACTAGCCGAGGAGGGCAAGACACTGCAAATGAGTGAAGCCACAGGAAGGAGTCCGTTAGAGTTAGCCACAGGGCAACAACCTTTGACTCCCTACACCTTGGCTACACCCCTTATTGATGGGAAAAGTCCGGGGACAACCAAGATGGCGAAATCGTGGGAAGAAGAAGCCGACATCGCCCGAGCCTGCTTGGAGGAGGCCCGCAAGCTTATGGGGGAGTGGGCAGACGAGAAGAGGCGACCACGGGATTTTACCATTGGCGACCAAGTCCTTGTAAAGCTTTTGCCACAACAGTCTAAAGCATTACGCAGCTTGCACCAAGGCTTGGTACGAAGGTACGAAGGTCCTTTTCCCATCGGTGCTAAGGTAGGCAAGGAATCTTATCATGTTGACCTACCTAGCACTTTAAAGATTCATCCGGTCTTCCACGTGAGTATGTTGAAGCCATACAATGAAGATATGGAAGAACAAAGCCGAGGGTATTCTCAACGAGCACCTCCCGTGGCGAGCAAGTCATTCGACAAGGAGATTCAAGAGGTGTTATCAAAGAGAATTGTTCGAAGGAGAGGCGTGCCACCCCGCACCGAGTACTTAATCAAGTGGAAGGGACTGCCAGAGTCTGAGACAACATGGGAACCTGAAGATGAGTTGGGCAGTTCAAAGTACAACTTCACCAATATGAGGCGACGAGGGCGCCACCAGAATAGGTGGGGGAGAATGTCACGAAATTGGGCCTCTTGGGCCACTTTTGCATTTAGACTTGGGAGGTTCATGCCTTACCAAGCCCAATCTTTGAGACTTGGGAGGTTCAGGCCCTATCAAGCCCAATCTTCGAGCCCAAGTCAAGGTTCATGAATTACCAAGCCCAATCGTCGAGTCCAAGGGCTTGACCCAAACTCCTAACCCCTTTGTACATAGAACTCTCTAGAATATTAGGGTTTGGGAATATTCTAGAGAATGTATATATGTATAGTAAGTGGTAGAGAATTCTAGATGCTTGATCCCTACCGTAGGATCTAGTCGATCACCACCGTCCATTGAGGAGGTGGAGTAGTATAAATAGGGGTCATCCCATTCATTTGTAATCATCCAAGAATCCAAGAATCCAATTTTCTATCAAAGCATTCTTCAAGAGAGTTTGAGTGAATATTCCTCATACTTGTATTCTTTGCTTTCTTGCCAACACTTTGGGCACATATTTTCTTGTCGAGCGAGGCTGACTTAGCTACCTCGAGGAGCGGATCCAAGATAAGGCCGCACGGTTCTTTGTTGAGAGAACAGTCCCTGACAGTGTGTAGACTTTAATAAAACATAACGACATCTAAGACAATTTAAAAATGCTAAAAAGTTTTGCGCATAATTTTAAAGAAAACCACTCAAAATAAGAACTAAACAACGAAAAAGAAAAAATAAACAACATTTATTTTTTGAAAAGGAATGCGATTGCAATGATGAATGTGTTTTGCCAAGTTGTGGCGACATTAAAGCTTTTCCTAAATTAATAAATGAAAGAAAAAAAAAAGGCCCCCAGAGCAGATAGGGAGTTGCTACATAATTGACATCTCAGAAATGAGTGAAGCACATTTGTTGAGTGGTACTGTTGTTTTCTATAAAAGGGGCATCCTCGCTTTCAGGGGTCACCCCTTACTCAATACTCCAACAATTCTAATAATATTATCTTGTACAGTAGTGTCTGAGTTGTTTTGGTACTATTTATTATACGTCACTGGGAGTGTGTATATATATATATATATATATATATATATATATATATATATATATGAAACTGGACTTAAAACTTTTTTTTGTACAAGTGGTAATATATATATATATATATATATATAATTGTAGCATTTAAATATTTTTAAATTCATTTATGAAAAATATCATTCTTTAGTATAAAAGAAGAATAGCCAGAACTGTTTTCTTCTCTTGACATGTGTTTTCACAATTAATTGATATATATATTTCACGAACTCTATCACTCTTTCTTTATTTTCTATTTTTATTTTCATTAAAATTTCAAATTTCAAATATATAATAATTTCTCTTTTGTTTTAAAATTCATTTTTAACATATGATATAACAAATTAAACTTTTTTTTTTCTTGTGAACTACAATTTGACACCTATATTTTATATATTGAAATAAGTAATTACATATTAAGTATGAAAAATAATTAAATGCACAAAATATTGCTACATTGCTACATTGCATTGTCAAGCAAAAAAAAATATGTTTGGCAGATAGCAAAGTGCAAAAATATTTCAAGTAGTTTTGGAGCCCCTACCCAACACAGATAGTCCAATTCCTTAAATAATTAAATTCGATACTAATATTTCAACCATACAAATATAAGGTGAGACAGCAAATGGTATAAATTAAATTTCTAATATTTCTATTTTCATATAAAATATCTAGTTATTATTATATTTGTGGATCAACTTCACTACAAATAATTCAATCCACTACTTATTATAATCCAACACGTAATATGAAATAAATTTAGCTACATTTTCTTCAAATTGGAGAAATTCTCATATTAAGAAAATAATAAAATAGTATCCTTTATTTTCTTTTTATTTATAATTTTGGGACGAAAGAAACTAATTATATATATATTAACTAAAAGTAATATGCCAATGCAAGAATAAAAATAAAGTCATGAATATAAGCAAAATCATATTAAATTTATGATTAATATTATAGATTTATATCGAACCAATCCTTTAATTTTGAACTTATTTAATATCATATAGTCCAAATATATTATAAATATCATACAGTCCTAAAATATCTAACTAAAAATATATTAAAACAATAAATAAGTATAATAGTTATTAGTAGAAAAAAATGAATGAAAAAATAGTGAACTACTAAAATAGCTGGTAGTTCTATTATTTTATATATATATTATATATATATATATATATATATATATAATATTAGAGTAGTCAAACTTGTTAAATTAGCCCCATCCATTCTAGATCCATGTGAGCTTGCTTAATAGATGGGTCGAATTGACCCGAAACAGCCAATGAGGTGGGAATGAGGTGAGTTGAGCTTAGCCCTAACAAAAATGTAAGAGTCTAACTCGACTCACGGTTTATATAAAGTGGTTCAGTCCTGGATTGCATAAGCTCGTGATGAGTTAGTTTGTGGGCTGCTTTGTGGGCCTTTTTCTTTTCCTTCTAAACGTGGATCTTTTTATAAAATATAATAAATTAATGTAAAAATATAGGATCATTCAACTGTTACATTAATACAACTTGATTTTTTCGGCCTTTAAATCTTACTCATTTAATCTTGACTATAAAATTAATAATTCAAAAGTAACCATTTATTGGTCGAACATGTCACTAAATTCAAACTGTCATAGTTGTAACTTGTTCAACTTGTAAACCCATCAAAACATTATTTCCGACTCTAGTAGGATATGGATCGCTCTACAGTGGCTTAACACACAACAACAATAGTTTACCCCAACGTCACCGTTTCATTATCTCTTTTCTTTACTGCTTCTTCCTTAATTTTTTCGTTCCAAGCTTTTTGCTTTTTTTATTTTCTTTTTATTTTCAACTCTTATTAAAATAATTTCTTCTTTGTAAGTTTGTTTTTGAAACTTTAATACTAGTTAAATATTTTATTAAACAAAATTATTTCATTATCTTTAAACATCCAGTATATACAAAGATTTATCATTTGAATATTTTAACAAAATATTTTTTTATTTTTTGCTTTAAATTGAAGAAAACATCCAACTTAATAGAATATTTCTAAACAAACAAAATATTATAATAGTAAATATCTTATGTTAAAGGTTCAAATGTAAGTTTACATATGATAATTTTATGCAAATCGTAAGAGATCACTTCTTAGATGGCTTTAGAAAGTATCAAAAATTCAAATTGAAAGGACCAAAAGATTAGATATGAAGTAATAAAATGATGAACAATGATATCAATATATAAGATCTTTATAATTTTTGTTTATAAAAAATCATTAAGGGGACGTTTCTTTCAATTTTAAAGGGTTGTGCATGAACAAAAGTTCAATAGCAATGGTGGAGATGAGCAACCTTTATAAATAACCATGGAAGAAAGGAACAATGGAGGTGGAGGTCGATGAAGAGGAAATTTCAGAGAAAGTGGAAGAGTGGAGGTTGACAAAGTTTTTCAAAGACTGCTGTCGAGTGATACAAATGTCATAAACTTGGACACTTTCACTATGATTGTCCTGACCGAAATAAGGAAGCAAATTACAGCGAGCTAAATTAAGAAGATGATATGCTTCTAATATCTTATGTGAAGGCACATGAAGCCAGATGAGAAGATGCTTGGTTCCTTGACTCAGGATGCCCAAATCACATGTGCACGAATCCGTGTTCATTGAACTAGATGAGGACTTCCGCCATTCAGTGAAATTAGGAAAAAATAGCATGATGGATGTAACATACAAAGGTAAAATAAAACTATGGATAAATGGTGTTATCATTAGTACCACATATGTGTTATATGTTCCAGAGTCAAGAAATAATATTTTGAGCATAGGACAGTTGCAAAAGAGGGGGTTGGCAATTTTGATTAAGAGAGGGGCCTGGAAAATCTATCATCTTGACAAGAGTTTGATAATTTTTATAGACAAGAGTGCAAAAAGATTTATTTTGCATGTTGAACCACAATGACATATAAATAATAGCAGAGCAAGTGTCTTTTCACAAGCTTTCAAATTTTGTCTCATTTTTGGCATCGGAGATATGGACACCTAAGTTACAAGGGATTAAGAACCTTAGAGAAGAAGAAAATAGTATGTGGTCTCCCTAAGTATCCTAAATAAAATGAGTTGTGTACTGATTGCATTGTTGGAAAACCTCTTTGTAATCCCATACCAAAAAATAGTTCTTGTAGAGCAAGTTGGGTATTAGAGCTTATTCACGAACACCTCCTTCTAACAAAAATAAAAAATACACTTTGTACTTTATTGATAACTATAGCATAAAATTGTAGATGCATTACTTGATGGAAACATCAAAAGCATTTAATCACTTCAAGTGCTTTAAAAAGGTGGTGGAGAAAGAGACGGGTTAACTTATCCAATGTCTACATAGTGATAGAAGAGGTGAGTTCACCTCTTTTGAATTCAACAATTTTTGCAGGTGAGTTCAACTCTTATGGTTTATATAAATTCTTTAATGTATTAAATCATATTTAATTCTTATATTCATGGGAAAATTACTAATACATTTAGATCTTCTCTCTCGAGTGAGATCTAAATGTGAATTAGATAACATTGATCATTCGCAAGATATTATCTAACCTACCAATATATCGATCTAGCAGGTTTGTATTATACATTTCTAATATGTTAATCAATTAACCCTTCTCAAGTGATAACTAATTAACTACACATATGTAATTGCTGGCCAAACAATTTCACAAGACAATTATATCAAGGAAGCATAAACAAATAAAGGAAGGGAATAATAATATAAATCAAAACTATATGAACCCATAATTGTATAAACCCTAGAATCTATGGGAACGAGTTGGCAATTAGAGATATATGGGAACAAAAAATAAGTAGAAATAGATATCAAATCAAATTTAAACAACTAAGGATATTAAGAGATTATATGGATTTTAGGACATGCATTCATATGGTTTATACGAGTTTTTTTAATGTATCAAACCATATTTAATTCCTATATTTGTAGGAGAATAATTAATATATCTAGATCCTCTCTCTCGAGTTATTCTAAATGTAGATTAGATAACAATGATCATTCTCAAAATATTATCTAACTCCCAATCGTGTTTATGATCTATTCTCATCACAATACTTACCAATCTTCCGATCTAGTAAGTTCATGTTATGCATTCAGGATCAATTAATCAATTACTCCCTTCCAAGCAATAATGGATTACTAAACATACACAATTATTCACGACATAATTTCATACGTAATTCAAATCAAGGAAACATAAAAAATATAGAAAGAAAATAATACAATTAAAGAAAAAAATGAATTCATAATCATGCAGGCCCCATAATCATTAGATGTTTAGACACTCATATTCAATACATAATCCATGGAAAACATATTGATACTCATATCTAACATATAAGAACAAAAGAAAAGAAGAATATTGAAGCCAAACGATCTTCGTTTCTCCCTCTCTCGCTCTCATGACTTGGTTGATTAATCCTTCTTTGTATACTTATTTCTAACTCTAAAATTTGATGTAAAATATGATATGAAATTTGTTGTCCTTTGTAATTCCTGATAAGGAGGAAATTGTGCATAATTTTAATTGATAAAATTGTATTTTTAATGCAATTAATTCGTGTGCACTCTCTATTTCATACTTATTTAATGTTTCGACAAGAACTACTTCCTTTTTGTTTTTGTGGATATTTGCAGCACTTCTGGATAATTTTATACAATAATCCACATAAGCCCAAGAAGTTTATGGGCTGAAATAGTTTTGGACTTAATTAATTAATTAAGCCCAAAACTTAATTGAAGCCCATAAATGGAATTAGGGCAAAATGACAAGTATAAAAGGAAGATTGAAGGCAAGCAGGAGATTCATTCTGGAATTGAGGGTGCCAACAAAAAAACAAAGGGGGAGACTCCAGGAGACATGGAGAGAGAGCAAGGGGACAGATTCACGGAGTCTTTTGTGGATTTGGGTTTATTCCTCCCTTCTTATCTTTGTTTTAATGTCTTTCATTTGGATGATTTTAATTTTTAGACACGTGATGTGTAACTAAATTTTATATTCCGGTTTAGGGAATGTTTGAACCCTATTTCAATATCATGTGATTTATATTTTCGTGACACCATATTGATTTAATATGTACGAATTTATTATGTTGATGGGTTGAATTGATTTATAATATATATATTGTTAATTGTGACTGATCACCCCAATTGATAGTTTATATGTTTAGGGCTAGGGTTTAAATTGCAATCCGTAATTGTTGTGATCTTGAACCCGTCTGTAGCAACTAATAATTTATATTATTAGAATCAACATCATTCCGGATTAATTGAATCGAGCGTGTGAATTCAATAACCTGCCTACCCTATTATCCTAATTGATAATGCATTTAACGAATTAAATCCAAAGAGCGTATTTTGGACTGTTCGATTAAATAGGGTAATTAGAGAGCTTATTCTAATTAATTACACTTAAGGGATAAAGCGAATCAACAGAGCTTGTTGTTGGTTTAGGGGTAGGAATTCTACAATTAAATTAATAATGTGTCGCATAATCATATGATTTGGAATAGGGGGAAAACTGAACCATGAACCGGAATTGATTCCTATTACTGTCTGCCTTCTGTTTAATTACTTGATTTTTATTTATTAGAGTAGATTTTATTTTATTAATTTAGTAAACAAAATTCATCAACACCCCCCTTTTTATTTGCATTCGTAAATTAGCATAAAAAGATATACAAATAATTCAACCGTTCTCTGTGGGATCGACCCATACTTTCCACTACTACAAAATAGTAGAGGAAAGCGAGGTAAAATAATATAATTAATCAACACTTACTTCCCACTACTACAAAATAGTAGAGGAAAGCGAGGTAAAATAATATAATTAATTTTGACGTGCCTCGACAGCACGGTCAATTCCCAAGCTTCTTCTTTTATAGACAGTAACTGAGGTTTTCATAGTTGTCATATCTTTGTATTGGAATGAGAAGATGTGCATGAATCACGCCAAATCATGATAGCTAAGATCATATCTCGAGATGAAGCATGGTTCGTGCAAAGCAAGCATAGACCTTGCTTTATGATGCTCAAATATGGGTTATTCAGATCTAAAGAAACGGTTCGTGCAAAGCAAGCACGGGCCGTGCTTCATGAGGCTCAGATATGGGTTGTTCAGATCTAAAGCACAGACCGAGCAAGGGCTTGCACCGGTCATGCTCTTAGTCGCGCCTTTGGGGTTCTTTCTCGATTTACGTGCATGGCTTGTGTGACTTGGGACGTGGTCTATACACCCTTAATTGATGTTTGCAATTTTATTTCACTTAAAATATGACTCGCAAGTGCACAAGGTAAATTACAGTAAAATATGATGAGAATAATTGTCGTATTCACAGGGATTGTATATTGTAAAATCAACTAAGTATTTGTTTATGATAGTTTCCTTATCTAAAGAATTCAATTAATGGAATGAGTTTTATAAAACAAACTAAAACAAATAAAGAGAAGAAATAGATAATAAAGCAAGTCAAACAACTAAAGATATTCAGAGATTATTGATTCGAGGGACATGCATTCATATGGCTCATATGAGTTCTTTTAATGTATCAAATCATATTTAATTACTATATTTGGATGAGGATCACTAAGATATTTGGATCCTCTCTCTCGAGTTTGATCTAAAGTAGATTAGACAACACTGATTATTCTCAAGATATTATCTAACTCTCAATCGTACCAAGGATCTATTCTCATCATAATACTTACCACTCTCTCGATCTAGCAAGTTTTATGTTATGCATTCCTAATCCGTTAACCAATTACTCCTTCTCGGGTAATAATGGATTAACTACACATATGCAATTAGTCCTCACATAATTCCATGTGATATTCAAATCAAGGAAGCATAAACAAATATAGGAAGGGAAATAATATCATTAAAGAAAAATATATGAATCCATAATTATGCACTCCCTAGAATCACTAGATGTTTAGCCACATATATTCAATACATAATCCATAGGAAACATATTGATAATCATGGCTAACATAAAAAGAACAAAAGAAAAGAAGACTATTGAAGCCCAAACAATCTCTCTCTCTTTGATGACTTGATTAGAAGATCCTCCTTTGTATCCTTGTTTCTAACCCTATAATCTAATGTAGCTCCTCCTTTTATAGACAATTTCTAGGATTTTGATAGTCACCGTATCTCTGTTTGGAATGAGAAGATATGCCAAAATCATACCAAATCAAGAAGATATGCCTGAATCACACCAAATCAAGAAGATATGCCCGAATCACACCAAATCGCAACGGTTAAGATCATATCACAAGGATAAGCACGGTCCATGTGACTTGAGACATGGTCTATACATCCTTAATTATCTGTTTTTCCGTCAAAACTTCAACAAACACATGAAGTAACAAAATATAACAAAATCATGATGAACTCGTCACTTAGGTACATGCAATTGCCTAAAAACTATACATAATAACCCCAAATTGCACGTAAATTCTATGTTTATCAATTGTCTGTATATATTAGGTACAAGCAATTGCCTAAAAATTATGCATAATAACGCCTAAATTTACGTAAATCTTATGTTTATAATTTCTATTCTTTGTTTGTTATATTTCATTTATACTACAAATCAAAAATATTTGACTCTTTAGATAAAGGGAATATTATAGACGAGTACTTAGTTGATTTTACTATAGGCAGTCCATGTGGATACGATACCTATTCTTGTCAGGGTTTTACTATAAATCTCCTCTTGCACTTGCGAGTTGTTTTAAGTGAATATCTCTTTTTTAACAAGATGATCCCCAAAAATCTTCTTCGAAAAAAAAGGATAAGTACAAATTGTGATCCCGCGCATAGTCTGTGCTATTTCTAATGTTGGTTTTTCTGTCAAAACTTCAACAAACCCGTGACATAACATAATATAACAAAATCATTATAAACTCATTACTTAGGTACATGCAATTTCCTAAAAACTATGCACAATGACTTTGAATTGCACATAAACTCTCTGTTTATCAGGACCAATAGGGGGGAAAGAGAGGAAAATGTTTCTCCACACAATGGAGACAGTGAGGATAGTGGAGTTAGAAGAGATGGTGAGAGAGTAAGGTAGCCACCATCATAGATGAAAGACTATGTTAGTGAGGAAAGTCTTTACGTACAAAAGAATAAACTAATATGACACTAATAGAGTCAAATGATCCATTGTACTATGATGAGGCGGTTAAGAATGCAAGTTGGAGGATGGATGTGGACAATGAAATCGAGGCTATAGAAAAAAGAAAAAAAAAAAAAAAAGACATGGAAATTGGTTCAACTACTAGTTGGAGCCAAGAAAACTGGAGTAAAATGGGTTTATAACACCAAGTACAGTAAGCATGGATATGCTTAGAGATTGATAAGCATAATGCATGCTTGGTTGCAAAAGGGTACTCTCAAAAGCATGAAATTAATTATACAAAATTTTACGCACCTGTAACGAGAATGGATATTGTGAGGATGATCATTTCTTTAACTGCACAAAATGGGTGGAATATTTTTCAGTTAAATGTTTAATCAACTTTTCAACATGGTGAGCTCAGTGAAGACGTCTACGTGGGGCAGCCAAGGGATTATGAAAGGAAGGATAATGAGTACTTGGTGTATAAGCTTCACAAAGCATCATATGGACTAAAACAAGCTCCACGAGATTGGTTTAGTCGGATTGAAGTGCACTTTTTCGAGGAAGGCTTTGAAAAAATGTGACAATGAGTATACTTTGTTCACCAAAAGAAGCAAATAAGGGAGAATTATCATTTTAAGTATTTTAGTTTATGATTTATTTTTTACTGGTGATAATGAAGTTATGTTATCATAATTTAAGAGTTGTATGGTGAAAGAATTTGACATGTCTAATTTGGAAAATATGAGGTTTTTCCTTGGTATTGAAGTATTACAAAAATTTTATGACATTAGTATATGCGAAAGGAAATATGCTTTAGAGATATTAAAGAGATTCAGCATGTTGGAGCATGACTCGGTCAATAGTCCAATAGTTCCAGTTTGTAAAGTGAGCAAAGATGAAAATGGTATTGTTGTTGATGAAACCTATTACAAGCAATTAGTAGGAAGCTTAATGTATCTCACTGCTACAAGTCCTTATATGATTTTTGTCACGTGTCTTATTAGAAGATAGATGTTGAGGCCTACAGAACTACAATTTCAAGTGGCAAAAACTTCAATCTATGGGTTTCACTATATAAAGGGGATGGTGAATTATTAGCATTTACAGATAGTGATTATGTTGGTGATGTGGATGATAGGAAGAGTACGTCTGGATATGTATTTGTGTTAAGTTCTGGAGCAGTGTCATGGTGTTCTGGAGTAGCTCGTGCTTGTCAAGCAATTTAGATTGGTAGAATTTTAAAAGAGATAGGATGCTCAGTTGGGGTTTGTATTTCCATAAAGTGCGACAATAGTTCCACAATCAAGTTGTCTAAAAATCTTGTGATGCATGGCCGCAACAAACATATCGATATGCAGTTTTATTTTTTGAGAAATCTTGCAAAGGATGGTTCAACTGAAATAATGCATTGTGGGAGAGATATAATGTTGCATATTTGATCACGAAATCTTTGAAACTTGATGTTTTTTTTAAGCTTCGAAGGTTGTTGAGAGTGTATGAAGTGTCTAATAAACTAAGTACTTGAAAATGTTTAAAGGGAGGCAATAATTAGTCAAATGCTTGTGCTTAGGATTTCAGTTGGTTTGATTTTAGGGTGTTGAATATTTCTTAGCTACTTAAACCACGTTGTTTTAGTTGAGCAAATAGTAGGCTGCAATTTCTCGTTTTTGTTATTTGTACATTATATTTAAACCATCCTTTGCTATTAATATGTTAAGTCATTCATTGAAGTTTGTTGTGTTCTTATTTATTATTCTAAGCTCCCAACAATTCCTTTATTAATTTAAAAGTTTTTAAAAATTCCACAATATGACAAGAATGCTTGACTTTTCCTGTCAAAAGATCTTCCACAAATGATCAATAGTTTCATAAATTCAAGCCCGATCAAAGGTATCTCGATTAGTCTCGTCTGGAGATTTCACGTACCATCTTTTGAGGCGAGCTGAAGCTTTTAGTACCTAAAGGTGTATAAACTTGGATTAAATAGCCACATGTTTTTATGCGTATCACTCAATGTTGAAGGTTAAATTTAGGAAAAATATATACCTCTTCATCCCAGTTTGTCCTCCACATCATGAAGCTCAGTGCAAGTGTCTCAGCGACAATACCACATAGCATTCCAATCCATAGGCCCTGTCCAAATATTGACAGTAATTATGTTTGTCCAAGAATCTCCGTCATTTGAGTAATGTTGCAAAGTAACTATATAAGCATATTTTTTCATTTTATGCCGGTAAATTTAAGTTCTATTTAATATATAATGACTTTTAACTTTATTCTTTTTAATGATCTCTAACTTTTAATTTGTAGAATTTATACTCAATTTTACTGGAATTCTAAGAACTTGCAAAAATTGCTAACATGATACTCTTAATTTTATTTGTCGTGTAGGCAACCCAAGTATAATTTTGACTAATGTTTTAAATTCTGACAAAATCATATGTAAATTAAATAAATTAAAAGTTAAGGTTATTATAAAGACTTCATAAACTTAAAATTCATATAGTGTACATAATAAGTTCTGTTCAGAAACAAGGAATGGTTAATTACCTTTACTTGAAAATGAAGGACATATCCAAACACCATTCCAATTGGAAATCCGATCATATAGAAGCAAACAACGTTAATAATTGCTACTGTGGCTTGCATGCCAGCTCCAATTGCGACCCCTGTGTTAAGTTGCGAAAAATAATAGATTATATATATGCAGATATGCATGTGAGACTCTTTATTTATATTGTATTTTATTTCATGTTTTAATTTTATTAATACACGTCATGTGTATAGAATAATTTCAACATGAACACATGAAATGTAATAAATTATAAGATAAACTATAAAATAAAATGAATGATCGTGCAAGCCTTAAAAAACCAATGCTATTAATAGAAAAGGAAAAGAGAGAACCTGAGAATACAGGATAGATGCTATTGAACAACATGGAGAAAGCAAGAAGAACAGAAAGATCTCCCACGCTCTCTACAACTATCTCATCATCAGAGAATAAATATCCAATTTTATTTCCAAAAACCAAACAAAGAATCCAGAATGCTATCCCTATCAGAATCGAAGTACTGAGAAGGACTTTGATCGAAAATTTTACAGCTTTGGCATCTCCTTTTCCCAGCTCATTTGCAACACGAACACTGTCCATATCAGTTAGTTAGACAGTTTAATAGTTGAACTAATAAAACAAGATCTTGACTTTTGAAAATAGACTTTTTCTGACATAAAAAGTATTTTTGAAATATAATTATTTATTTTTTTTTAGATTGAAGGAGTATAATTATGTATGTATTAGCAGGGATTTGCAAGAAAGTATATGTGCGCGTACCACGCAGCGCCAAGAATGCCCAAGGATATCATGAACTCCCATCCATTGATGTTTAGGCTGCATATTTACTTTTACTTGTTAATTTCATACAATAGAGGGAAAAGGGAAGGATAATTTCAATTTATGTACGTTAACTTTTGTTTTTTTCAATATATGATATTTAAATTTATATATTTTTTATATGTAATTAAAAATTTTGTACGTCGGGTGCACCGTGCAACCCGATATACAATATTACTTGTTTAACAAAGAAATATTAATTATTTACTTAAAAAATAGTGCTGCTGATTTGTTACCTTAAAAAAAATTAGTAATATTTTTTAGTTAAATAAATAATGTTTGAGCAGGTTCACGGAGCACCCGATGCACAAGAGATTTATTTTTTTATAATAATATTTATATTTTGATTTTATTTCATTTATATCAAATTTTGCATAAACTTTAATAACTCATTACATTTCTAACGTGACAATGTTAATTTCACTTGTCATGTAAGCAGTCTGACAGTCATGTCAATTATTTTTGGTAAAATTTTGAAATTTAAGCAAAATGAGAAAATAAAAAGTTAGATATTTTATATAAAAACGAGTAAAATAGAGTTAAAATATTAGATAATGCCAAAGTTAATAGTTATAAAATGAAATTTTCACTACTGCATATTCAACTCTTACCATATAGAGAATGCAGATATGGCAACCTCTGCATTTTTCATATATCCTGCTGCCAACACCAAAACGGCGTAGTACCATAGCTCCAGACTATATATATCAAAACAGACAAAAAGTTGTTAGATAACATATAATCTGGATATTAGAGTTTGTCATTCTTTTCTTTCTCACTTTTTAACAAACTAGCAAGTAACACTTGAATCATAAATTTCCCTAAAATATAATTATTTTAATTTTATTAAAAATATTTACTTAATACTTAAATTTGCATTAAAATATGATGATATTTCATAAAAATACTAATTGCTAAATAATTTATAATTAAATATTTAAATCATTATTCTGAATTTCATCATAAATATATATATATGAAACCGTATATATAGAATGTTAAAAGTTTTATGAACTGCAAAGTTTCATATTAATTAAAAAATACAAAAATAAGTGAAATTCTTCCTTGAGCAATAAACTACAACACTATTTTGGTTTTCATTATAATTCTCATCTTTATAAATAGTAAAAGTAGTAATATACAATAATAATAATAATAATAATAATAATAATAATTGTATAGTAGATAGCACATGATTAATATATACACACACACACACTAGATAACTCTCCCACTTAAATTAATTGCAATAATGTCAGAAAACTACTTTTAAATCGAAATTGGATCCTCTAGAATACTTTATTGTGAAATTCAAAGAGAGAATGACATAGTATAGAAAATGAATAAAATATTAAAAATATGAGATCCACATACTTTTAATATTAATGTGTCTTTCTCTTTCTAAACTTTATAAGAAATTCATGAAAGAAAATGTAGAAAATCCAATTCCTTTTGAATTAGTACCCTTGAAGAGAAATAATGTTAATGCAAAATTTTATTTTATATCCATTGTTTTAATCTTATTCAATATTTGATCTTCAATTTTAGGGATTTTTTATATAATTATCTGTAAATTAAAAAAATAAATTAATGAGGTGGCAGTGGAGCTACGTGTATCAAGTAAAACTATGAGTAATTCCGCACCATGTAATTAAAAACATGCATGCATCTGATTTTATGGATAAAACAGAATTTTACCAGACCATGAAACCCGAGGATATGGAGAGCTTGACGATGGGAACGATGTCTTTGAATGCAGCAGAGGAGAAACCTTTCCAAGAGTGGGGGCACCAACCCCCAAAGACGTAGATAAACTCTCCAAACACAACAATATACTGAGATATGGATACTGCAGCCATAGCCCCACCAACCCCCCATCTAACAAGGAACCAAGACAAAGGAATGTGGATCAGAAACTGCACAACTGATAGATAGGCCACTATCAAGTTTTTGTGCTGTGCTTGCAGAAACATTTCCATTGTCAAGCTGAAAACAAGGCCGTAGCAGCTCGGAATGAACCACAGGGAAATATATCCGGCAGACTCTGCGATGGCCGCTTCCTGGCCAAGCAGCTTAAAGATGGAGGTGCCACAGAAAAAAATAGGCAGTAACACGGTTAGTGTAGCAAGATCAACCAGCCAAGATCGCTGCAAGAAAATACCCATCATATGGTACTGTTTTGCCCCAAATGCTTGCCCACACAGTGTTTCAGTTGCACTGGACATTCCTATCTGCATGTACATACAACGTCCTACTTCACTAATACTCAGTCAGAAATAATAATTAAGGAAATAAAGGAGATGTTATTACCAGAGCTCCACTGATAAATCGGACATAGAGGGACTGGACAAGAGCATAACCAGCAAGATCCACAGAACTTATGTGCCCAATAAAGGTCTGCGTCACTATTATGGTGCCGAATGACGCAAGTCGTGACATCACACCGGGCAGTGCAACCCTCCATATCTTCTTCGATTCTTCACAAACTGATCTAATTCCTTTCAAATCACTCTTATCCTCTGCGAGGAGTCTCTCTTGCATTCCATTGTCCATGGCTACCTATATAGATATATATATATATATATATATATATGTATAGAAAATAAATTAATTGCTAGCATAAAAGGAATTACAATCCATCCAAGTAGTATACGGACACACATTACCAAATTTGCCTTAAGAATTCCTGAAAGCGGTTAGTTTATCAGAGGAAGAAAAGATTAAGGAAACCCACAATTCAGTAGTATTACATACATGCATATATATATATATATGTATATACAGGGGGAGAGAGAGAGAGAGAGAGAGAGAGAGGGAGGGAGGGAGGGAAAGTACGTTATGAAGTGATAATTGGGTTTGGAGTCCCAGCAGATTGTGTTAGAGATTGCTTCTTCATCTACACGTGACTTTATAGGTGTAAGCCCAACTAAAAGTCTTCAATCCCCACTACTAAACATCAAATAATGAATTCACAAACAAAATACGTTTGGTAGCGCAATCAACTCTGATTTCACCAGCTCTCTTTTTCTGCTTTCAATTTAATCTCTTTTTAGAAGGATATGGACCCATGGATCGTACACAAAGATTATTTGAGATTTTTTTTATGAGTTTAAGTGAGTTGACAAAAATTCAAACTCTTGAAACTCTTGAAATTTTATGAATTTAAGTAGAAGTGCCATGCATGTAGATGTGATAAACAATCTTGTTAAATGATTATTATTATTATTGTTATTATTATTATTATTATTATTATTATTAATTTTAGTATATGTGGAAATACTGTCATCTTTAACGATATGGTTAAAGGGTAGTTGGAAGTTGGAAATGGTGTCCCAATGTATGGCATAGTTAAAGAGGCCTGTAAACTAAAAATAAATCCTCGCTTGAAGAAATGAGACGTGATCATATTAGAAATAAACATGATAATTAACAAGACCTGGTCACATTAGTTATAAACATATTTTATTCTAGCTATTATGCATAAATATTTTAACAATCCCTATCAGGACAACTAAATAAGATTACTGCAATAGTTAACTTATTGAAGAATCGAAGAAGATATATACGGAGTGTTGCATTGCCCAGTCTGTGGTTTATATATTTTGTATTGCACCAGTTTTTGCACAATAAATATTTATAACAATCTTTTAATTGTAGTAAACCTTCTCTAAATTTTTATGTGGTGTGAATCTTTATTCGCAATATGGAAGGGTAGGTGGAAGTTGGAACATGATACATAATTATAATAATAGTAATAGTATTAGTAATAATAATAATAATAAATAAATAAATAATAAAGATATATGTAGGCCTACATTATTGATTGAGAACTTATTTGCTATATCTTTTGAAAGATTTTTCATGTATTTTCTATGATCCCTTGAGTATATTTTATTGAGTTAATTTCATTTTGTAACTAATTTTAGGTGAAGATTGCAAAGGTGGAGAAAAAGTAGAATTTTGGAAGAGTTGAAGCAACAGACATACTTGCTGGATGATCGGTATGCCCTTACCAACCGACTTGGTGTGAAGAAACTTTTGACAGCCCATAAATTAATTTCAGGGCATACTTCTATTCCACAATTGGATCGCACACGAGATTAGATAACATGATACGGGCTTAGACTTTTAGTTATGGACTGTATTAGTCATAAATAATGCTTTCTTGCTTTCCAAGATATATATATATATATATATATATATATATATATTGTAAGTAGGGTTTTATTTTTAAAATAACTTATCTTAGTCCCTTCTCTAAGAAAACAAGAGGAAGCTCGGTTTTCTCTCTTTGTATTCATTTTGTTGCTTAATTTTAGTATGAATTCTAGCTAAACTCTTCTTATTCGATATGATTAATGTAACTGTAGGTAATCTATTTTAGGAGATCGAATTTGTTCGTATACTTTATTCTATGCATGCATCTGTGATTCTCTAATCTTAGTGTTGTTAATTGTTTCAGTTCTACTGGGTAGTTCAAAATATTTAGTAGTCCGAATTAACTAGTAGCCAATTATATCGATCATTCGTAATTGTGATTTAGAATTAATTAGTAATAAATTGATTCTTCAGGATCAAGGATGATCAATCTTAATTCGTTAATCCTACGTCAGAGTTTACTGGTTTTGAACTGAGTCTCTCTAATTATTAATGATGTCGGTTCATTAAATTCGTAGAGCGTCTCTCGGGTTGTCAGTCGATTATGAAAATAATTGGTGAAGCGTATCGAGAAATTAAGGAGAGATAAGATCACGTAGGCCTACTAATATATTATTTGTTTATTATTATTATTAATAATTTTGGTTTGTTGAAATACTGTCATCTCTTACTTATCGTCTTTATATATAATGTTCCTAGTTCCAGCTACTCTTTGGCAATGTGATCAAGCGATGGGTCAGAAAGGATTTCCTTGTCTCTTGCGAACAGACAGGTCACTAATATAGTAATCTTATTTAATTCAGCAATTATCGATATAAATTCACACGTCACACACAGTCATACTTGGGGTACTCCACAAGCCACATTACCTTTATTTTATATTATATTTTTGTATATCTTTCCAAATTTTATATATTCTATTGTTGCTAAACATTCATTATGGATTTTGACAAAATAACAGCTAAGAATGTCTATATGGTTTGAGTTGGCGAATCATAACTAAATTAGCATTTTTCTTTATATATACGTAAAAGTTTATATTTATATTTATGGGTCAATTTCTATAGTTCAGTAATTAATTATGTTTAGCCCCCTTCATGATCATTGAATATTACACAAAGTCATTAATTTACCCTAAAAAATGTTACATGTTATCATTTATTTTCATGTCATTGCATATTTAAAGATAAATCTATAAATAATATATATAGAAACATTAATGCATATTAATTGTGACAATTTTATTCCATTAATTTAGTTAATACAACCTCATTAATAAAATTTAGCATAATTATTACTTAATATGAAATTTATTACTTCATATATATAAAGCAATATTAAATAGATAGAAATAAATGGAAGATTAATGGGATTCCTAACTTCAAATATTTTAATAATAATTAAGATATATTTTTATAACTTTAAAATATTTTAAGGATAATTATATGATGTATTTTATATATAAGACACAATAATATGTATATATTCTTTAATTTTGAAATTAGTAACTGTAATTTTTTAAATATAGAAATATTAATCTCATTAGCTCATTGACAAATTAATATAATCAAATCATTTCAGGTATGTTTAACTTTAATAATTTAATATTTGCAGACATAAAGTAATTTTTAGATATTTATGCAAGTTTTGTCATTATTCATAATTTGAATGGGGCTGAAGCTGTGGTTAAAAAAAAAAAAAAAAGGAAATTTTGTTATGTATTTGGACTGTTGGATGGTGGGCTTCGATGTAATACATAAGACTAATCAATACATTATATTAAATACAGTTATATTTATAGTGAATTTATTTTCTTGTCACGTAAAGAATTATTAATTCTATCAATATTTATTACAATTAAAGAAAATAATTAGAATTATTATCAATATACATTTTAAATTCACATGTTTAAGTATGTAGTAGAAAGGGCCATAAGACTACTAAAATCCCACGTGAAGTTCACGGTTGGTGTACCATGCAAACAAATACTAATATAATGCACCCTAATTAATTTTATAGCTCAATAATTAGTTAATTAATGTTCATCATTGAATATTTACATTAGCAATTTTTGTAAGAAGAAAATAAAGTTGATGTTTCCTTACACTGTTACATCTAACTCTCTTAATTAGGGATAACTCTCTTAACATAAAAGGTGATGTTATATTTTTTAGAGGCTGCAGTTGTTCTACAAACATATTTTACCTTAGTGGTTGAAGAAAATTAGTATAACTATTATTAATATAATTTTAAATTCACATAAATTCTGGTTAAGTATCGGGTAGACACTGACATTTAATTCATCAATATATATTAGTGGTTCAAGAAAATTAATCTAAGTATTATTACTATAATTTTAAATTCACATAAAATTAGGTTAAGTATCCGGTAGACAGCGGCATTCATTGAAATCCCACTTGACCCTTCACGTCTATATAGTTGGTGTATCATGCAAGCAAATATCACGTGAGTTACAACATTTGCAGCTTACCTTAGTTGGAATAGAGATATAGTTGGCGTATACTTCTAAAATGGTATAGGTCGATATCTTATCTGTTAAAATAAGATATAAGATGTAGAAAGTATAATTGTTTTTTATTGATTATTTAAATTAAATTTTAATATTATTGTGTCTAAATTATTTATATTGAATATTAGCTACAAGTACAATTTATTATATAATTAATAAATTTATTATAGAAACAAGTCCTCTTATTTTGACACCAACTTTTATATTACACGAGGAGGTCTACATAATTCTTGTCATTCTTATTGTGGAAATGCGTGAGCAGTGAACCAAGATTTGGCATCCATTCTTCCTTTCTATTAACTCATCAAGCTAAACTCATATATTACCGAATACTGCAAACTCAATACTGTCTTAACCACCATCACCATGTCCACTGTTGTTGAAAACTCCAGAATCTCCCCTCCGCCAGGCACCACGCCGGAGTTTTCAGTTCCGATGGTGTTTTTCGATATGTTATGGTACGGTTTAGTCGCCAATCAAAGTGTTCTCTTCTTCGAGTTCCCTGATTGTTCGGAATCCCATTTTTTGGATACCATTGTTCCTGACCTCAAAGTCTCTCTCTCTCTCTCACTCTCACCCATTTTCTCCCACTTGCTGGAAACATCATTCACCCTTTAAACCCAGATGATCATAAACCCATCATACGTTATGAATCCGGCGATTCAGTTTCTTTTACTGTTTCCAAATCCCTCGCTGATGATTTCAATCACCTAACGGGAAACCATCCCCGGAGCTGTGATGAATTTTATGCTTTTGCGCCTCAGCTGCCGCCGACAACCCCTTCGGAGAACTCAATTTCCTGCCCGGTTTTGGCTCTGCAAGTAACACTCTTCCCTGGGCGAGGATTATGCATTGGTTTTATAACTCATCACGCCGTTGTCGATGCCAGCACGGTGGCGCGTTTTATTCACGCCTGGGCTCTCATCAACAGAACCAGAAGCAGCCAGCCAGATAAAATCATTACTCTATTGACAGAGGGACTGTTAAGTATCCCACATCGGTTAAGGTAAGTGTCTTGGGTAAGGCTTGTAAACTTGGGCAATCCTCTCACTTATAACCTGGGTTTTAAGTGGTGAGTTAGGCCTTTATGCTCAATATGGTATCAGAGCCTTCCTTAACTCGATGCCTCGCTCTTCCCGAGCCAACACTGCCACGCCCAAGCCATCACGCATGAGTAAGACATGAGGGCTCGCAGTGAGGGAGGATGTTAAGTATCCCACATCGGTTAAGGTTATGCTCAATGGGTTGGATTCAATATAGGATTCAATATACTGGGAAAAATTAGTAAAGCTTGGTCGCTCAGTGGAGCCACCGCCGGTGAAGTTACCGATCAATAAGCTCCGGACAACGTTTGTTTTGAAGAAGGATGAAATTCAAGGGCTCAAGGACTTGTTGCTGGCCAAGTGCCCCACCATGTCTCATCTATCATCCTTCACTGCCGTATGTGCGCTCGTATGGGTTTGCTCATCACAATCGGCCGCCCTAGGGGGAGAAGAGGTGTCAGACGACGAGCCCGAGTGCTTTGGTTTCTCGGCAGATTGCCGTAGAAGGCTGAAACCACCATTGCCAGCGAATTACTTCGGCAACTGTATTTCACTTTTAAGGACCTCAGAGTTGAAGCATGGGGTAGTAAAGGGGCCTTACGGGTTTGTGATGGCGGCTAAGGCCATTGGAAAGGCCATTAAAGAAAATGTGAACAATGAGGAGAAAGCTGGAACCCTGTACGGAGCTGAAAATTGGCCGGAGGAGTTCTGGAACTGGACTGGAAAACGGCAGTATGGGGTGGCGGGATCGCCGAGATTCGACTTCTATGCGGCAGATTATGGGTGGGGACGGCCGAGCAAGTTTGAAGTGTTTTCTACTGATGGTGGTGGAGCTATATCACTCTGCAAATCTAGGGATTTCGAGGGCGGTTTGGAAATAGGCTTGACCAAACCAGCCCTTCAAATGGATGCATTTGCAAGAGTGTTCCGTCGGATTCTCATCGATTTGTTGCCATAAAAACATCTATCTGTTTGTGAGTTACTATTATCTACTTCGTTTTGTGTTTAGTTTCAAGTTTATGTGGCTTGCAGTCACAATTACTGCCGCCGTTCTGTCAGTTTTTTTATTTTTGCTATAATTTATGAGCATGTGTTCTTTCTTTCACTTTTCTTTTACCGCTTCCCTTTATCATATTAGACTTATTTATTTAAAAAATATTTTTTAAAAAATAAAAAATGAGTAATAATATTTTTTACGTAAATAAATAATATGATTTAGTTAAACAAGTTATATTATATATTAATTTGCTTGATGGTTATTACTCAAATACGTATGGAATAATATTTTTATAATTATAATATACACATTTCAATTACATGAAATATTAGAATCTCTTTATATACAATATTTTTAATCCTATTACTAAGTTGATCGTCATTGTCACCCAAAAAAAAAAAATTAATAAAATAAAATAAAATCCCACCACCATTAATTAGTCCCCCACTGCCGGATCATCACTTAGTTCATTACTCCAATCAAGTTTTATAATAATTGTTTTATGGTATCAGATCAATAATAATTTTGAAATCTAAACATTATTTAAAACACTAAATTAATATCCAAAAAAAGTTATTTAACCAAACTCTTTATTAATAACTTAGGAATGTCAACATCTACGTATGTACACACACATCTGTATAATACATTTGGTGCAACCCATTTTTTGCTTCTTCACTTCTTCAACTAATTAAATTTAAAGAAAGTACAAATCCAATTAGTATAGTTCATGATATATTTTAACCATGCTAAGAGATGATAATAAATCAATTTTGTAGCCTATAGGTTTGTCTTGCAAGATCTGCAACCACTAGAACATCTTCTTTCTGAGTCTAGAAATAATAGAGAAGGGTTGATATTTGCAAGATCTGCAACCACTAAATATACGATGAAGTTAGTAGAAATTGAGCAACAGCTGGATCATATTTGATAGGTATAGGTTAGATATTACATAGTTTTTATTTTTATATTGCTAGATATCATCTATGTATTCCAAACTCGTTATTTATGTATCTCAATTGTGATCAATCTATTGCCTTTTTAGTTACGAAATTCAGTAAGAGATACTTATCTAATCAAAGATCATTCTAAACGCAACCATCAAATTTCCCTCTACAACCATCTACTCTTAAGTTCTCTACTCTACCCTTAAAAATATTTTTTTTTCCCAATTCACGACATCTATATTTTGTCAGCTAAGTTCTTTCTCTTTTCTATGATCTAGATGAATAAAATTTCCTCTCTCCATGATCACCACCATCTTCTTCCATTTTTGCCATCTTTTCCACATTCATGAAATTTTCCAACATCCAAAATAAATTTAATATATCTAAGCTCTTATTCTCATTTTGCAAAATTAGGAAGACTAATTTATCAAATTGTTCAACCGAAGAACTATATATTGGACTGCCTCAGTGCCCAAAACTTGAAAATTTCAAGCCAATTGACACAATAATACAACGTCACATGTCTAATTCCTCCAACAAATACCATGAAACTTATGAAATTACAAAAAATGTTATATAAGAAAGCAAGTGAAAAGAGAAAATACATGATGTGTCTAATTAGATCAATCTGAAATTCAGTTGATTTCATCCACACTTAATCTCAACTAAGAAACCACCTTCAATCCTAAGTCGTGATTGTTCCCTCAGTTTCCGGTCTCTTATTCATTGGAATATATAAAACACAGAAATTATGTGTTCTAATAATTAGGTAGTGTGTGTGGCCCTAAAACCCCAACATATATGTTGAAGTTGATATACAGAAAAGATACCGATCTTGTAGTATATATTTATAGTGAAATACTTGTGTTTCTAAGCAAGGAATTTATGATATGTGTGTGTGTGTGTGTGTGTGAGAGAGAGAGAGAGAGAAGAATTACAATCCGGCCATAAATTATTAGCAAATTTAAAATAAAACATACAAAGTATAAAATGTTATTAGTTGGTAGCTTAAATATGTGAAAGTTGTAGTTTTCTAGATACTGCCATCCATATGTGAAATTTTGGGTCTAATCACACACGTAAGCCACATACGTATTTTAAAAGCACACTTTAGTACATTCAGAAAATGAAAATTAATTCTAAAAATTTATCTGAAATTATAAAAATAAAAAATAAATTTAGAAAATAACAATATGCATTCTATATGAAAAAATCAATTTAGGAACGTATATATCATAGATATAGTACTGATTGAGTTTTTCTAAACGGAGCCTGGATACTTTATTTTTTGAGTCCAACCAAAGCCAACCATAGATTATCCTAATTGATAATATACTATGAATTCCCCCAAACAATGCACCTAATTGGAGCATCAATAACAAATTAATGGAAATTCAAAAAATACTAAAAATTAAAATTATTTAATGAAAAAAACTTTCGGTAAACTACAAATAATTTGGGATAATTAAAAAAAAAAAGAAAAAATTGTTTTCATTTGATTTTTGTTAATGTAATTTTACGATTTTTTGTTCTTTTCATTTTTTGTAGTTTCTTTATTATTGTTTTCATTTCAAAATTTCTATATGTTTCATAATTTATTTTACCTTTCAAAATTTATCTTTCATTTTCAAAAACTTATTTTGCAACTTTCAATTTTTCTTTTCAAATATTCAGAATTTATTTGTAATATTCATAATTTATTATTGTTAAATAAAAATGTGCATACATTTAATTGCTAAAATTATATTTTACTTCAATATATTTGAATGTATTTTATATTTTATATTTCAAAATTAATCTTTCATTTTCAAAAGCTTATTTTGAAAACCAAATACTTAAAATCCAACAGCCAATTAACACCAGTAGGATCTACTGGGCCAAAACGAAGAAATTAAAGTTGACTTTTCCATTTTTAGGGAGTTTTGTCCTTTGTGGACGAGATTTTGAGAAAGAGAAGGGACTATCTTTAGCAGACATTTTTTAGCAGAAGGCAGCGGCCATTTGTGAAGGGAAAGAGAAAGAGAGACAACACTTAGTAGCAGAAGAGAAGGAGAAGAAATATCGATTGTGCATGTGCTGTCGTTTGACGTTTAGTATTTTCATTTTTTTGTTTTATTTCGTTATTCTCAATTTATTAGATGAGGATGCGGATAGTGATCACATGATGTGTGGCTAGTTTCTTCTATTTTCAGTTCAGAGATGTTTGAACTCTATGTATGTGGATTTAAAATGATCATATGATGTGTGGCTAGTTTCTTCTATTTTCTGTTCAGAGATGTTTGAACTCTATGTATGTGGATTTAATCGTTTTATTACTTGTTTGATGTTTCCTCAAATTTGGTGCAATAATTAATTATCATATCGAATATAAATTTTATATTATGTATGATTATATGAGTGTGATTGATCACATCTTTTAGGTTTTCATATGTTAATTGCCAGGAGATAAGCTGTCATATGTAATTGTTCTTATTTCATTTCCACATGTAATAATTTATGATTAATTCATTAGTGATACCATAATTCAAGATTAATTGAATCAAACTTGTGTATTTAATAACTTGTCAACTATTTTATCCCAATTTGAATGAATTAAATCAAACTAGTATATTTTAAGTTAATCAATTAAATAGATTAATCAAAGAGCTTGTTTAGATTAATTATACTTACATTAAAATTATATCAGCAGAGTTTATTGTTGACTATTCGGTAGAGATTGTATGATTCAAAATGGAACGTGACAATAATTTAAAATTGTATCCAATAATAGATGGATAACTGATTTACGTAATGGGTATTGTTTATTATTTGAAAAATAAAATTGAATTTTATTTTACTTTATTGATCATCATTTTCAGAACACTAAATTTTTATAATAGTTAAATCCAACAAAACCTCCTAAAGCACAAGATTTTTCCATCTATTGTGCATGTAACTGAACTTGAACTAATATGTCCCTAACCATTTGAAGTCCTCTTACCTCTTAGGAATAACGAAAGTTTATCTATGATAATCTCAACAAAGTTGAATCCAACTCAAGAGGAGGTCTTATATATTAGAAGGAAGCTATGGGATGGATGATAGTTGATATAAAAAGAATAAGCCCATCTTTGGGCATGCACCGTATCCTACTAGAAGATAATGCTAAACTCACAAGAGAAGCACAGAGGCCTCTAAATCCTCCAATGATGGAAGTGGTTGAGAAAGAGATTTTTAAATAGCATGACGCGTGTATGATGGAAATGGGTAAAATAATTCTGGAGTTACTATGATTGAAAATAAGGCAGGTGAGTTAGTCCCTACTCGATTACAAATTGAGTGGATGATTTGTACTGATTTTTGTAAATTGATGAAATGACCCAGAATGACCACTTTCCCCTTTCCTTTATAGACAAAATACTTTCAGACTAATATAATTGTTGAAGACCAAAAGAAGACAACATTTCCATGCCCATTTGGAACATTCTCCTGGCGGTGAATACACTTCGATCTTTGCAATGGTCCAATAGCTTTTCAGATGTGCATGGGTAGTAGCTTTCAGATTACGTTGGAAATATCATATGCGTGTTAATGGACGATTTTAGCATATATGGGAACTCTTTTGAAATATCCATTGAAAACATTATTTTTATTTTAAATAGACGTGTTGAAACTAACCTTGTGCTCAACTAGAAAAACGGTCACTTCGTGGTAGAATAAGTTATAGTTTTAAGTTATATAGTTTCATTCAATGGAATTGACATTGATAAATCAAAAGTAGATATTATTAATACTTTACCTTATGATAAACATAGAATTTACATGCAATTCGGGATTATTATGCATAGTTTTTAGAAATTGCATGTACCTAAGTGACGAGTTTATAATAATTTTGTTATATTTTGCTACGTCACAGGTGATTGAAATTCTGACAGAAAAATGGACTTTTAGGTGGCACAGACCGCGCCACGAGTCACACGAGCTGTGCACGCAGACCGAGGACGGACCCCAGATTCACGGCTCATGCTTCAGTACAGAACACCCTATTTTGGGTCCTTGATGCACGACCATGCTCCAGTACAAAACACCCAATTTTGGATCCTTGATGCACAGATTGTGCTCCGTTGCGAGATACACTCCTAGCCATTGTGATTTGTCGTGATTCATATTTATCCTCTCGTTCCAAAATAGATTTTTGACGGATCTAAAATCCTAATCATTTGCTATAGAAGGAGGAGCGTGGGAATAATGAAGATCATCACATCTTAGAGCTGGAAACGAGTATACAAAGTAGAATCAAGTAATCGGCCATCAGATAGAAGAGAAACGAAGATCTTTGGGTATAATTCATAGTTTTATTTATCTTCTTTCACACATGTTAGCTATGATTGTCAATTTTCCTATGGATTATGCATTGATTATGAGTAGCTAAACACTTAGTGATTCTAGGGCTTGCATAGTTATAGATTCATATTTTTTTTTTATGATATTATTAATTTTCTATATTCAATTATGCTTCCTTGTTTTATTTTCGTATGAAATATGTGGCGAATAATTACATATGTGTAGTTATTCCATTATCACCCGATAGGAAGTAAATAATTAACAGATAAGGAATGCGTAACATAAACTTGCTAGATCAAGAGATTGGTAAGTATTATGATGAAAATAAATTCTAGGAACGATTAGAAGTTAGATAACACTGTGAAATTAAAAGATAATTAGTGAAGTCTAATCTACTTTGGATCTAACTCGATAGAGATGGTCTCATTATATTAGTGATTGTCCTACGAATATAGGAATTAAAGATGGTTTGATACATTGAAAGAAGTCATATGAACCACCGTAGTGCATGTCCCTAGAATCAATTTAATCTCTGAAGTATTTTAATTGTTTAATTCTGATTTGTGCCATTACTTTCTATCAATAGTTTTATTTCTTTTTATATTATCAATCATCATTATTTGGGACTTTAGATAAAGTAGACTAATATAGACGAATGCTTAGATGAATTTACATAGTAAAGTTCTTGTGGATACGATACCTTCTCTCACCTTAGTTTTACTATAATTTAAACTGGTGTACTTATGAGTCATTTATTAGTGAAATAAAATAGCGAAAAAGTTTATTACGTCATTGCCGAGGACTGGCATAATTTATATCTAATATTCATTTTAGTTATTAGAATTTGCACGTTTGCAAGCCATAAGTGCCAATAATTTAGAACTCAAATCGGCATTGATATATGTGGTGCATCATAATTAATTTGGCGGTGGTGCACTAGAAGATCCCAACACACATCTGACACAAATTTTGGAGATCAGTGATACCGTCAAGATGCAGCAGATGTGATAAGGCGTCAATTGCATTCGTTCTCTTTAAGGGATAAAGCGAAGCAGTAGTACCAATCTTTAGACGAGGAATCAGTCAACATGGTCAGATTTATGCAAGAAATTCCTCAACAAGTATTATCCACCACGTATGACATTGAGGCTAAAGAACGAGATCACTCAATTTAGACAATTCGATCAAGAGCCTTTATATGAAGGTTGGGAGCGATTCAGAGATATCATCCAAAAATACCCCACACATGGATTTGGAACCTATTAGCAAGTATATTATTTTTATAATGGTTTATTAGAGGTAACTCGTAATCAAATCAATGTAGCTACTGGGGGAGCTCTATTGAAATCAATTGCTGAAGAAGCCACGAATTACTAGAAAGAATGGCTACAAATAGTTGACAGTGGCCATCACAAAAAAATTCAATGAGGAATGTGCTGAAATTTCGAGCACATCGGATGGATTGAAATAATCGATTGCACAAATATCCACTATGGCCCAAGTTATTACATTTCTGACTAAGAATGCCATGTCACCATCTAAGAATATTCAAGATCAAACACTTTTAGCCCAAGACACACCAGAGGATGTGAATTATATGCAAGGAAGAGGCTACAACAACAATTACAGACATAATTAGAGTGGACATCAGTTTGGAAAAAGAGATAGGCTTAACTATTCAAATCCAAAAATTTGCATACAACCACCACCTAGTTTCTCTATTATGAATGGAGTTATAAATGATGGAAAGAAACCGAATTCGGAAAATATTCTCACAGCCTTTATGCAGACCACAAAGCAAAGAATGGATACAGAGGCAGAAAATGTTGACAATTTAGCCATCGTAGTAAATAAATTCACAGCCAACATGGGAGCTCAAATTAAATCATTGGAGATTCAAGTTGGTCAATTGTCTAAAGCAATGGAAAGTCAGCAGCAAAAGGTCAATTTCCTAGCAATACAAAAGTCAACCCAAAAGAATAGTGTCAAGCTATTCAATTGAGAAACATAAAGTTAAATGAACGTCCTCCAATGCACATGAATGAAGAAGTTGAAATTGCAGAACTAGAAGCAAACACTGACAAAGAAGAGAAATTGAAAAAACCACAAGAACTTCCAAAAGATGCAACAGAGAATATTTTCACAAGATTTGGACCTCTCCGAGCAATAATTAGTGATGGAGGAAAGCATTTTTGAAATAAATAGATGAATTCTCTCATAGCTAAATATGGTGTGAAGCATTGAGTCACAACTTCCTATCATACACACTCTAATGGCCAAGCTGAATTGGCTAATCGTGAGGTCAAACAAGACTTAGAGAAGACAATGGAGGTAACATGAAAAGATTGGGCCTTCAAGCTAAATGATGCGTTATGAGCATATAGAACCTTATACAAAACACCATTGGGTTGTTCTCCATATCAAATTGTGTTTAAAATATCATGCTACCTACCTGTTAAATTAAACGAAAATCATATTGGGCGGTGAAGAAGCTAAACCTGGATTTGAAGGTGGCTGGAGAAACTCGTACAATGCTCTTAAACCAATTAGATGAATTTGTGATGAAGTTTATGAAAGTTCGAGATTGTACAAGGAGAGAACAAAGCGATTCCACGACAATCTACTTAACAATAAGGACTTGCTAAAAAGAGAGTTGGTACTTCTTTTCAACTCAAGATTGAGATTGTTTTCTAGAAAGTTAAAATCAAGGTGGTTTGGCTATTATGAGATACATAATGTTAATGAACGTAATGGAACGGTCAAACTCGTGGGAAAGAATGGAGAAATTTCAAAGTTAATGATCGTGTCAAGAAATACTTCTCGTCGGAGCAAAAATCAGAAATTTCAACCATCTTTTTAAAGGATCCATAAAAGACTGAAACATGTTGAGCTAGATACATTAAATCAAGCACTGACTGGGAAGCAACCCCGATTATAAAAAAAATGTCAGAGCAAGCACGGACTGTGCCAACCCTTACATGTCTGATTAAAGGAGTTTCTTCTCTTCAATGTAAGAGGCTTGTCTGGATGGAAATTTGTTGAAAAGAAAAGGATATTGGCTAGCGAGGAAAGTTGAGTAAGAAAGAGGAAGAAGGTTGGGCAGGATGTGGGGAAGAAATAGGGCAAATGATTTTTTTTTTCTTTTTCTTAAAAGGTAGAACTGGAATATTTGATAGTGTATAAAGAAAATATAATGACAAAAAATTAATGTGTGGTGTATAAAGAAAAAGTAGTGTGAAAAGAGATTTTGGTGGTGCATTTAGCAACATCCTAATACTTGAGTAGTAACCACTAACATACTTTAATAGAGAAAAAAAAAATTATATATATATATATATATCAATATTAAATAATACTTGAATTTAATAATAATATACTAATCATTAAATTAAATTAACTACACATAAAATATAATCGCAATAAATTTAAAAAATTAAACTATAATCCTTCTTTCTATAAAATAAGGAAAACGGATGATTTAGGAGAAATATTCTCTTTTAATGACACATGTCTTCACTATTTATTGACACATGTATTATCATCTCTCTTTCACTCTTATTTTTACTAAAATTACAAAATTCAAATAAATTTTTTGTTGTAAATTTGTTTTTGACGTATCGTATGTCAAATTAATTATTTTTTTCATCATATTTAATTTGACACCAATATTACAAATTTTAAAATAAGTTATTATATTTAAAATATGATATTTTTTATGAATAGAATAGGTTTTTTATGGATTGAATTATTTGTTTTTATTTTGATATATGTGTTGGATTTGAATAAATAATATATGAATTTTTTATATAAACTTGATCTAAAAGTAAAAATATTTTTTATAAAATAAAAAATTTATAATATAAATTTATATAATATTATAATTTATTGTTCCATCTTTAATTGGTTTTAGTGAGTTGAAATTTTATATTAAGTTGAAAACGCTCTAAAATTCACTTCAAAAAATTATGCAATTTGTTATTATATATATTTTTATAATAATACCAATAATAATAATATATTTATTATATATTATTTAATATAATAAAATATATTATTCCGTGCATTGCGCGGGCAGCCATCCAGTATTATTAAATAATCACTTGTGGATTGGATTCTACATATTTTTGAATACCTCTTTATATACAACATTTTTTTATCCTATTACTAAGTTAATCGGTCATTGTCAAAAATAAAAAATAAAAATGTAATCCCCACAACCCTTAATTAGTCCCCATTGCCAGCACCACGTATAGTTCATTATAGTTTTATCTCCAGTCAAGGTTTATAATTACATTATAGTTTTATCTCCAATCACAAGGTTTATAATTACTTTTATTGTATCAGATCAATAATAATTTCAAATCTAAACAATTTTTAAAATACCACATTAATATCCAACAAAAGGTTATTAATTAACCAAATGCTTTATTAATAACTTAGGTTAGTCAACATCTACGTACACACATCTGTACAATACATTTGTTGCAACCTAGTTTTCGCTTCTTCAGTTCTTCAACTAATTAAATTTAAAGAAAGTACAAATCCAAGTAGCAGTTCATGAAACATTTTAACCTTGCCAATAGATGATTATAAATCAATTTAATGGGATCAAAAGAAGAAAAGTCGACTTTTACATTTTTTGGGAGTGTGGTCCTCTGTGGGCAAGATTTTGCAAAGGAAAAGGCACAGTTTTTACCAGACATTTTTTGCAGAAGGCATTGACCATTTGTGAAGGGAAAGAGTGGGATAGACGACACTTGCTAGCAGAAGAGAATAAGAGGAAAAAAAATTACTTGTGCGTGTGATGATTGAATCCTACGTATGTTTTTATGTTGATTATGGTTTGATTATTTCTGTGATGTTTTCTCTAATTTAATGTGTGGGTGGCAGAAAAAGAAAAAGTTGGCAAGAAAGCCATTCCTTTCCTCTTCCTAGAAAAGTTGGCAGCAAAGCCATTCCTGCAGACACAGAAAAAGAGAAAGTTGGCAGCAAAGCCATTCCCGCAGAAAAAGAAAAATAGAAAGGGGAGAAATACACGAGAGAAAGAGAGAGCAACAAATTATTGAGGTCTTTGTGGAATTGAGAGGGTTAGAGAGTGAGAGGTTGATCTCGTTTTTGGGTGTAATTCTCGAGTCATTGTGTGACGAGTTCGCGGGTTGTGCGAGTCGTTGAAGTTCTACAATATTATGATTGGTGTTGCTCCCATGAACGTAGGCTTTGCCAAACCACGTAAAAAAATATCGTGTCTCATTTATCTCTCGGTTTTTTTTTATCTTGATTACTTGTGGATATTTGCTTGTTTGATTATTTGGGATATTTCTCGGTTGTATGTGCTTTATTATTGCTTCCGCTGCATTTGTTAATTTTTGTATGGATTTTCAAATGAGACCAACAATTGGTATCAGAGCTTGATATCAAATTCGGGTGGTTGAGCTCAAATTTGAGGGGTTTTGAGCAGATTCTGGCAGAAGCGCATACCAGGTGTTCGACGAAATTCCTGAGAGGAATTAAATTTTGAAACAAGCTGAAAAAATGACGTCCACGAGTGGTGCGGTCAAGATAGGGAAGTACGAGATTGAAAGGTTCAATGGGAAAAATGATTTTTCCTATTGGAGGATGCAAATGAAGAATTTGCTAATCTCACAAAAGCTACACAAAGCTTTGGCGGGTAAAGAAAAGAAGCATGAAGACATGTCGGATGAGGATTGGGAAGAGTTAGATCTCGAAGCACGAGCGTCGATCATTCTCTGCCTTGAAAGGGATGTTGCTTTCTTGGTAGATAGTGAGGTAACCGCCGCGGGAGTGTGGTTGAAGTTAGTGGCGAACTTCATGACGAAGACTCTAACGAATCGGATCTACTTGAAATCCAGATTGTATACTTGCAAGATGGAGGAAGGTACACCTATCCACGAACATATAAACAAGTTCGATAGGTGCATATCAGACTTTAAGGATATTGATGTGAAGGTGGAAGAAGAGGATCAAGCTCTTATGCTACTTCTCTCATTGCCAAAATCGTATGAAAATCTTGTACAAACTTTGATGCTCGTAGGCGACAATCTGAAGATGGATGAGACCAGGACTTCACTCCTGGCGGATGATCTTCGAAAGATTGCAACTAGTGGCATGGCTACTAGCATGAGCAAGGAGCAGGCACAGGGGTTGTACACGAGGGGCAAGACAAATTATCGAGAGAAAGGCAAGGGAGGAAAGGCTGGATCCAGTTCAAAACCTCTTGCAGAGAGACCATGTTTTAAGTGCGGGGAACTTGGGCATTTCAAAGCGAATTGCCCCAACAAGAAAACAACTTGGAAGAAGAACAAGAACAACAACAACAGCGGGAAGGTACAAGGGACACAAGAAGCTGGTTATGCCTCACATGAAGGGAATGTCGGCGATTGTTTCAATGCCACGAGTGATGAGGAAAGCTCCGGTAAGTGGATACTTGACTCAGGATGTTCTTATCATATGTCTCCAAATAGGAAGTGGTTCACTACCTACGAGGAGATAGATGGTGGAACTGTTTTGATGGGAAATAATCATTCCTGCAAAGCAGTGGGGGTCGGTTCAATCAATATCAGGATGCATGATGGGGTTATCAGAACCTTGAAAGATGTGAGACATGTCCCGGAATTATGTAAGAACCTTATTTCCGTTGGTGCTTTAGACTTCGGTGGATGCAAAATTATCACGTGGAATGGAGTCATGGAGGTTGTTCGGGGTTCTTTAGTTGTGATGAAGGGTATCCGTAAAAGGAATTTGTATACGCTTTTGGGCACAACGGTGACAGGAAGTGCGGCAGTTGGAGCAGATGGAACTAGTAGCAACCTAGGGGACTACACCAGGTTATGGCACAGGAGACTCGGACACATGTCAGAGAAGGGCCTGGATCTGCTTTGTCAAGGAGGTTTGCTAAAGAACCTGAAGAAGTCTTGCATGAAATTTTACGAGCATTGCATGTACGGGAAAACACACCGACTTCAGTTCAAGGCCAGCAAACACAGGAGCAGAGGCATTTTGGATTATGTGCACACAGATATCTGGGGGCCAGCTACAGTTACCTCCAAGGGAGGCTCCAGGTACTATGTCACATTTATTGATGATTATTCTAGATATGCTTGGATTTATTTCTTGAAGCATAAGAATGAGGTGTTTGACACGTTCAAGAAGTGGAAAGCAATGGTTGAAAACAGGACAGGAAAAAAATTGAAGACATTGAGGTCTGATAACGGTACAGAGTATACAGATGGTGCCTTCAAGAAGTTCTGTGACCAGGAGGGTATTGCTAGGCACTGGAGTGTCAGGAATACACCGCAGCAGAATGGGGTCGCGGAGAGACTAAACCGCACGCTGCGAGAGCGAGCTATGTCCATGCGGTCACATGCAGGGTTAGGCAGAGAATGGTGGGCAGAATCGATGTTTACAGCTCTTCATCTCATAAATCGATCTCCACATTCGAGCTTAGGTGGAGATACTCCATACAGGCTATGGTCTGGAGAACATGCAGATTATGAAAGAATCAGAACTTTTGGATGCACTGCATACTATCACGTCAGCGAGGGAAAGCTCGAGGCGAGGGCCAAGAAGGCAATATTCTTGGGGTATGCAACAGGAGTGAAGGGCTATCGCCTGTGGTGCTTAGAAAGTTCAAAGTTCATAATCAGCAGGGATGTTATTTTTATGAGTATTCCATGGCAGCTAAGTTCAAAGCTGCAATGCCCGGTGAAGAGGAAAATGAGACGGTCAAGTCTCAGGTGATTGAGATAGAACCGAAGGATCAACCAGGTTCTAGCGGTGTTCAAACGGAGGATCATGGAGACACTCAAGTACAGAGTGATGAGGCTTCTGAACACGAGGGTCTTGATCAAGAGAATGTAGAAGTACTACACCAACAGCGACTTGTGGATGATTTGGCTTCCACTAGGCCAAAGCGAGCATTCAAGAGAGTTCAAAAGCTGGGGTCAGATCAGCCGTTGAAGCATTATGGGCAGGCAAACGTGGTCGGATGTGCACTACCAGAGGATGATGCGGTGCCAGCATCATACCAGGAAGCTATTCAGGACAAGGATAGCGCAAACTGGTTGGCTGCAAATGAAGAAGAGATGGAGTCTTTTCGGAAGAATCAAGTTTTGGAGGGGGTTCTTCCATTGCCCAGAGGAAAGAAGGCTATTGGCTGTAAGTGGATCTACAAGAAGAAAGAGGATAATTCTGAGCTCGGTGGGATCAGGTACAAGGCGAGGTTAGTAGCAAAGGGATATGCACAGAAGGAGGGAGTGGACTACAATGAGATTTTCTCTCCTGTAGTGAAGCACACTTCTATTCGGGTGCAGTTGAGTTCTGTTGCTCATGGTGATCTTGAGCTGGAACAACTCGATGTCAAAACCGCCTTCCTGCACGGAGACTTGGAGGAGGAGATTTATATGCATCAACCTGAGGGCTACAAGGTTGAGGGTAAAGAGAATCATGTTTATCGCTTGAGGAAATCCATTTATGGATTGAAGCAATCTCCTCGACAGTGGTACAAGCGGTTTGATTCTTTCATGCTGAAGTATGGTTATTCCAGAAGTGAATATGACTACTGTGTCTATATTCGGAGACTTCCTGGAGGTGAGTATATCTATCTTTTGTTGTATGTGGATGACATGCTTATTGCCTCGAAGAGCAAGGTGGAGATAGATAGACTGAAATCTCAACTTAGTAAAGAGTTTGAGATGAAGGATTTAGGCGCTGCAAAGAAAATACTGGGTATGGAGATTAAAAGAGAGAGGACGAACCATGTTTTGTTCCTGAGCCAGAAAAGCTACATTGAACGGGTTGTGCAGAGATATGGGATGCAAGATGCAAAATCCGTGGCAACTCCGTTGGCTCCCCATTTCAGGCTCTCTGGTAAGCAATCTCCCACTTCAGCGGAAGAGAAAGCACTGATGGAGAAGGTGCCTTACACTAGTGCAGTTGGCAGTTTGATATATGCGATGGTGTGTACACGTCCGGACATTTCACAAGCAGTTAGTATTGTGAGCAGGTTTATGGCTAATCCTGGAAAGACACACTGGGAAGCTGTGAAGTGGACCCTTAGGTGATCTAGACAGACGACGATCCACTACGGGATATGTGTTCTGTGTACACGGTGCTCCCGTTAGCTGGAGATCGATGTTGCAAGCTACAATGGCTCTTTCCACTACCGAAGCTGAGTACATGGCCTTCGCAGAAGGGGTGAAGGAAGCTTTGTGGTTGTGGGGTCTTCTAGGTGACTTTGGGATCAAGCAGGATCGCGTGGACCTGTGGTGTGATAGCCAGAGTACGATACACTTGGCAAAGAATCAGGTTCACCATGCTCGTACCAAGCATATTGATGTCAGGTACCATTTTTTGCGGGATGTCATAGAGGAAGGTAATATTTCTCTTATGAAAGTGCACACAGATGAAAATCCAGCAGACATGTTAACCAAGGTGGTGACTAGTGGCAAGTTTCAACACTGTTTGGACTTGTTACATATCAACCCGTGTTGATGTTCAAAAGGGGCAGCCTTTCGGGGCGGTGTTGGGGTGAGGTGGAGCTTCTCCCCGGTGGTCGAACTACAGGAGCTTAATCCCTGGATTGGGTATGTAGGCAACCATGGTAAAATGGTGCAGTTTGTACGAGTGTCGTTGTTCGTGGGCGGTGCTCGTATTCGTCCTACATTTGAGGATTATCAAATGAAGTACGAGGTGGAGAATTGTGGGTGGCAGAAAAAGAAAAAGTTGGCAGCAAAGCCATTCCTTTCCTTTTCCTAGAAAAGTTGGCAGCAAAGCCATTCCCGCAGAAAAAGAAAAATAGAAAGGGGAGAAATACACGAGAGAAAGAGAGAGCAACAAATTATTGAGGTCTTTGTGGAATTGAGAGGGTTAGAGAGTGAGAGATTGATCTCGTTTTTGGGTGTAATTCTCGAGTCATTGTGTGACGAGTTCGCGGGTTGTGCGAATCATTGAAGTTCTACAATATTACGATTGGTGTTGCTCCCGTGGACGTAGGCTTTGCCGAACCACGTAAAAAAATATCGTGTCTCATTTATCTATCGGTTTTTTTTTTTATCTTGATTACTTGTGGATATTTGCTTGTTTGATTATTTGGGATATTTCTCGGTTGTATGTGCTTTATTATTGCTTCCGCTGCATTGGTTAATTTTTGTATGGATTTTCAAATGAGACCAACATAATGTTAGAATTAATTATGATATCTAATATAATTGTTAAATTATGTATGATTGTGTAAGTGATATTAATCACCTTTATCTATGGTACAACAAAATCAATTTGGTGGCGAAGCATTAGAAGATCCCAATGCACATCTGGCACAACTTTTGGAGATTAGTGACATCATCAAGATCAACGATGTGGGAAATGATGTGATAAGGCTTTAATTGTTCACGTTCTCTTTGAGGGATAAAGCAAAGCAGTCATACCAATCATTAGATGAGGAATCAGTCCAAACATGGTCAGATTTGTGCAAGAAATTCCTCAACAAATATTATCCACCGGGGATGACATTGAGATTAAAGAACGAGATCACTACGTTTAGACAATTCGATCAAGAGCTTTTATATGAAGCATGGGAGCAGTACAGAGATCTCTTAAGAAAGTTCCCCTGACATGGTTTTGCAACCGATCAGCAGGTATGTCGTTTCTATATTGGTTTATTAGAGCTAACTCGAAATCAAATTGATGCAGCCATAGGAGGAGCTCTATTATCATTAACTGCTAATAAGGTTGTAGACTTGTTAGAGAAAACGGCCTCAAATAGTCAACAGTGCCGTCACAGTGGAATTCAGTAAGAAAGGCTGAAATTTCTAACACGATGGATAGAATGAAAGAACTGTCTGCACAAAGGGTGACCATGGCCCAAGCCATCAAATTGTTGACTAAGAATGCATGTCACCATCTGAAAATTCTCAAGAACAAGCAATTGTAGCCCAAGACACACTGGAGAATGTGAATTATATGCAAAGACGAGGCTACAATGGCAATTATAGACAAAATCAGTTTGGACAAAAAGATAGACTCAATTATTCTTGTAACCACCACCCGGTTTCTTTGTTACAAATGAAGTTATAAATAATGGAAAGAAATTGGATTTGAAAAAATAAATCGGATTTGAAAAATATAGTTGCATCCTTTATGCAGACCACAAAGCAAAGAATTAATGTGGAGGCAGCAAAGGTTGACAATTTAGCCATCACGGTGAATGAATTCACGACTGAATTCAGAGCTCAAATATAATCTTTGGATATGCAAGTTGGTCAAATGGCTAAAATATTAGGAAGCATACAACAAAAGAGAAAATTTCCAAGCACCACTGAAATCAACCCAAAGGAGCAATGTCATGCCGTACATGTGAAGGACGAGCTGCCTAACAAAGAAGAAAAGAAAAGAAAAGTGATAGAGTGGATTGGGGGGAAGAAGCAAAGGAAGTCAAATAAGTGTCACCCCTAGATACGTTCCACTATTGCCACTTCCACAAACGCTAAGAAAGCAAGCGAATGAGTCACAATTTACTAATTTCTTAGAAAATTTTAAAATAATTACTAATTAATATGGGTAACTATGCTAATTTTTTGAAGGATATTATGGCAAGGAAAATGAGAATTGTAGATCATGAGACGATCAATCTACTAGAGGAGTGTAGTTCGATTCTCCAAAGGAAGCTTCCACAAAAGTTGAAGGATCCGGGAAGCTATACAATACCATGTGAAATTGGCAACACTCACTTCAATAAAGTGTTGGGTAATTAGGGGGCAAACATATAATTAAGGCCATTATCCATATTCAAAAAGTTGGGCATAGGAACGGTGAAATCATCCTCCATCACATTACAAATTGCTGATAGGTCTATAAAGTACCTAAAAGGAATTATAGAAAATATGCTCGTGAAAGTAGATAAGTTCATATTTCCTGTGAACTTTGTTGTGTTAGTTATGGAAGAAGACCACGAGATGCCATTGATTTTGGGTAGATCATTCTTAGCCACCACGGGAGCCCTCATTTTAAAGTTATGTAGGATTCTTCTATAGAGCCAAAGACAAAGGCATCTCGTAAGAGATGCATCAAAGAGGAACTAAAGTAGGATTACCTTGATGCAAGTTTAGAAGTCAATCATGCCAAGGAGGCTGAAACTGAAGGATGACACCCTCATGTAAAAGAGAAGGCATTAAAGAGTCTCCTTGGGCATGCCAAGCTTCATAAGAATTTTATGCCTAATTTTTTTAGAATTATATAACTTATGTGTCTATTGTTTAAAAAGGAAGCCTTTTTAATCTTGATGATTTTGTTTGCCACAAAGTGAGGAACGAGTTCATCCACATGAACTCAAGTGTCGAGAGAATTGATGCCAACATAGCAATCACGCTGAACAAGATGGAACATTGGGGGTTTCAACTCCCACCGGACCCATCTTTTAAATAATACAATGGAGGTTAGTGATTCATGGCTTTTCCGTCTATCTTTTCAAACTTATTCTTCCCAAAGAATAAGTTTGGAGGGTGGATGGACGTCGTACCATGAATCCCTGTTCTTACTTGGAATTTTTAGTACATGTTTTTTTTTTCTTAGTTTTATTAGTAGTATGTGCCTAGGGATCGTAATCGTTTCTCTATTTCGATGATTGTGATATTGACTAATGCTAATGATGATAATGCTTTATTTGATAATGATTATTTATGAATTGAACACGTTGTGAAAAAATGATATTTGTGCATGCAATGAAGAACTTGAATATCTTGAATTGTGATTAGCATGTGAGATTTTGAGCCTATTGATTTTTTCTAGTGTGTTTAGTTGGATAAATGTTAGAATGTCTAGAATTTGCTATGATTTGCTTAAGTTTAACAGAATAATGTGGATGTTGCAAGCGATTTTAGGCCATCTTTGGTAGCCCTGTTATCCTCTGACCATTTACACAAAATAATCCTAGTAAGCCTATTGAGCCTTGAGACTTTCTTTGATATCCAAATTACACTACTTGTTCATAAAAGTAATAGGAAAGAATATTGCATATTAGAAGGCCTTGGTGAATATGGAGGAATAAATTGAAAGATTGTGAAAAATGGTATGAATTGGGAGATGAATGACTTCCTCAAAAAAATATCAAATAATAAATGGTGTTGAAAGTTGGAACTGACTCCCCATAGCTAATAAAACCATTGAATAAAATTCGAAGTTGATTGAATATTGGAAAGGAGTTGATGAATGAGGAATAAAGCTAGAAAAGAATCTAGTTGTACTCATTGTCCATGAGTTGAATCTAAAAGGTCATAAAGACCAACAAATTCGACGAGTCCAATGTTAATTAAGTCACTTAGCCATAGATTCTTACCTTGACCAAAATCTTGTTTTAGTTTATTTTATAAAACTCATTCCAATTGTTGAATTCTTTAGATAAAGGAAAATATCATATACTAGTATTCAGTTGATTTTACCATATACAATCCCTATGGATACGATACATGTTCTCACCATATTTTACTATAATTTACCTCGTGCATTTGCGAGTCATATTTTAAATGAAATAAAATAGCAAACTTGCACCATAACAATGCCAGTTATACAAATAGACTCCTACACCTCAAATTTGCTCAAAGGCCAATTAAGAACTTCTAACATTTAACCACAGACGATCTGCAGTTTCCTTTTCTGCAACCTCAGTGATCATAACGTCTATGAGACACAACATGATTGTTAAGTGTATCTTCTCCTCCAAACTTAGTCTCAACAGTTTTGGTATCTAATGCGTTAGTTAATAGTGCATACAACCCTTCTACTTCAACATGAATAGTTTGTTGGGATTTGTGCCAAAAATAAAAGATGGTTTGTCGATAATGAGACATTCAAATTCGGATTAAACTTCATCCCGTACGTCAGTAGTTTGATCCTGCTGAGCAGGGTGCTCTTCGTCTTCTGACTGGACTTCAGTGGTCTCTTCTTGAGTCTGTTCTAGTGCGTTTAGTTCTTTTTCCTTGATCAAAGCTTGATTCCAAGGAAGAGTGTTCGCCCGCAGATTGTTCTCTTGTACAATGTTCGGAGTACGCAAACTTGGGTCTTTCGGTACACCAAGAGTCTGTAGTTTCGTTATGACAATGGATTTTATTTTATTTTTGTCAAGGTGGAGTGTGTTGAGATTTGTTCTAACCAAGAAAAGACAATTTATGCCACATTGTTCTTGAAACAAACTCTTGGGGTTTGTGACAAAGGATAAAAGATTGTTTATCCCACATCGCTTATGAAATAAACCTTGGTGGACTCTTGAAGTTATTTAAGGAGTCCATTAATGTAGGTTCCAAGTACACCTTAATCTTTGTATTTAATTCTTCTTTAATCCTTTCTTGTTATCTTTAGTATAGAGTTGAGTTGATTTTAGTATAGAGAGTTGGGAGAAAGGTGTGAATTAGTCAAAGGTTTGTAAGGGTGTCGTGGTTTTGGTGTCGAGAGAGCAAGGGTCTGTGTGATTGTGAAAGGTTTTTCATATAATAATATTTTTTTCTCTGTGAGCCGTGGTTTTTCTCTGGATTTGGGGTTTCCACATAAATTCTTGTATTGTGCTTGTTGTTATTTTTCATCTTATTTCTTAATTATTTATTTACTTTCCCTTTTATTCCTAACAAATGGTATCAGAGCCCGGGTTGGGGTCTCTTGGAATTCTGAGTATGATCTGTGGTTGCAGCATAGTCTGATCTTTCCCATTTAAGGTGGAGAAATTTAATAGAAGGATCATCTTTGGCATATGGCAACTGCAAGTCAAAGGTTTGTTAATAAACGTCAAGTTACACAATTTCCTAAAAGGACGGCTAGAGCCGATGTTGGGTGATTCCAACAAGTTAAATGGTTCTAGAAGTTTGAGTGGCAGTTCTGTTGTGAAGATTCTTCCATTGTTTGCTAGAAGAGTGATGAACAAAGGTGTAAAGTGGGACTATCCAGGAAAAGGTGGAGAGCTAATATGGAAAATAGCTCTAAATCTAAGGTTAATATCGCGCCTGATGAAGATTTTTTTTGAGGAAGGAATGACATATTAAGATTCAGGAGAAGGCATTGGTGGATGTTTTAAAGAAGAATAAAGAGGCTATTGGATGGATCCATCACTTTGTATGCATTGGATTCTCCTAAAAGATAGTCCAAACCCACCAGAGACGCATAACACTGGTTAAATCCTCCAATGATGGAAGTTGTCAACAAGGAGATTCTTAATCTTCTAGATGTTGGAATAATTTATCCAATTTCAGATAGTAAGTGGGTGAGTCCCACTCAGGTGGTACCCAAAAAGTCAGAAGTGACTGTAGTTGAAAATAAAGAAGGTGAGGAAGTACTCACTCGAATACAAACCGGTTGGAGGGTTTGTGTCGATTATCATAAGTTGAATGCAATGACCCAAACGGATTATTTTCCTCTTCCCTTCATAGACCAAATGCTTGAAAGACTTGCCAGTCTCTCTTATTACTGCTTTATAGATAGATTTTCAGGATACTTTTAGATTGCAATTGCCCTAGAGGATCAAGAGAAGACAACATTCACATGCCCATTCGGAACATTTGCTTATTGGAGGATGCCCTTGGTTTTTGCAACGCTCCTGTGACATTTCAAAGGTGTATGGTGAGCATATTTTCTGTATTTGTTGGTAATATTATTGAAGTCTTCATGGATGATTTTAGCGTTTATGGTAATTTGTTTGAAATTTGTCTTGATAATCTCACTCTAATTCTAAAAAGATGTGTAGAAACTAACCTTGTGCTTAATTGGGAGAAGTGTCATTTCATGGTGGAATAAGGTATAATTTTAGGACATATCGTTTCATTTAAGGGAATTGAAGTTGATAAATCTAAGATTGACCTTATTATTGTTTTGTCTTACCCCAAAAGTGTACGGGAAGTTTGTGCTTTTCTTGGACATGCAGGGTTTTATCGAAGATTTATCAAGGATTTTTCTAAGATTGCTGCCCACTTATGCAAATTGCTTCTAAAGGATGTAGAATTTCATCTGGATGAAGAAAGCAAGGCAGCATTTGACAACAACACCCATAATTTAACCGCTAAGTTGGGAGTTACGATTTGAAATCATGTGCGATGCAAGCGATTGCGCGGTTGGGACAGTGTTGGCACAAAGAATAGGAAGAGTGTCACATGTGATATATTATGCACCAAGGACTTTGAACCCAACGCAAGCAAATTACATGACATCTGGAAAGGAGCTTCTAGCTGCAGTTTTTGCTTTGGAAAAAAGTTGTTCTTATTTATTGGGTACTAAAGTTATTGTTTTCTCTAGAGATTAAGGAATTTGTGGAGTCTAAAAGTAATTTTGTCAATAGGAGATTTGAGATAGGCTCTAAAATGAGATTGAGGAAATATGTTCTTGGAAAATATTTGACAAGGATTGTGAAGATAAATTTTTAAATTTTTAGTGGGTAGGAAAAAGACTTGAGAAACTGACTCAATAGAAATTGAGGCCGGACATGAAATAAAGAAAATATGGATCTCTTTTTGAAAAAAAGTTTGATTGGTGGAAACAACCAATTCATAGTCACATTGAGTATACTTACTACAAGTTACCTAAACATTCATCCTTAATTGTGGTCTACCTTAAAGTTTTCAACTAAGGTGTCTAAGTTAGTAAAAAAATCCTACAAATTATACATTCAATCAAACTTATAAACTCAAAATATGAGCTTGCTTGTACAGACTTATTAGAGCATTCTAACAAGAAATTTTTATTGTTATTAAACAAAATATCAAACAATTAATTCAACTCAAATGATCATACCGAGTTGATGAGGCAAGATGATTTTGCTATGATTCTCATCTCGACTGTGCTTCTCCAAGTAATATAATTATTTTTACAGCATTTTTATAAATTGACATTGTAGAAAAAATTTCTCTCTTGAAAACGTTAGTGAACTAGTCCCAAAATAAGTGGACCCGCTCTGATACCACATTGTAACATCCCAAATTCACCTTTGAAACATTAATACTTGACATTTAATTTAAATATATTTCAATGTTCCAAAAGATTGTACTGTATAAGAAAGAAGTTTAATTGAAAAATCATATGGCGAAATAAACATAATATAGCTCGTGCAAAATTTTCATTACACAACATAAACAATTTTGATAAAATAATTAACTTTTAAGACACTTGATTAATTGGAGAGGCCTACACAATTGGAGTCGAAGCAACACCCAAGCTCATCCTTTCTTGACCTCTTTACCTGAAAAGGTGTGGGGGTGAGTATTGGTAAACACTCCGTGTGTTAACTCTTTTACCCAGAATACACATGAAAACATAACAATTTACATTGCATAGAGGCACATTGTACACTGAAGCACTTCACATATAACCATAAACCATGAATCCTGTAATATGTATACTATTTACTTATTATAGTACACATAAGAGCACATCAATCTTGCTTGGGACCACTTTGTTCAGCTCGAGTATCATGAGTTCGGGAGCTACCCAAAGTGATCTTTCGATCAGAATCCTGTACGAGTCATACCAACAAATCTTAGTCATATCTATGTATGGTAATATATGTATACTTTACACATTGTGCGACTCTACCACAAATCTTACAAATAAGACATCACATATGTATGTCAAACATTCTCTTCATAGAATCATGTCATCAAACCATCATTATGTCACATTTAACATTCACAATACTATCATATATCATATATTATTACGATATAATCTTGCATATTTCTCTAGAGGGTAATTAAACAAACCACACCACACAATTAGTGTGAGAGTATCACCCACTTCTTAAAGTAGCAGGACCGGTATCTTCAATTATGCCTTCTCCTAAACTCGAGGTCTCCGGAGCTCCTACAATAGGGATGAATTATTCATTATTAACCCCTTAACTAAATAAAATCTTAAAATATGAAATACTAAGATGCTACTAATTGGAAACTGTAAAAATTGACTCAAAACATTTTAGGAAGTGGAAATAGGGACTAATATTTATAAAGATTTTGAAAATGAATGTCTTTTAAACTTAACCACATTCTGATCTTGAGGTTCATGCACAGTAAATAAATTCAAAACTTTCTTTTTCTCAACACCAATTATAGATAATGAAATTTGTGACATTTTTTCACTGATTTGAGTTCAATCAGACTTAAAACGAAGATTTTATGACTATTCGATGTATAGTCCTGCTGCACAATAAGGAATGAATATTTTATAAATCACAAGTATTTTGAATAAGATGACCCATATTTGTGGAAACATTGTTCCGATCAAGACATCAGAAGGTGCGTGCCTAAAACTAAATTTCACTCTATATTAATGTTTTGTCATTCACATGCATGTGGAGGCCATTTTGGAGCAAAGACAATAGCACAGAAAGTCTTGGAGAGTGGATTTTATTGGTCCTCTTTGTTTAAGTATCCTTATAATTTTTGCAAGACTTGTGATAAGTGCCAAATGACAAGTAACATTTCCAAGAGCAATGAAATGCCCCAACAATTAATCAAGGTTTGTGAATTCTTTATGTTTGGAGAATGGATTTCATGTGGCCATTTCCTTCTTGTTATGGAAATATTTATATTTTACTTGCTGTCGATTATGTCTCAAAATGGGGGGAGGCTAAGGGCACCCAAACTAATGACTCCAAAGTTGTTGTACGTTTTGTGAAGGGTAACATTTTTACCAGATTTGGAATTCCAAGGGTCATAATATGTGATAGAGAGACACATTTTTGCAACAGGACCATTGAAGCTCTACTGAAGAAGTATGGAGTTTTTCACAAAATGTCTACACCCTACCACCCTCAAACAAATGGCCAAGCCGAGACATCGAACCAAGAAATTAAAGCTATTTTAGAGAAAATGGTTGAACCAAACCATAAGGATTGGAGTTTAAGGCTCGACGATGCCCTCTGGGTATATCGAACAGCTTATACTATGCCAACTGGAATGTCTCGCTATAGGTTGATATATGGGAAAGCGTGTCATTTGTCAGTGGAGTTGGAGCATAGAGCATACTGGGCAATCAATAAATGCAATATGGACTATGACGAGGCGAGAGTGCATAGGAAATTGCAACTGCAAGAACTTGAAGAATTGCAAATGAGGCCTTTGAGAACGTACTAATCTATAAAGAAAGAACAAAAGCTCTCCATGACGCAAAAATTTCTAGAAAGGAATTTGTTGTCGGTGACAAAGTTTTGCTTTATCATTCCCGACTCAAATTATTTCCAGGTAAGTTACGTTCAAGATGGATTGGACCTTTTGTCATTACTAATGTGTTTTTTAATGGTGCAGTGGAAATTCAAAGCCCAAAACTGGAAAAAAAATTACAATTAATGGACATCAATTTAAGCAGTACTTTGAGGGGTTTGGGGTTGAGATTTAGATGAGCAAACACTTGAAGACCTGGTGCAATCCTAATAGGAAAATATGTGGAGCCATCGACATTAAACAACGATGCCACAAGGGAGGCAACCATGTATGTATATATATATATATACATAGACACATAAAAAAATGAGAAAAAAATTAAAAAAATAATTTAGTTTTATTTTCTCATGACCCATTGGTCGAGAGAAAAAAAAAAGAATTGAATTGGGGAAAAATTAGCCCTAATTTTACCCTCTTTTTCAACCCTAATTTCACTAATCTACTTCAATAGATCAAAAAAAAAAAAAAAAAAAAAGAAGAACTTCAGTGCGCCTGCCTTCGTTCGCAAGCATCGACGTTTTGCTATCGCAATTTCACCACACCATTGTTGTTTTCTCTCATGTCAAATCATTGCTATGTCATCATTGTTTCATGTCACACAGTGCCATCATTGTTTCGCCGCGCCGTCGCTGTTTCATGTCGCGCGCTGCCTACCGTCACACCCACCTACTATTTTTGTTTCCACTACTTCCGTCACGCCTGCCATCGCTTGTTTTCCATCTATCATCCACTTGCTATTGCTGCTCACTTACCATTTCCATCACCACTTCCGATGGACCGAAGACATGGTAAGGATGCTGCTCCACCTCCTCAACGATCCTATCGACTGTTGTGGCTTCGACGCCCCACTCTGAGCGCAGGCATAGTAATTATAATAGAGGATGAACCAACACCATCTTCATCCCCCACATTCTAAGTAGGGCCTTCAAGTTAGTCCTGAGCATCGCCTTATCCTTATGAATAAGCACCACCAGACTTGATGGCAGCTGAACCACTAAGGCCACTTTGTCATCATCAATGACAGCCAACTCCAGTTGCGACCCACAATGAACCATTGGAGCCACCTAGTTAGTCATCTCAATGAAGACCTAGACAACACCATGTACCAAGAGACCCAGAACCAATGCCAGCTCGAATCCCGAACTGCCATAATATCAAATTTTCAGACTTGCCCTAATTTGAGAGGTACTACAAGCTTATCAAACGACTGATAAAACCTACTATCTATTCGGATGAACTTATTTTGCAGCAATTAGGATTATATGATAATGTTATTCTCTTACTCGATGTTGTGGGTTTCCGTCGTATCGTAATGGGAAATTGGAAAGTACGAGGATTTGACTTATAAAATTTTTTCATCACTAATACTGGTGAATTCGGAGGATTGAGATAGTGCGATGACATTTCGGTTGGATGGAATAGACTTTATATGGCCATTTGAGACATGAGCACAATGTTTTGGTTTATTGATGGTATTGTTGGTGGAGGTCTGTTTGATGTTGGTGGATTTTGAAATATTATTATACGTGGTGCTACGCCGTATACTACTGGGTTTCAAAGGCAAGTTGTTGTGATTATTGTGTGCTTCAATTTTGATACACAGATGCATATAGTCACACAAGTAATACAATGATAAGTTGATCTTCTCCACAGGTATGGAATTCAAAATAATTTGCAAATACGAATCACTAAACAATTTTAACCAAGAAAAAGAGTAATAAATTGGGTGGATGTTCGGTTCTATTACTACAATTCAAACAAAGAAGTAAAGAAAATATTTCCAACAATTAATTGTTCAATTCACAAGCGAACAACAGCAAGAAAGTTCACAAAATGGAGATGTAGACTTGAATTACTATTTTCCCTTGAATCAGTTTTTTATTGATCGGCATTTTTTGAGTGAAATCCTCTAAAGTTAACAAGAATTCCCTCTCGGCACATAAAATTTTTTCAAATGCTATGTTACACATTCCTTTTCCTACTTGGACATATTCCTATACCTAATAGAAATTGGAACATCGATGTAAATCTCAATTCTTATAGTTAATGAAGACGAACAATATATTCCTATACCACCCGCTACTACAACCTAAAATTGGTTATAAACTTGCATCATTCAAGCAATTTCCACTAGACCTAACATTCCCAATATTAAATCTAGCTTATCAATTCATCATTGCTGGCCAAGCAACAACAAATATTAACAATAGGCACACTTGAATGAACAATGGCACAAATCACTCAACAATGCATAAAGGTCTCGATAAAACGATTCAATGTTCATTAGCAATTCAAGTCTTCAATAAGTTTAGCTCATGCCTAACTTAGAAAATACAACCTAAAAGTCTAATTCATCATCCATAGTGATTGAAATGAAATTCCAAAAATAGGGGATAAAAGGTTAAAGAAGCGAGGATGAGTTGATGGTTATATTGTTTTTCGTGAATCCTTCTTCTTCTTCCTTCTTGATGTCATTTTCTTCTTTCCCCCTTGATTTCATACTGAAAATAAGCTTAGAGTGATGGTCTTTATGCTCCAATTGTAGCGATTGTACTCTCCTTGTTTTTCCTATGCTGCTGCTGCTGTTCTTCTTCCCTAATTGTGCTGCCCTACCTCCTTTCCTAATGAAGGCCCACAATTTCCTTTCTACATTAGGCAGCCCATTAGTTATGATGTAACACTAGCCCAAAATTATTCTCTTGCTGATTTAGTCATTCATTTAAATTTAAAAGCTGGTCCACGAAGCTAGGCTGTGATTAAATTACACAGTCAACAGTTTTGGTTCGAATTTCTTGTATCAAAAATTGACTTCCAGTGTTGCTACAGCATTGCTCCCAGCAACTGGGGACTTCCTCAACCAGTCTGCACTCTTTAGCTTCAGTTCTCTACATTCAGCTCCAGCCCTATTTTATTACATAAGATTAAGGGAAAAATTAAACATTTAATTTATTCAACCTATAAAACAAAAGAACGATCTAATTCTACTATATATACTAAAATTCGCTAAATTCATCACTATTTTCTACATCATTTTAAGTTCAAAGGTATAAAAATAACTCTATTAAATGGAGTTATCATAAGTTTTATTCATAATCCGGTGCTCCACTACATTTAGCGATTATTTTCATACACTCTTATAGAAAGCTACACGAATCGTAATGTAGTTGAGGTACTAGAGTTGTTGATACTCAACTTTATGGTTAGGGGCAGCGGATCAATTTTGATGGGAATTTTCACAGCAGGTTGTTAGCGGTTAAGTCAACGAAGGACCCGATTATTATTGGAGCATTGGTCACCGCCATAGCCAAACATGAGGGTATTGATCTCAGTACACGCTTTCCTATATGGTGTGTTGAGTGCTTGGATCGAGAACTACTAGATAGAGTAGGAGCTCTATTCCAACTAGAGGGACAGTACGTGTGGAGGATATCAAATTCTGAATTTCTATCATTGCCCAATCCCACTTACATGACTCCCGTTGGGGCAATTTTGAATATGGACTTCGAGTCCTTTCCCCAAGCACCAATTGAGCAGCCACCGGCAAACATTGTTTATCACGATCAAGACGTACATGCTCGGATTAGGCAGCTGGAGCAGGAGATAGCCACCCTCTCACACCAGATGACTTCACGAAGACCTTCCTCATTGCCCGATGAAAGGTGACTCTTTTCCCACACTATATTTATGCTTCTTATTATTGTTTATCTTTCAGGATTTTGTAGCATGTTATTAATGTTGGTGTGGGAACGAACATGAATTCATACATATGGTAGTTAGGGGAAGCTTGCAATGATGAAAATTATGAGAATATGATATTTACTTTCTAAGTTCGAATTGGTTCTATATGGCAAGTGTGATTGACTGATATAGTTTTATAAAGCTGTCTCTTTAAGCTTACGGTTGAGTCATCTTTTGCACGTGTGATTTGATACACAACTCTGTTATTGGCATGAGTTTGAGCCTTTGAGCACTACATGTATATATCATGCTTTTTTCTTTCATGTGGGATTATCACACTTAGTCGTTCATTCTAAAACTTGTCCGGCTATACTTTTTGAAATTATTATTTTGAGTTTGTACATGTTAGATGATAAGGGCACTTAGGACACCTTATTTGGGACTTTTGCACGAACTACCCTAATGTTTGATCTTTTAGGATACTCCGTTGAGCCTTGGCCACTTTTCTTACTAGACCATCCCTAATCGAATTTTGTCATGCACCTCATCTTCATCATTGTTTTGAATATTTGTTCTATAATATGAAGTTAAAGGTAGCATGTGTACCCTTTTTCTCATAGGGGACTTAATTACTGGTTATTGATAGCTGTAGGGAGCCTAATATTGTACTGTACATTCTGTTTTATTATGCTCGTGTTGTTGTCCAAAAAAGAAAGAAAAAAATGGGGGGAGGGGGAGGGGGGCAAATGCACAGCATACAGTAGTTCGATCATGGATACACGACAAGGTTGAGTTGGGAAAGTGTATGCCAAAAACTGTAATTATAAATTCGTTAGAGTGATTTAAAATCCACGAATAATCATAACAAGTTTAGCCTAACTTTGTTCCAAACTTTACCTCTTTGATTTCACCTTGAACTACAACCACATTATACCCTAAGAAGACCCTTTGATTTCATGAAAACTCAATTAACAAGTAGTGGAAATTAGATATCCGAGCAAGCTTATTGTATATCATACTCTGTGTTGATATGAGTGACTTTAAATTACATTGCATGTGTGAGATTAACTTAATTGTTGGGTGATGATGAGACATTTTAGGAACAATATCTTTTATGAAACACTTGCTGGTTGAGCTAAATTTGTCTTGTGGAAAGTGCATGAGTTGAGATATCTTGAGACTGAGTATAGCGCTCCCCGTTCAACTATGTGTATGGATTTGTTCTATGTTTGCTTGAGGACAAGCAAATGTTCGAGTTTGGGGAGGATTTGATAAGTAGGAAATTGTGCGTACTTTTAACTGATAAAATTATATTTTAATACAATAAATTATTGTGCACTCTCTATTTCCTACTTATTTAATGTTTCGATGAGAACTACTTGCTTTTTGTTTTTGTCGTTATCTGAAGCATTTTATGAATAATTTCATACAATAACCCATATAAATAGTTGGTCATCCTTAGGCCATCCGAGGAAGGAAGATTACAAGAAAGTTTGTGGACTAAAAATCATTAAGGGCTTAAGTAATTTATTACTTAAGCCCAATAACTAAATTAAGCCCATAACTTGAATTATGGCAAATTGGCAGCTACAAAAGGAGGAAACTCACGCAGGGGCAGTCGCGAGGATTGACCCACCATAACAGCATCATTCATCTTGGGAGACAAGCAGTGGATTCACGAGAGGCAGCCACCAAAGGAGAGGAAATCAAATGTAGGATTCATGCATTCACACTAAGGGGCAACCATTCATTCATGCACCTTGGCTTGAAGGAAGGAGAGAGAAATCTTTTGGTTTATTCTTTCCTTTTTTATTTTGATTTTGATGTCATTCGTTTTTATGATTTTGACTATTAGACATGAGATGAGTAACTAAACTTTATATTCCGGTTTAGGGAATGTTTTAACCCTATTTCGATAATATGAGATTTATATTTTCGTGACACTGCATTGATTTAATATGTTCAAATTTATTATGTTGATTGTTTGAATTGATTTATAATATATATATATATATATATATATTTATTTATATATATATATTTTAATTGTCATTGATCAACTCAACTGATAATTTATATATTTAGGGCCAGGGTTCAAATTACAATCCGTAATTGTTGTGATGTTGAACCCATTTGTAGTGACTAATAATTTTTATTATTAGAATCAACGCAATTTTGGAACAGTTGAATCGCTGTGTGAATTGAATAACTTGACTACCCTATTATTCAAATTGATAATGTGTTAAACGAATTAAATCCAAAGAGCGTATTTTGGATTGTTCGATTAAACATATTACTTAGAGAGCTTATTCTAATTAATTACACTTGAGGGATAAAACGAATAAACTGAGCTTATTGTTGGTTTAGGGGTAGGAATTCCATAATTAAATTGATTAAGTGTCACATAATTATATAATTTGGAATAGAAAAATAAATGAACCGTGAAGCGAACTGCTTCTTATATATTACTGTTTGCGATATGTTTATTTGCTTGATTTTTATTCATTAGAATAGATTTGATTTTATTAGTTTAGTAGACAAATCCATCAACAACCCCCCTTTTCTATTTACATTCATATATTGACATAAAAAATATACAAATAATTAAATTGTTCTATATGGGATCGACCCTTACTTTCCACTACTACAAAATAGTAGAGAAAAGCGAGGAAAATAAAATATAATTAATGACGTACCCTGAGAGCTTGGTCACCTATTATCCTGATTAGTAATGCGTTTAACGAACTAAATCCAAAGAGCACATTTTGGACCATTCGATTAAATAAGTTAATTTGAGAGCACATTCTAATTAATTACACTAAAGGAATAAAACAAATAAGCATAGTGTGTTGTTGGTTTAGGGGTAGGAATTTCATAATTAAATTGATAAGGTGTTACATAATCACATAATTTGAATGGGGAGAAACAGAATTGTTTATTATATAAAAGTATCTGCTATTCATTTGATTGTTTAATTTCATTTTATTAGTTTATATTGAAATTCTATTAGTTATTAGGATCAAATCAACCAAACCCCCTACCCTTTTTAATTACACTCATTAATTTACATTTTAAAAAAAACAAAAAACAAAAAAGCACACGAGTAATTAGATCGTTTTCTGTGGGATCGACTCTTACTTTCCACTGCTACAAAATAGTAGAGAAAAGTAAGGAAAAAAATTTATTTATTTTTCACGTGCCCGACAGCACGGTCAAAATTTTGGCACCATTGCTTGGGAACAGTGTGAATTTTATTTCTATTACTTCTTTGTGTCAATTTGTGTTAGAGTAAATTCATTTTACTTTATTTTCTTTATATTTTTCTGTAAATATTCGAGTTAGTTGCTTTGAAAAAAAAAAAAAAAAGAGCGAGAAATTTGTTTTTGTCTTTTTGTAGCTAATATATTGGTAGCAGGACTGGCACTGGATCACCTAGTGTCACATTCAGTTGTAAAGTTTTTGTAATTTTTCTTTTCTTTTTAGTATTTTTTTCCTTAGTTTATGTAGTCTTATAACATTCATTTGGAGAATTTTGTGCAGGTTGGGCGAACATCAATTTTTAAACTATAATGGCTGCAATGAAAACCTTGAGGGAGCTCACAAATTTTGCTATTGCTCAACAATCTTTTTACATTACATTTCCTGATTTTAGTGGAAATACTACTTTTGAGTTTAATTATGATACATTTATTACCTTCATTTTATGTTTATGCAGGTGAGGATCCATATAAGCACCTTAAGAAGTTTCTTTTGGTTTGCTCTAGTATGAAGACTACAGGAGTGACTGATGCGCAAATTAAGCTTAGAGCTTTTCGATTTTTCTTGAAGGACTTGGTGAAGGATGGGCTATATTATTTTCCAGGATCTATCACCACAGGGGCAGAGATGGAGGGTTTGTTTTTACAAAAATATTTTCTAGCCTCTCGAGTTGCCAATATAGAGAAGGACATTTATGATATAATGCAAATTCATGGAGAGACACTTTATGCATATTGGAAGCAATTCTAGAGACTTGTTGCAAGTTGCCCAAACCATCAGATTAATGAGCATATTTTGATCCAGTATTTTTATGAGGATCTGGCGTTGATGGATCGAAACATGATTGACATAGCCAGTGGTAGAGCACTTTTTAGACAAGACTCCGACGGCAGCAAAATAGTTGATTTCAAACATGGCGACAAACTCGCAGTAGTCAACCATGATGCATCGTATAAGATGGTAACAGAGGTATATGTTTCATCAATTCAAAATTAATTAAATGAGCTCACCTCTTTTGTTAGAAAGATTGCTGCAGGAACTAGTCAACAAGTCAAACCGTGCAAAATTTGTGAGACCACCGATGACTATAGGATTCTCCTTGAGGAGATTGATACACATGCCAATGTCATTGGTACCAAAATTTCAAGGGAGGAGATATAATCCTCATGCGAATACCTACAACCCGGGGTGAAGAGATCATCCTAATTTTCCCAATGGGAAAATTCACACATGGACCATCTACCTAACAAACTTGTCCACTACCATAGCCGAGAGGCCAACACTTTTAGAGACAGCAAGCAGAGCAAACTTCTAGTGCATCATTGGAAGAAATCATGAAAACTTTAGCTTCAAACACTGTGCAACTTCAATAGAATGTGTGGTAATTTCAGCAAGACATCCAATCCAGCATAAAAAACATTGAGACGCAGATGAGTCAATTGGCTATAGCGGTGAGTCATTTGGAAGCTCTGAATAGTGTGAAATTGCCCTCTCATCTTGGGATAAATTCAAGGAAAGTCAGTGCCATAATTGTGAGGAATGGAAAGTACCTTGGAGAGCCTAAAAAGCTCGGCGTACGCTAGAAAGTGAAGAAGGAAGTCGAAAAAAATTGATAATTCTGACACTGGGTTACCTAGTGTGGCAAATTGCGAAAATCAAGTAGAATCCACTCTTTTAATTCGATTTTGTGTTGACCCATTTTTTTTTCCTTGCAAATTTGAGAAGTCAAATACACAATTGAAGAAGAACGAAATTAAAGAAGTGTTCAAAATAAGTGGAATGTGTATGGATTACATTATGAGATCAAATGGGTGCCAATATATTTTCAAAAAAAAATCCTCATATGGGGTTTCTTTCATCGAGTTTTCAAAGTTTAAAATGGTGAGTGAGATATAGCTAAATGGATGGATTCTAAATGTCGCAGCAGATGTTCCATCTTTGAGACCAATTCAAAAACCTCCTTGGAGTGTTTATTGAAAACGAAAGTCTTAAGTCGAGCTAACAACACTAAAAAAGGCGTTGATTGGGAATCAATCCAGTGTTTAGTTTTTTATTTTTAATTAGACAGTGTTCTATTTAGTTTATTTTTTATTTCATTTTTTCTGTTATTTGCAGGAAAATGAGGTCACATACATATTAGTTGATGAGAAAATTGAAGGGAGGAACAAGTTTTGGGGAGAAATATGTTGTAGACAAGTGACACTGGGCGGACCCATCTAGTGTTTTTTGACACAAACATCATCATCATTTCTCATCACACTGACCCGGTGACTTCTATAATAAACTTTACACTCCTTTATCTACTTAAAATTGATTGATTAATTGATGAGCTTATATATTTGATGTTCAATTTTAATTTTGGGGGGAGGTTGTGTAGTTTAGTGTGCCTGAAAGATTGCATATCATATTTGCATTTGATACAAGCAGTCTGTCTTGTGAGATTTGAGCCTTTGAGCATAAATAATAATTGAGAAGCTCTATTTCTTTTCATGTGGGCTATCACACTAAGGTTGTTCATTCCAGAACTTGCTCGATTATACTTTTTGAAATCATTGTTTTGGATTTGTGTGTTAAATGATAAAGGCACTTAGGTATCCTCATTTGGACTTTATGTATTATCCCTTGTTTCATTTTTCCTCAGTGAGCGCCATTGAGCCTCAGCCATTTTCTTGATTGCACATGTGTTTGCCTTTTTTTATTCTTGTTGTTCAACCTCTCCTTTTGAACCCTTGTCGAGGATATTTGTGGATTACATGTGTGGAGATTTGGATATATGAACCCGATGGAGGAGGAAACAATGGATTGTGATTATATTGGGCTAACCTATTTGCCTGTTTTATCACTAATGTTGTTGTTCCCAAAAAAAATAGAAAGAAGTGTGAGGTAGTACAGTATTATTGTTGTATATATAGAAATGTGTTGTTTTTACTAAAAAAGAAATAAAATTATGCGGGGCGTAATATAGTTACTGTATTTCAACATTGATGCCCTTATCTAAAAAAAACAGAAGAAAAAAATGGGAACAATAGCAAAACAGTGATGATATGAGTATTTGAGACATTAGTTGTTAGAATTGTGGTATTCGGAGAATGATTTTCTAGTGAAAAAGGATTAAAGTTGTGGGAGAATCCAATTGGCTATACTTGGAACTCATGAATGTCCTTGACATTTTTATCCCAAAATCTTTCATTTTCTTTTTCAATATCATACCCCGACCCATAGCCACATCACAACAAATAATGACCCTTTGATTTCACACAAAATTCAATTAATAAATATTGGAAATTAGATATACGAGCAAGCCTATGGTAATGATAGACTTTATTGTGATTTGAGTCGTTTGTAATTTAATCACCCGTATATACACTTGAGTGAAATGAATTAATTCATGGTGAGGGTAAATCATTTCATATGGAATTTTGATTTAATTGTTGGGTAACAATGAAGCACTTTGAAAATAACAAAATCTTTCATGAACACTTGTCTAATTGAATTAATTATATCTCATGGAGAATATGTGATTTTAGTCTAAGCATAGTATTCTTGATTTCAACCATGTATATGCATTTGTTATATGTTTGCTTGAGGAAAAACAAATGTTTGAGTTTGGGGATATTTGATAAACAATAATTGTGCGTATTTTTAATTGATAAAATTCTATTTTTAATACAATTAATTTTTGTGCACCCTATATTTCTTACTTATTTAATCTTTCGACGAGAACCACTTCCTTTTTGTTTTTTGTGGTTATTTGCAACGAATTATGGGCATTTTCGGACAATTGCTCACATGAGAGGTGGACCACTTCTTGGCACACTCAAGCCACGAAGATATGATTAATGTATTAAGAAAGAGTTCATTGGCTAAAGATAAAAGATTTAATTAATTAATAATTAAGACCATAATTAAATAAGCCATAAGACGAATTTGGGTGAGGGATTAGCAACCACAAAGAGGGAATTATATTGGATTCATTCACCAAGAGAGAATTATCATTAATCCAGGGAAGACATCAACCTCGAAGGAGAAAGAGAGAGAGAGATTCATTCAATTGAGGAGAGAGGGAGAGTTGGTTGCTGGATAGAATCAATCAATTGGGGGAGATTGCATTCTGCCGGAGGATTGGACCAATTGGTGTAGGAAAGGAGGGAGAGAGAGAGAGAGAGAGAGATTTGTCGCCGACTTTTCGATTATTCTATCCAAATACTCTTCCATGTTATTATTAATTAATGATTATGAATATTGAATTGATGATGTGTAACAAAATTTTATATTCCGGTTTAGCGAATGTTTGAAATCTATTTCAATATTATGTGATTTAATTTATGTGATATTATCTTGATTTAATATGTGCGAATTTATTATCTTGATTGTTTGAATGAGTTAATGATATATAGATTGTCAATTGTGATTGATCAACTCAATTGATAGTTTGTATATTTAGTGCTAGGGTTAAATTGTAATCCGTAATTGTTGTGATGTTGAACCCTTTGTAACAATTAATAGTAATAATAATTATTAGAATCAACATAATTCAGAATTAATTGAATCGAGCGTATGAATTCCATAATCTGTCTATCCTATTATCCTAATTGATAATGCATTTAACGAATTAATTTCAAAAAGCATATTTTGGACTGTTCGATTAAATAGGTTAAATAGAGAGCATATTCTAATTAATTACTCTTAAGGGATAAAACGAATAACAGAGCATGTTGTTGGTTTAGGGGCTGGAATTCCACAATTAAATTGATAAGCTTTTACATAATCACGTAATTTAGAATAGGAGGAAAATTGAACTGTGAACCAGAATTGTTTATTATATAAAACTGTCTGCTATTCATTTGATTCTTTAATCAGTCAATATTGAAATTCTATTAGTTGTTAGGATCAAATAAACCAAAACCCCCCATTTTATTTACACTTGTGAATTTACATAAAAAAAAAAAAAAAAAAAACCACACAAGTAATTCGATCATTTTCTGTGGGATCGATTCTTACTTTCCACTGCTACAAATTAATAAAGAAAAATGAAAAAAATTAATTAATTTTAATGTGCCCGACAGCAAAATCAACAAGATAGATGCTAGTGAACAACATAGAGAAAGCAAGGAGAACCAAAAGATCTCCAACGCTCTCTACAACTGTCTCATCATTAGAGAATAAGTGTCCAGTTTTATTCCAGAAAACCAAGCAAAGAATCCAGAATGCTATCTACATTATAAATTGAGGGTACAGTTGTACCCCAAATTTTATTTGTGATATATATATATATATATATATATGTAATAATAATATTCCTAAAGTGTTTGTTTAGTCCAATTATTTTTATTCATTTATTGTTATCAATCAATGAGGCCTTGTTCAAGTTTAGTACATGATTCAATTGAATATTTTTATAAATTTTTGGTTCGATTTTAAGAACTAATTATACAAACAAATTTTGAACCAAACATTGATGTATCTTAATAAAACACTAATCAATTAAGCTTGAAAGTATATATTAAGAGAATACAGCAGCATAAAATAAAAATAGCACCAAGATAGAGTATTGTCAGGATGAAAAGAATCTACTAATATAGAGTGAAATACAAAAAGAATCGATATCTAGCCTATTGAATCTAAACGTTCTTGAATTTGGGGATGAATTTCAAAAAACGACTAAACACAGGCTGAGAAAAACGAACTAACAAAATATCACTCACTAAAATATTCTAAAAACAGGTACAGAGCAAGTGATGCTAACTTTCTAAGCAACTATTCAATACATAATCCATAGAAAACATATTGATAATCATGGCTAACATAAAAAGAACAAAAGAAAAGAAGACTATTGAACCCCAAACGATCTTCGTTTCTCTCTCTCTCTTTCTCTCTCTCTCTCTCTCTGATAACTTAGTTGGTTGATCCTCCATTGTATCCTTGTTTCTAACCCTAAAATATATTTTATATTGTGTTGTATGATGTCTCTATAATCTGATGTAGCTCCTCCATTTATAGACAATTACTAGAATTTTGATAGCTACCGTATCTTTGTTTGGAATGAGAAGATATGCTCAAATTAGACCAAATCAAGAAGATATGCCCAAAATCACACCAAATCAAGAAATATGCCCGAATCACACCAAATCACACCAAATCGGGATGGTTAAGATCATATCACGAAGATAAGCACGGACATGTGACTTCTGACGTGGTCTATACATCCTTAATTATCTATTTTTCTATAAAAACTTCAACAAACACATGATGTAACAAAATATAAAAAAATCATGATAAACTCATCACTTAGGTACATGCAATTGCCTAAAAAACTATACATAATAACCCTCAATTCCATGTAAATCATATATTTTTCATCATCAAACTTTGATTTAAATTACTATTCACCATAGAAGTTCATCCAAACTTATTAAGGTTTTCAATGAGTCTAAAACGTACATTATTTCCCAAAGAGTACCCTTGAATTTGTATTCTCGAAAGTTTGGACATTAGATGGTTGGACATTTTTTTTATGCATTTAAAAAGTAACTTATATGGTTGAGGGTTAGATAATTGAGATGGTTGTTGAAGTTTATGTTAATTTGGTTTTGTGAATTATTGATTTATATGTGAAAGGTGGATTCATACACGTTAAGTGATTCCACATATTTTATACTATGATCAAATGTTCTATAACTATACTGGATAAGATTGTAATGTACACATGAGATACATGATTTATGAGGATTGTTGCTTACACCACATAGTTGTAAAGATGCATGTTATTACGATGAACATAGGGCTAAAGCTTATGTGAATTATATGTTCAATAGTATATTGAGCTTTGATAATTCCACTAGCAACAGTCTGCAACAGTTTACCAGTGTATTTATCTTATTAATACTATTTGTTATAATTGGCTTAAAATTGTTACAGGCCTCTATCTGCGCAATGTGTTGTAGTATTAATGTTTTGACCCACTTTGTAATTTTTCTATTTGAATTATAAAACCAATTTTATTAGCTGCTACATGATTCATATTTCACTACTGCATGATACCACTATTTTCAATGCACTATGTTTGACTACCATTGTGGGACCACTGACTGCAACAATGTATACTTGTATAAGTGTGGGATAGGTATATGTGTGCTGGTAGTAGTGCGAGAGTAGTGAGTCAGTGTTTAGTAACATTCATGTATATGTTCTAATAACATTGTAACATTTCCTATAAGAGGAAAATTTTAACTTTTTAAGGACATGGATGTTGTAAGATTTTTTCCATGACAAAATATGATAATTTTATTGTTCCATGTAAGTTTTAGGCCTGAGGTCAAGGTAGATCATGGATGTGAATGTTCATTACCTACAATAACATTTTGATAAATAATGAGTTTATGTGATGATGAGAAACAACACGATGGTGAACTCTGCATCCTATGTTTGAAATCAGAGTGATATTTTCATTATCTAACTTCTCCTTAATGAAATGTATGTCTATCTCCACATGCTTGGTTCTATCGTGTTGGACAGGATTATAAGAAAAATAAACCAATCTGAATCATCAATCTCTTTACCCAAACTAATTATGTTATCCCTTTCACAATTCCCCTAAATTCTGCTTCTACACATGAGAGTACTACCACTTTTTGTTTTACCCCTTCAAGTCACAAGATTACCTCCTACAAAGGTGAAGTACCCTGCTATAGATCGTATGTCTATGATGTTTCCTGCCCAATCAGCATCAGTATAGCCGGAGACTTCCAAATGCTTATTTTTTTTAAAGAAGATACATTTTCCAGGAGAGGATTTTAGGTATCGAATTACTCTTATGGCTGCATCCATGTGTTCCACCAAGGGTTTATGCATAAACTAACTTATGACCCAACTGCATAAGCTATATCTGGGCTCGTATGTGAGAGATAGATTAGCTTACCAATAATCCTTTGGCATTGTTCTTTATCTGCCAGTGTATCACTTGAATCTGCTCTTAGTCCATGATTCACAGCTATTAGTGTTTCTGCTAGTTTACAATCAAGAAGTCATGTTTTAACAAGGAGATCCAGAACATACTTCCTTTGAGATAAGAATATACCTTCCTATGACCTCATTACTTATATCCCTAGGAAATATTTAAAACCACCGAGATTCTTCATTTCGAATTCAGAAAACAAGTTCTTTTCAAGGAGTTTAATATATTCACCATCATCTCCTATAATAATCATATCATCAACATAAATAATTAAACATGTGATTTTAGAGTCCCTTCTCTTCAGAAATATTGTATGATTTCAGTTGCTCTAAGTATATCCATATTTCTTCATCGCCAACGTAAATCTTCCGAACCATGCCCGAGTGACTATTCAGCCCATATAGAGATAATTTCAACTGATTTGTTAAATCCCAATGAAGAAAAGCATTCTTCAAATCAAACTGGTGTAGAGGTCAATCACAGTTTGCTGCCACTGAAAGCAATACTCTAACAGTATCCAACTTTGCAACATGAGAGAATGTTTTTGCATAATCAATTTCATACACTTGAGTGTATCCTTTGGCCACAAGTCATGCTTTATACCTCTCTACTTCTCCGTCCCATTTGTACTTAATTGTGAAGACCCATCTGCAACCAACTGATTTTTTTCCTAGTGGCAGTTTGCTCTTGTCCAGTGTTTCATTTTTACTTAGAGATGCCATTTATCTGCCTCCTTTGCATCTCTGGGAATCTATGCAGCGGACAACATATTTTTGAAACGTTGATTTTTTTTCCACCAGTGATAAAGTTGGCAATTGGATATCTGGATTTCTTCAGCTTGTATTCAGGGTTGTACCTCTAAGGAGGAATTCCTCTATTCTACCTTGGTGGACGAGAATATGTATTCTCACTTTCACCTGTAGTGTTAGGAAAGTACACCGAGATAGGAGAAGGACTAAGAGTTTCAGTATCAGAAATTTGTACCTCCGAGATATTCGATGAGGGATGGACTGTACTTCTTCAGCAGAACTTGGTTCCCAGTTGTTACCAATCATAGTGTTGATTGTTCTTCTCTCCCTCAACATTTGATTGCGGAGAGACATAATGGTATTCTATTTCAAGAAAGCCACAATCCATAGTAACATAGAGTTTCTTGGTAATATGTTCGAAGCACCGATAACCTTTCTGATGGATTCCATATCCAAGAAAAGCACACTTCACAGCACAGGGATCAAGTTCGTTCAGATGAACTTTCGGGTTGTGAACAAGATAGAACAGCCAAATACCAGAGGCTGTAACATGAGAATGAAGGGTAGGGTAAATTTTGAGAAGAAAGCCAGTAAAGGAGTCATGAATTTTAAGGCTCGTGTGGGTAATCTATTATAAATAGATAGATGAAGTAACATATTCAAACCAAAAAATAGATAGTACACGTGATTCAAGCAAGAGAGCACATGTGGTTTCCAAAATATGACGATTCTTCCGTTCGGCTATCCCATTTTGTTGAGATGTATAAGGACAGGTGGTTTGGTGGATATGCCATTTTTCTGAAGGAAATTTGAATTTCATGGTTAACATATTCTCCCCCCCCCCCCCCCCCCCCCATTATCAAATCGTAAGATTTGTAACTCTGAAATTGATTTTTGACTAGATTGAAAAAATCAACAAACTTACTGCACATCTCAGATTTTTGTTTTAAAAAATATACCCAAGTCATATGGGTACAATCATCAATAAATAACACTAACCATTGAAAATTAGTATCCATCGACTCTGCAGCTGGACCCCAAACATCAGAGATTATAAGAGAAAATGGTACATAGTTTTTATTATAAGCAGTAAGATATTCGATGACTCTTAGCAAAATGACAAGTATCACATATAGTACGTAGTCCTTTGAAAATAATAACGGAATAAATACTTAAGATAATCATCTGATGGGTGACCTAATCGACGATGCCATAACTAGATCAGTCAATTTTGAGAACCATCAGCGAAACTAGCAGTTTCTCCTTCAAATAATTCATGAACATAGTACAGTCCATTCCTTTCAGAACTACGCCCAATTATCTCCCTTGAATGAATATCCTGCAATAAACAGAAGGTTGGATAGATGAGTGCCACACAGTTAAGTTCCTTCATCACTTGACTGATAGATAACAACTTGCAAGATAAAGAGAGAACATAAAGACAATTGAACAGTTTAACTATAGGAGAGATTTCAACAGATCATACCCCAAGAACTGGAAAAGAACCTCCCATTTTTAATAAAAGTCCTATTTGGTTGAGATGGATCAATAATATCATTATGGCCAAAGGTCATTGTATCCATGGCCCCACAGTCAAAGATCAACTGCTTATTTTTATCATAATTCACACGTAAGGCACTTGAATTAATAGTTGGGGGCAAGGAAGTAATTTGATGATGTGGTGAGGGTAAATAGGAATTACACTCTCTTATTAGGGTTAACATCCTTCCCCTCACCCTCTATACCTCTGGCCGAATTCACTTCTCTCTCCTCTTCTCCCGCTGTCTCACCTCTATTCTATCCTTCTCACGGTGTTCCGCCTTGAATAAAAACAGAGTGCAGTACAGTCAAAGATCAACTGCTTATTTTTATCATAGTTCACACTTAAGGCACTTGAATTAATAGTTGAGGGCAAGGAAGTAATTTGATGATGTGGTGAGGGTAAAATAGGAATTACACTTTTATTAAGGTTAACATCCTTCCCCTCACCCTCCATACCTCTGGCCGAATTCACTTCTCTCTCCTCTTCTCCCGCTATCTCACCTCTATTCTATCCTTCTCAGGGTGTTCCGCCTTGAATAAAAGCGGAGTGCAGTACCATTATTTTGAATTACCATTATTTTCAATTTGAATTGGTATTTTCTCCATGCCAATTATTGTCTCACCTCTATTCTATCCTTCTCAAGGTGTTCCGCCTTGAATAAAAGCGGAGTAAAGTACCATTATTTTCAATTTGAATTGGTATTTTCTCCATGCAAATTATTGTCAATAAACATCTATAATAATGAGTCTTGGGCAGTTTATTTGTGAAAATGGATGTATAGCCAAAAACGGTGCGAAGTCCAGTACAGTCAAAGATCAGCTGCTTATTTTTATCATAGGTCACACTTAAGGCACTTGAATTAATAGTTGAGGGCAAGGAAGTAATTTGATGATGTGGTGAGGGTAAAAGAGGAATTACACTCTTATTAAGGTTAACATCCTTCCCTTCACCCTCCATACCTCTGGCCGAATTCATTTCTCTCTCCTCTTCTCCCGCTGTCTCACCTCTATTCTATCCTTCTCAGGGTGTTCCACCTTGAATAAAAGCGGAGTGCAGTACCATTATTTTCAATTACCATTATTTTCAATTTGAATTGGTATTTTCTCCGTGCCAATTATTGTCTCACCTCTATTCTATCCTTCTTAGGGTGTTCCGCCTTGAATAAAAGCGGAGTGCAGTACCATTATTTTCAATTTGAATTGGTATTTTCTCCATGCCAATTATTGTCAATAAACATCTACAATAATGAGTCAATAAACATCGACAATAATGAGTCTTGGGCAGTTTATTTGTGAAAATAGATGTATAGTCAAAAGCGGTCTTCCAAAAGTAAGCACCATCGTCATCCCGTTAGGTGTTTCTGAATTGGTATTTTCTCCATGCCAATTATTGTCAATAAACATCTACAATAATGAGTCTTGGGCAGTTTATTTGTGGTCTTCCTAAAGTAAGTTCCATCGTCATCCCGTTAGGTGTTGTGTCTCCACTAAGTGAGCCACCGCTACTGGCAGCCCTATCGGTCATGTTCGGAATCTGAGAGTGTACCCAATAGCCGAAGGAGACTAGCCATACCTCTAGCGAGGTTCCATCCTAAAATAAATTGGTAATAGGAGGAGTAGCTCACTAGATATATAAGCTAGCCTTCCTTCTCTCATTTTTCCGATGTGGGACAACTCACATGTGAAATCAATATCTATTCCATCACGCTCCCCTCACATGTGAGTCCTTCATTCATCTTCATAAATCCGAACGGGACCTACCTTGCTCCATCAAATCAATGGCCCATCCAACCGAGTATGGGGCCTGCTCTTATACCATGTGGAAAGAAAATATAGGATTGCAATATGTATTCTTACTGATTCAAAATACAACGTACAAGAGATCCTTTTATAATATAAGGAATATAGCCTAAATAAAAAAAGAAGAAGAGGATTCGTAATTAGAGGATCCTAACAATACAGACTACCTTAAGAACGAAAGAATCAATTACAATAATTCTATATAATCAATTACAATAATTCTACATTTTTAACCAATCAAATTTGATAGCATTCATTATAATCGTCTTTAGCTAGATTGTTTGTATATTCGTTCTGCTGTGACAGAATAGGATTATAGAGCATAAATAAGAAACAGGAAACGTAAAGAAGACACAAGATTTACGTGGTTCACCAATAAATTGGCTACGTCCACGAGCAGAGAGGAGAACGGATTTTATTATGCGGTATATGTTACAGATTACAGATCTCAAAGACCATATATATAGTACTGAGATAAAACACCGAAATTGGGCTTAAGGCCCAATACTGCATACCGCTGGGCCGGGGGCGTCTCCGCCCCCCCGTGACAGCTCTGCGAAGTGTGTGATTCAAGACATATCAACACGTTCTTACAACCGTTCTTATCGATTTAGAAGCAAATAATTCCAGTTCAGACTAATTAAAATATTACTTATTAATAATTATGGGAATCTTCTAATATTAGTGAGCATGATGGAAAATTTTGTTGCTTAATATAAATGACTGATAAAACGTTTAAATTATGAAATATGATTTAATAAAAAAATAAAAGAAAATATTAATTTTTATGAGGGAGAATGTTGGTACAACTGTATTTTGATATATATCAAAATTAGAAATGGAAACATAATTGAACATTCTTCGTAACAAAAAAAATTTCCTAATTTTCCTTTCTTATTTATAATTGGAAATGTAATTTCGCTAGTCAACAATTTACGTGTTTCAAAATTAGATGATATCAAGATGAATATACTGCAATATTTAATACATGATTCGAAATCTATATATTTTATCAAATAATAATCAAATCACTGAATTATGAAATTAAAAATATATATGAAATCTGACATATATATGACTCAATTTTTTCGATTCATTTTATCAAAAAAATCTATATATATATATATATATATATATATATATATATATATATATATATATATATATATATATATATATATAAGTAAAATTACTTTTTTAAATTTTGTTTTTTCGGCCTAAATTTCAACAATATAAATGTAAAACTATATATATTTATGCAACTCTTTTAAGATACATTATTACAATTTAATTGAAGAGATTAATATCAACAATTTTCGGGATTTTCTTAGTTTCTGTTGTTCAACATAAATAAATTCGAATTTTAAAGAATTTTTGTTAACTCATAATATATTCAAAATAAGAAATAAATTTGTTAGGAACGTGAAATCATTGTAGTTTCATTATATTATGAAAAATTATTAACAATTTTTCTATAATTAAACTACCAATTATTTAAAATCACCTAATCACGTGGATAAAATCTGATTTTGTTAAATATGAAATTAAATTTTCAACAATCTTACCATAATTCAAAATTATTTCTCATGTTTGTCTCTCTATTCTTTCTATATATTTTATCAAGATTATTACTAAATATTTTAAGGTCTGTCTTTTTTGTTTTCCTCCTCTTGAAGTATTTTGCATTTTCTGTTTTGAGAAAATAAATGGTAAGACAAGTACGATAATATGTGTCATATTTCAATTCTCACAAAAGCCTACACTCTTCAAAATATTATTTTTAGGTTTATTTTATATTTAAAAAAAATTATATACCTGTTCCTTTCAATTTATCATAAACATATTTAATTTTCTTAACTATTTTTCTTTCTTATTTTTAAACAAAAAGTTCGTCCATCTCTTTCATGTTTCGTTTGATTATTCTTGTGATTTTCTATTGACATCTGCTAATTATTTCGACATATAAGCACCGTGCGATTTTTCATTAGATTTCAAAGTATTTGTTTCTATCAAATTTCAAATTTCTTAATACTATTACATTAAATTAGCAATTTGCAAAATATTTTTGTCCTTAATTTGACTATGTAATTCGTAAATTTTACGAGATCTGTACAAATCTTTATTTTCTTTAATCTACTGATATGACTATTTTTTTATAATTTAATTTGATTCAACATTCTATAAATCGTGGATATCATGCTTATCAATTTGTGAACGAGGCTAATTCTAATAGAAGAAAATACAAAACATAAAATTACAACAAATTTCTACTCATTATACAAAAAAATAATCACTGAATTACAAATCTACACCTTCTATAATATACTATATAACTTGAATATATGATTATATTACAAAATATAAGAAAAAAATATCTTCATATTTTGTTTTTTGTTTTCCAATTTTCCAATTTTGTTTTCCCGCCTAAACTTCATTACTTAATTTAGAATAACTATATTATTATTCAATTAAAATCAGACTTTTTATTCTATAAATTTTGATTCGATTTCAAAATTTAAATTATTACACAAATTTAGGTGCTTCAAAATTAGTTGATATCAAGATGAATATACTACAATATTTAATATATGATTCAAAATCTATATATTTTATCAAATTTCAATCAAATCACTGAATTATGAATATCAAGAAATATATGAAATCTAATAAATATATAATTCAATTTTCTCGATTCATTTTATCAAACCAAATATATATATATATATGTATATATATATATATATAAAGTGACTTTTTAAAATTTTATTTTTTCCGCCTAAATTTCCACCATATAAATGTAAAACTATATATATTTATGGAACTCTTTTAAGATATATTATTACAATTTAAATGAAGAGATTAATATCAACAATTTTCGAGATTTGTTTAGTTTATGTGGTTCAACATAAATAAATCAAATTTTAAAGAATTTTTTTCAACTCAGAATATATTCAAAATAAAAAATAAATTTGTTAGGAATGCTAAATAGTTTCATTATATTGTGGAAAGTCATTAACAATTTTAATGGTGGTACATTTTAATATTTAATGTATTTTATATTGTGAGATATTTTTAATTTAAACAATTTTTATTATAAATATATTTTATATAACTAGTATTTCTTTCGTGCGTTGCACGATTTATAATAATATAATATACTAAATTATTATAAATATAATAATATATTTTCTTAAAACAAAATACATAATTATATAAAATATATTTTTAATAAAAATTTGTTTAAAATAAAAATATCTCACAATATAAAAATATATAAAATATTAAAATATACCATAATTAACCTATAAAAATATATTTTATATTTAAAAATTAATATTATATTTTTATATATGCAATATAGATATCAAATTAAAGATCATATAAAAATGATTAATTTGATATATTTTTCATAAAAAATAGAGTTGAGATGAAAAAGTTAAAACTTAAAGAAAAAAGAGAAAAATCTGATTGGTTTCTAGACTTTCTAAATATAGAAAAAATTAGTAAATTAATTGTTTAAATAAAATATATAACTATATAAAATATATTCTGAATAAAAAATATTTAAATAAAATATATCTACCACAATTAATCTATAAAAAAATTATATTTCAAATTAATATTTCATTTTTATATGTACAATATAGATATCAAATTGAACTTCATGAAAAGATGATTAATTTCATATATTTTTCATAGAAGATGGAATTGAGGTAAAAAAGTCATAAATATTTGAAATTGAGTGAAAAAAAGGACAAATCTAATTGGATAGTATTACCTTCTAAAAAGAGAAAGAAGATTTTGAAAAAAAATATCATTTCTATAAATTTATCAAACAATCCACTTTCATATTAATATAAATATAGATTATGTCGTTTAATTTTAGAATATATTACTACTTTTATAATACTTTATTAAATTATTATATTATAAATCATGCAGACAAATACAAATTTTCATAAAATTATAAGAACATTGGCTGTTTCACCAATTTTTTTTAAAGTGCAACTCTAAATTATGTGCATATAACTTTTTTTTTTCTAGGAACGACGAATTTGTAACAATTTGTTGTTAATAGACCCACATACATCTAGGCCCCGTTTACTTCCCTTGTCAGGATTAGAGAGGATAGGACCGGAATTGGGACTAAACTCGGGATAGGGATAATTTCTTATTTTGTATCCGGTGTTTACTTCGTAGGATAACATTAGGATATCGAAGGGTAATTATATACTATCAGACGTTTACATTGTGGGATAATGTTGGATAAGTCTGAAATTACTGGATTGCCCTTAATACATTTTCAGCCTTATAAACCCTACTCCCCCACACTTCCGCCCAGCGACTTTTGAAACCCCGCAGCTGCTGCCTCCCCCACCGCTCCCCGCTGCTCCCCTCTTCCTTTCCGTCGCTGATTGGTCGTTACTCATCGACATCTGGAAGCGTTTCTTCGTGTTTTTCGTGAGGTTAGCCTTTACAAGTAGTGATTTTGTACTTAAAAGTGTGGTAATTAATTGTGTAATGCCCACTGCGTTTTGTTGAGGATTTACATTTTACATTCGGATTTGTTGATGTCGATTCTTCGTTGTTTTGGAATACATGTTTTAATTTGCTGCCTACTATATCAAACAAATTCGTGTGGAATTTTTTGCGTACAATAAGTTCATACAAAATTAGTATAATATTGCATGCATAAATAAAACTTACATATTAAAATAACATAAAAAGATAAAAGTCATACAAAATGTTCCTTGTGTGCAATCTCAACGACAACATTATATTCATCGATCCATTTATACATTGATTAACGAATGATTTGTCCTTGTTTAAAAATTTGTTTTGCCTTGTATGTATCATATGTGTAATTAAATAAAATGAATAAACAAAATTTCGAATTATTGATAAAACAAATTATATTAAGAACAGCATAATCATCTAATAAAATAGGCATTAATTACATTCATCCATTTATATGTGATTTTTTCAACTATAAGTTACATATTTGTAGATACACGTAATAAAAGTATGCAGTGTTAGTACAATATTTTTAAAAAAATAAAAAGAGATGTAAGCTTGAAACGATCATATGATAAGGACAATATAACTCAAAAAGGGGCATTTCTATTAACTTAATATATACTTAAATAATATTTTAACTTATATCTTTTATCTTTAAACTACCACTTCATCCATTTAAAAAAATAAAAATCATATTTTTCTTGAAGTACAAGTTTTTATTTTTTTGTGCAAAATTATATTTTCCTTAAATAATAATATGTTTACATACATAATTAATATAAAATATATTTAGTGTACATGTAGAGAATGGAAGGTGTACGTCTCAAAGTTGTATGTTACTTCATCGGTCCCAAAAAAGATTCATATTTTTTAAAATACAATTATTTTAAGAAAAGCAATTGTGCCAAATCACATTTTTCTAAAATAATAATATGTTAAATATAATTAATTAAAATATATGTATTTAGTATACATAATGGTGGAGGAGTCAGATTCATCCGGGGGATGTCAAGTGGCAGATCGGAGCAGGCCCCTGAGGAGTCAAATTATATTCACCTTTTAAAGATGTTGATATTAATAATAATTTTTACTTATAATATAATCTTATATGTTATATTATGTATATACTATTATATAATAATATAAAACATGTTAGAACAGCTCAGGGTAGAAGAGGTACCCACCTCCCTCCTGCTGCGGGTCACAAATGGGTCGCCTCAACTAGAACAGGCAAAATTGTCATCCCTTAATCCTTCCCCTACCTGTTACATAGTCGGGCAGAGATTCCCATCGGTATTAAGGGTATTTTAGTAAATAAATGACAGAAAGAGGGGGAAAATTGGGAGTTTGGGACAAGATGCTTTTTGCTCACGACATATGAAGCATTCATATTCATGTCGACGTTATTCACTCTCACTATTAAGCTTCTTAACCTGCTAACAAAGATAGGATAAAAGGCCGACAAGCTACACATAATATAGCTCAAAATTTTTAGCAACCAAAATGCAACCTCAATCATGGAAGAACTTTATATCAACTATCTGTTGCTTCTTTGATCTGTGTTCGGTTGTAGCAAATATGAACGCGGTGCGAGAAAGAATAGGGCAATTGATAAGGCTATCTCCTAGTCTTTCTTGGCTTGAGTCTCTTAATAGCCATGAAAGTCACTGCAGCTGAAAGAGAGTACCTGCACAGGAAGACATCTTCTGTATCATATGTTGTTCGTCGCTTATAATGAAGGATGGGTAAATAGTAGTTGGAAAGTTCAGCAAGAGCTATCAGTTTCACCTATAGACCAGTTAATGTTGATCTTTCAAGAGGACTTTTCATGTCGGGTAAATAATGTCCCAGAGATGGAAATCTATTCCTTGGAGTATTATTTTCATTCCCCCATAACAAGCTCCCCAGAACTGTAAATAAAAACCAATAATCTTCTTCCATTTTCCTCATTAAGATCCATGATTCGATCAGACTTAACAGAAGCCAAGAGGAGGTTGCCAAAGCAACCAATTTAAGGGAAAAGCAACAGCAGGTATCATGTCAGGTTTTTTTATAACTAAAAGAAGAGAAAGGATCACAACCCTATCACTCGGAGACAGCCAGAACCAAAGTTGGACATCTTGTCGACAAAATGTAAGCAAGTAAAGTCGCATCTGACCTATATGACTAACAAATGCATTTATCTCAAGTAAAGTCCTTTCTCCAAAAGAACGAAAGTTTCTTATAACTCCATCAGCACTAGACCAAGTTATTGTACAAGCAGATCTGATAAACAAAGGTTTATACACAAAATCTTGACAAACACAATCAAAACTTTGTTTGGCATACAAATGAAGAGGCAAAGAGCTACACATCCAATCTACAAGAAATAAATGAGCACAATACTAAACAGAAGTCTGATAAAAGCTAATGAAAGGAAAAACAGCATGATCAAACAAACAGATATGGATCCATATGCAGAAAATTAAACAGTAGAAATGGAATAATACGTACCATGTTAATGTATAGTTAAGATGGTCCTGTGGCATTACTGAAGTACGAATTAACATATTGAAATCCTTTGGAATGGGGTAGGGGCTGCTAGGATTAACGTGTTCATTAATCTCTTCAATGTAGAGTGTTTTCTCTGGAAGTCCACAATCACGAGCAAGTGCAGGAACATCCACATAAAACCACTGAGAGGCATTAGGATCATTTGCAGGAACAAATATGCTAGGCTTCTCACTGCCCCGTACAACTCCGATAACTTCAACAGGGATGACAGATGGAATTTGTTCCTGACAGATTCAATAAGATTTAATGAGATTCCAATTTCACAAGGATATCATCATTCATATTGATTGAAAGAAAGAAAGAACAAAAAAAGAAAAAGGAGTGGGGAAGAGGCTACAACCTCAGGATCTTCACACTTATTAGACCAAATGCGCCACCAATAGGTTTTTGTACTCTCTTGAGTTGAGGAGGATGAGCTATTTGGCAGCGGTACATCTTCTGAAGCATCTAATGCCTTGTCTCTCCAACTCCTAGGAACCCATCCTCTATTTACCAGAATAGGCGCCTGTACGCTGAAAAAGGATTTCCAAGATGCTCAATAAATAACGAGCATAGTGTGAATAAATCACAGAGCATGTGGCAAGCATCATGTTTGGTTTCAATTCCAGCAATTCTGGGAGATACTTTGCAAGAACATCATTTTCAACAGTAGATGTAATTCTTTTTATGATTGGCAGGAGACATTTGCAAGTTGATGTCTTGTCAATATTGTTTTATTTTAGTTAGTGAGAGTAGAGAAGCGTATACTACTATTAATAACATAATAAATGACTGGTACTTCACAGGAGAATGACAACTCCCTTATGCAATCACAGCACACACATTTTTATTTTGGAAGAAGGAAAATGAGTTTGCCAATTGAAAGCACACTAATCGCTAACCATTCCTATGAACCAAAGCTGAAGGAATAAAACTACTGAATAGCATAAACTATTCTGCAGACATAATTTTGGACTTCAGACAGTTTCATATTGTCTACATATGCATAAGAAAACGCTTTCTCCTCTCAGAAGCATGGCACTTCTCATCAACCACTTAATTCAATTTGCTAAGGTACTGTAAATGAAATACAAAAAAAAAAGACACCAATTATTTCACGTTTTAGACTATAATTAAGTCCATAGGCAAAATGTTCCTAAGATGCTTCATCCTGAATATATCATTAAGCACCACATTTAGAAGTATTTAAAACTTTCAACAAAGGAGGGAATAATACACAAAATAATAATATTTATTCATGCAATTTTAAAGGAAATTTACCTTTCAGGATCACCAGGGACTGGAACAAGGGGAGTTATAACATAGTATCCATTTTCAGTCACTCCAGAGATGCTCCTTGAGCGTGGTCCTACATAAATTGAATTTTTCTCATAAAAAACTCCTTTACACTGCACCTTCCTGAACTCCAGGGAGTCCAAACTCCCACTAGACGGCACAATTTCATTGCCCTTGAGAGGTTCAATGCCAAGCCTTCTCTGCCGGTAATCCAGCATCTTTATCTGTACAAAGAAACCAAAAGGACTAAACAACTAAAAGAAGACTCATTGTAGATTCCCCATTTCAAGAATAATCAACAATATGATTTATTACTGTTTTGAACAAGATACAGCCATGTAATTCAAAGGTTTTCTCTTAGTTTTGCGCAATTCTTGTTTGTGAGGCTGCTTTATTATATGATTTATATCCTCACACTCAACCAAAAGCTCATTTTAAAAATAATAATAATAAATAATAGAGTACGTGTGCTGATAAACACCAACAAGGAGAGAATAGGATGCGAAGCTCCTTCAGATTCCGAGAAAGCTGTCCCCTCCACACCATTGTACAACTTCTGCCCCCGTCTTCCTCCTCCTCCTCAAAGGAAAGGGACTGCCGACCGTTCGGGGGAGAAGACAGAGGACGACCGAACGAAACGACGGTCCCGGGCATGCGGTGGCAATGGTGCTCTGGTCAGCGGCGGTGGCAGGAGAATTCCACGACGGAATAATTCAAGGATGAAATCGAAGGGTTTGCTAAGCAAAAATATGATATATATATATATATATATATATATATATATATACACATATATGAGGACAGTTTTGTAATAACGAATTTGCACAGGGGTAAAACAGTCACTTTCTTTTTCTTTATCACATGGGATAGTTTTTATCCCTGGGTATATGGACGAATTACAATCTGCCGTTTTATCCTGAAATCTGTGATTTATCCCGGGTCGACTGGATTGACCCGGGAAAAAATCCCACCAAGTAAACGCTGGATAAAGCAGTACTAATTCCCTTAATCCAGCTTTATCACCCCAAGTAAACAGGGCCCTACATTATATAAATCTGAACTGATTTTATTTTACAAGTCTTAAGGCAAATCTGAAAATGTCGTCTCTGCAAAACTGTAGCTAACATACTGACAAAGTCGAGCACAATATCCATGTTTTAGACTCTGGTTTGACAATATTATAATTATAAATTAACAAAAAACTAGATGGAGGATTTTCTATGCTATTCTCAAGTTGCTGTCGAAGTTTGAGGTCCCGAATGGGGGCAGATCATAAGGAGCTGATGTCAAGGCGGAGTTCGACGAATGATCATATTTACAAGCTGGTCCGAACTTGCAAATGCCATAGCGGTGGTAATGCGTACAGATGGGCTGATCCTGCAATTTAAGAGAGTCCAAAGAGAATTCAGGCACATGTTATCAACTCGACATTATTCTTTTTTTTCACAATCAGACAAAGAAAGTTGGCGAACATCACATAAACATGTTTCAGTTCATCAACTGCTGAAGCTATATACACAAGAAATTTTAAAAAGAAAAATTGCAAACTGAGTTTTGTTCCACTTTGGATCCGTACTGGGAAAGGCGATCGGAAGGTTAGTGACTGGCTCTTATGCTGGACCAGCACAATGTTGGGGGGCCTAGTCAAGGTTATGCGGGATTGACACAGGAAAAAAAAAATGAGGCAGCCCATGGTAGCCTAACACTCAGGTGGGGCCTAGGCAGTGTGGACAGGAAGTGATAAAGGTAAAACAGGGCTAGGCTATTGAAGGTACAATGCTATTAAGGGAAAAAGCCACTGCAAAATAAATGGCTTAACTCAAGAAAAGAAGCTCATTAACACTGTAATGGCAACAGATACCATAAAAACAAATAGGGTATACAGTAACAAACTTACAGGCCGAAGAGGCAGGCCTTTGTCATTTAGAGCATACGAGTTTGAGTTTGCCTTTGGCTTGGGCATACGATTCTTGGGATGATGAAATTTGCAATTCGACTTGTATTTGCAGTCTCCAGTTTTTAGGAAGAAACTGCATTCTGGTTCACCCGGACGTTCTGGATAATCATCAACTAGAATGTCATGTTGATGATGCATCGGAAAGTTGATCTCAGTTTGTAGATTGTTTATGGCAAATGCAGGAGGCGTAGGCAAGCTCCTCTCAGATGTTGGAAATGTTGCAGTCTCGAACAAGTCAAAAATGAAAAGGGAGCAGATAAGATACAGGTAAAGGGCACCAAGAAACAGATATTAAGCGCATTCAGAACAAATCCCCCCCCCCCCCCACACATTCATATGCCTTCAAAGCAGAGATAAGGAGAGAAACGAGGAATTAACAATGGACCTGTGTCCATCATTCAACATATTGCCTGCATTTGTAGCATTATAGTTCAAAAAACTAATTAGTAATTCTACGATTCTATCAACAAATGGTCCTCTGTGTTTTAAGCTCATATTATTGCCTGAATTATTTACCTAGTTGTGGAGCTGCACAACATTTACACATTTTAGTTTTGAGTGAAGTAAACATTGAAGGCCATCTTCATATATATATATTTACAAGAAGTTTTCAGTGACATGCTATGATAGAAAAACAAGCTGAGGTATCGTTTAATTTTCAGACTATTGAATTCTGCAACGGGCATGAGCGCAGCTTGACTAATTAAGTGAGCTGCAATACAATATAGACATTGCGAATGAAAATTCCAGTGAGCTCTGATCTACACTGACAGCTGTAGCTCCATCACATGTATGTAAAAGAGATGAAGATATATGTTCTTCTCTAACTATATACAGAAATACTCAATAAGAGTACAGTGCATATTCTATGTTAGGCATGTACTGCTAAGAAACTTGTTTCACTTTCAAAATAGGAATGGATATATATAGACTGGATAATGAGAAACCAAAACTATGCAATATATAGACAACAATTATGTTTATTTATAAGCAAGTCTATTTAAGTTAATTTAACTTGGTCATACGAGTTATCACTTTACTGTTGTAATTAACTTAACTTGGTCATACGAGTTATCACTTTACTGTTGTAATTAAAGTCCTAAAGACAGAACCCAATCACCGCAGGTGATGAAGCTTTAAGACCCCATGTTAAGTGGTGTAGCTTTTGGATTTAGATCTAACCATAGGCCTAGAGTAATAAAGCTTAAGAGATGGATAAGACACAGAATTACAATTAAACTTGATCATGGACCTGGCTCTGCATGTCTGGTAACCTCTTTTCACTAAATACAGCAATTTGACAGAACTAAGGAAAACTAAGTCAATTAGAGTACGCACATTCAGCAAGGATTGCAACCAAGTCCACAGAGTTCTGCATAAAATATTATTTACAAAATGATTTATCTAAATTTGGACACTTAGGGGTGCTTGGCAATTACAAGGGAATGGAAATGGGTATTGATTTGATAGTAGTTGGGTATGGGTTTCATCCCCCCCAAGATTGAGAGGTATGGCTCATTACCCAGTTTTTTGTAATAAAAACACTGTTCACCCATCATTCCTAGTAACCAAGCATATGTTTTGATTTCATTCCCATTCCCTTACTTCCAAACCCATTAAACAAGCCCCCCCTTACATTGTGATTCCCAACTTCCTATTCATCACCTCCATTCTATCCGACAATAAATAAAAGCAAAAGGAAAGAAAACCCCAATGAAAAAGGATAAACAGAAATACACTACCTACAAAAACCCATGCTCAAAGAATAGGGTAGCATCAGGACAAGATCAAATTGGCGTGCTAACCGTGGTATCCATATCATCATGCTTAAATTCTTCTAGCAACTTATCAAGGAGCAATTTTGAACATCCCATTTGTCACTTTGAAGTTTGAATACCCAAGCAACATGCTTCCTTTAAGAAACCAATAAAGATAGAAATACTGTAGTAATCTATGTCCCATCACAAGCCATTGCGTCCTGTGATTTTGTGATGGGAGGTTTTTAAGCTCTGAAAAAGTGACTAATATCTGAATAAGTTACAAGAAAAAAACAAAAGCAGTACCTAGATGGACATCTGGAAACCAATATTGCATAAAATTTCAAGAAGATGCAAGAATAATGAACCATACAGTAGTCTGGGGAGCAATAAAATTACCTGATACCCTTTCCAGTCTTGATTTGAAGTTGGCACACCATGGGTTGGAGGGAACATGACTGGTACAAATGGAGAAGTCTCATTAAAAGCTCTTGGTGAAGACCATGAAGTGGCAGATGATGAGGAAACAAGTTGTGATGGAAGAGAGGCGCCACTTCCAAATCCAGATGGTGACTCGCCTCCACCAACTGTGACAGGCTCAGGATGATGAAATCTGCAGTTTGACCCATATTTGCAGGACCCAGTGCGCATGTAGTAGGGACACTCTTTTTCTCCCTGAGAAGTAGGCAAACTTTAACATTTTAGGACAAACCCACAGGCAGCATTTAAAAAATAAAAAAATAAAAGAGAGAGAGAGAGAGAGAGAGAGAGAGGGAGGGAGAGAGAGAGAGAGAGAGAGAGAGAGGGAGAGAGAGGGAGAGAAGAATTGGAGTACAAGACTACTCAAACCTATGCTTGGGTGTTCTTCAAATTTTCTATCATCACAGTAAGGCTTCTAAAATGTCAACCAAAATTTGCTGTGAACAGCTATTTAAAACTATAGCTATTTCATACACGGTTACACTCTCTTATGCGTTTAATATAATGAAAGTCAACAAATGCAGCTTAACGAACTGCATTCCCCTCTTAAATATACATTTTTTTTTAATATATATCTCATAATTTGTTCAATCTGATCGGATAAAAAGTATTTGCAACCTGAATCGAACCAAAGCCTAGATGAAGGGTAATAATTCACATACACATATGGAAAACTTCAAATTATGCAGAAAGGCTGTACCATTCTAATCGGCAGTCCTAAAAAGTTGAACTCTGGAATTTGGGGTGCCAAGCTCTTGTCTGCACCATGAGAGTATTTACAGTCCTTTCCATATTTGCATCCCCCTGATGTCAGGTAATACTGCATGCATACAAGTAAATTTTGCATCCAAGAAGCATCAAATGGTGCAATTAGATCAACCAGAATTAAAAGTCATCAGAAAATTCCTAGAATTCCTAGAATTGCAAAAATTGTATTAATAAAATGTTGCATCTTATGTTTCAGTAAAGTTAACAGATTGAGAAGATCAAGAAAAAGAAATGTTTGGATAAATAACAAACTAGATGCGGAAAATGCACATGCATGCTTTGGCTTTACATGCATATTGTTAAAATGATGGTTGATTCTTGGAAGCATGTGAAAAATGATTTGAATTAGCACACTGTATCTTGAGATCATGTAACAAGGCGGTTCCAAAAACCAAATTCAAGCAAGCAAATCCACATCGGTGTAGTAAAAAAATCATTAGCAAGGATGAGTTGCAATCACATCCATTCACAAAACTATTATATCATTTACCCAACATAAATAAACAAACATATAAATAACTATAATAACCTTGCATTCAGTCTGCCCTCCCCTTTCTGAGTTCTCTTCCCTGTGGTTTGCTCTCTCTTTGACACCCTGGCATAGCATATTCATACTTAAACGGTATAAGATAGCTTTATACACAAAATATTTACCAAGTATTTCTAATCATTAAAAGTAACAATCAAATAAGATGTAATGAACAACACATGAAACCTTATGACATACTCAATACAGACCTGGTTCTTTCTCCGAGGAGGGTGATTAAACTTGCAATGCAGCCCAAATTTACACGACCCAAATTTCATATAATAGGAGCAATCCTCTGCATCAGGTCTCATTGGATAGTTAACCCTCCTCCGACTGTTACTCTGATTATATCTCCCTAACTTCGTCATTCCATCAACAGACTTACTCGCTACATTCCCATCATTCTCCTCATCATCCCCCTCATTCTCATTTTCATCTTCAACACTCTCCGAAAATTTTACATACTTTTCTTCATCCTCGTCAGCTTTTATCTCTATTCCCAAATCGTTCCCTTCCTCCCCATCAAAGCTTTCTAATTGCTTACTGGCTCCCTCGATTTCAGCACGCTCAATAGCCAGCTGGCACAAGTCACTCTCAATGGCATTCCGAAATTCCGCGTCTTCATCGTTGGCGGCAGTTTCCTCCATCACCGGAGTTGGCGAATCACTCTCTTCAACAGGGGCGTTTTCGGAAGATGGCGAATCGCTCTCTTCGACAGGGGCATTTTCGGAAGATTCCGGGTGCTGGATCTCAACAATCTGAGGGATAGGATTGATCGGATCAGACGAAGCAGTATCAGGGATCAAAAGCCCTAACCCTAACTTCTCAATTGGGGGTTTTTCAGAGGTTGATGATGGTGATTCAGCCATGGTGGTCCCTCCGCATTTCAGGCCCAAATAAAACCCTAAATGTAAAAGGCACTTGTTCTCTTTTACTGCTATATTGATTTCCAGAGGTTAAAAGCAAATGAGAATGAGTAAGAAATTTGGTGTGTTATGTGTGTTGAGTCTGGTATTTACTGACAGGGGGACAAAGGCCAGATTGGGAGGGCGCTCACACAAACGGCCACCTTTTTCTCTCTGTACATCTACATACATTGTATACATACCCTGTCTGCATACATCATACATGTCTCATGTCTGTGTATCTGTATATTCTCTAGTACTTTTTCATGGTTGTTAGCAAAATTTGGTGCCGCTCAATGACCCGACCCAATACCTTCATATTGTAGGTGGGCTGAACTATAAGTTGCAGGTCCAAATATAATATTTGTGTGGGCCGACAGTGTCATGGTAGACTCGATGAATTTTAGTATATTTTTAAAATATTGAAATAAATTGAACTTAATATTTAGTGACTCGACCGATCCGAATCCCCCAACATTGATCAATGGCTCGTAGCTTAAATTAGGCCCGTCCGAACAGCCCGATTGTCAGCTCTAACAATAGAAATTAGGATGCTGACTTTTGTGCTATTGATAGCTCTATCAGTAATATGTGTTAGATTCAAATTTGAGCAGAGAGTAAAAGTACTTATAATTTTTTGACATAATTAATTACAAATTATTCGATTAAACAATTTATGCTTTTCTCTACTTAATTTCATAATACAATATGTACTATATAGCCCTTTTTTACCAATTTGGTTTATGTAACAAAGAAAAATAAAATATACAAAACCATATGTTTAACAACATACGTTTTTTTCTCAAACCACTCCATTATTAAAGACAAATAGTTAAAAAAAATATCTCCGAACTTCTTAATCCTCCATATCAAAAAAAGATGTGATTATTATAAAATATTGAAATTACTATTTGTATTGGGGTTTCATATGAAGATTTGATTATAATTGATAACAAAGTATCGAATTGATTTTTCCCCTTCTTAAATCCCTAATTCCCTTTCTGTCAAATGTGCTGTTTAATTGCATCAATGGTTTCTTCCATTGAATTATAAATTTTTATATTAAATCCATACATCTATATATTTATACTTAATACGAAAGAACTCTTGTCACGAGCCACTTCACAAAATTTTGTACAAATATTTGATTAAATAAATAAAAAATTAGACGTGATAACTAATCTTTATGTAAAGAAGAATAACAAAAAATTATGAGAATTTTTCTATTTCTTTCTATTATTTATGTTAATTGTACAAATATTTGATTAAATAAATAAATAATTAGGCGTGATAACTAATCTTTATGTAGAAGAAGAATAACAAAAAATTATGAGAATTTTTCTATTTCTTTATATTATTTATTAACATGTGTGCTCCATCTCTCTTCTATTTTTTATTTTTTACTAAAATTTAAAAATTCAAATAAAATTTTCGTTTTAAATCCGTTTTTGACGTATCATATATAAAATTAATCCTCTTTCGTGATCTTTAATTTGACACAAATATTGTATATTTTAAAATAGATAATTATATTTAAAATATGATATTTAATTTTTTTATAGATAGAATATAATTTTTTAATGGATTGAATTATTTATTTTTATTTTGAAAATTTTGTCGGATATGAATAAATAATATATAAAATTGATCTAAAGATATAAAAAAAATTGTAAGTTAAAATATTTATATTTAGTTGAGGACTATAAAAAATTTACTTCAAAAATATCATACAATTTATTATTTAATAAAGCTAACTTTAAAAAAATTAAAAATATAATTTAATACACAACTATATTTCAAATTGAAATATTTATATAAATATAATTGATATAAAATAATAAGTTATGTACATTTTTATAATAATAATAATAATATAACATTATCATAAATTATGAGTATAATCAAATATACTATGTTCCGTCCATTGCACGGGTGGACATCTAATATTACTAATAGAAAAGATAAATGCTGTCAAATTAAATAAAATTGGAGCTTCTAACTTCAAGTGTTCAATAAAAAAATTAAAATTTATGTCATCATCTATTTCCATGTAATTATATAAATTAATATGTATTAATTCATACTAACGGTAATAATTTGGATTCAATTTCAATAGCAAATGATATTGAATCATATTATATTTTATTAGTAATAGATAAGAAGTGAAAGAATAATATAATCTGATACCTTTGTATTAAAAGTGAAAAAGTTACATTGTAGAAATACTGAAGTTGAAGGGGTTATATTAGTAGCTCTCTCCCCCACAAATTTTCTTTGGTGAAATCCAAAAGTCACTGCTGCCTCTTATATATATTTGGATCTCTTGTTCCCCAAGTTGAAGGGGCTCATATCCTAGTACCTCTCTCTCCTCTGATATTTTCTTTGCTGACCTCCAAAGGGCCGTCTGGTGGATATAACTTGATCTCTCCAAGTGTTAATATTTCTGCAAAACTTATTGGGATCTCCTTCAGATTCATATCTAGAAGTTGTAGATGCTCTAAACATGGAAAATGACAGCTCTCTGCTCCCCAGATGCTCAGCTCAGGCGCCTGAATCATTAGGAATTTCAGTCGATAAAACTCCCCCTCAATTGGATTCCACTCTTCGCCTTTTGTGGCATCATAAAGCAGTTTGAGAACTTCAAGGTTGGGCAGTGAACCAACAATCGACAAATCTTTCCAAGGAATCTTGCAATGAGCTAAGGTCAACTTTTTGAGTGAAACTGAGAAGGCCATGTCCGTCCTTATATACTTGGCACCAAATATTAGAAGTGACTCAAGTTTCTCAAAGCAAGCAAGATTCTCAAGACATTAACTCCCAACTGTTTGCATTCATCATCAGAACAGTATTCAATCTGCAACTTCTTTAGATTTGGGATTCTTTTCAGAACTTGCTCTGTACATTCGAAATCCTTGACTATTTTAAGTGTGTAGATTTTCAAGAACAACCAACTTTTGGTCATCTGGAGGATCAGGGAGAGCACTTATCGTCATCCTGACATGTCTAAGTTGTGGCATCTGCCAGATTTCTGCTGGTATACTGATTTCGTCATGGACAACTACTAAGGTTTGTAGGTTCCAACATAGATACAATGACGAAATTGACCTTATAGATCTAGCATAAACATACCGTAAGTTACTGAGATTTAAAATGTCAATGAAAATTCCCTGATCATTTCACACGCACTACCTTTAGCAACCTAAATCCATGGATTATTTGATTGATCGTTGACTTCCTAGAGGTATACCCCGGAGAGTTCCGCCAACCATATGGAAGCAATCTACAGTGGCTTAACAAAGACCGATTGAATGTAGCTGATTGCAAAGCTTCAATCGTCATTAACTCTACAGCTTTGCTCGTAGGAGAAAGACTAAGGCGCCGCTCCGTTTCTATCTTTGGTGAAACTTTAGGATTATCAACCTTTACAAAATATAGAAACTTTTCTTTTCGAGCCTCTCTACAGCACAAGTCCCTTACGAGATCATGAATCCTGAACAATCTCACTTTTCCACTACTTCCTCTCCGATGAACCAAAATTAAATTTCTACTAATAAGATCTTCCAAATACTCTTGTGCAACCTCTTCCAAGCATTTAGATTGAGCGTGCTTGATAAGTCCTTCAGCCACCCACAATCTAATGAGCCTTGGAACCTGAATTATAAAATCTTCTGGAAACATTGCCAAATATAGGAAACATGTTTTCAAATATAGAGGCAAATGAGCATAACTCAATGATAATATCTTCATCACTTGCTCATCGTTTGCATAATTTATGGCAGAACTGCATCTTCTAAAACAAACTCCCAGTTTTCTTTTGTCCTTTCCAACTTCGCCAGAAGCCCACCAATCACAATGAGAGATAAAGGAAGTCCACCGCATTTCTCAGCAATACCTTCTCCAATTTCCTCCAATTCATCAGGGCAATCTTCATCTGCAAATATCGTTTTGCGGAGTAGATCCCAGCTCTGTCCCTTGTCTAGGAAATCCATTTTATAAGGGGCGGAAGATCCAAAATCATAAGCCAAGTTCGTTAGCCTTGTAGTTACCACGATTCGGCTTCCATTTTCATTACATGGAAGAAACATTCTTAATTTCTCCCAAACCTCGATATGCCACATATCATCGAGTACAATCAAACACTTCCTATCGAAATCTTTGTGAAGTTGTAATCCCAGTTCATCCGTATCGCCTTGTTTATTAGGGCATGCTTTAATTTCAGATAAAAGGCTAATAAGAAGCTCTTGAAGATTATATTCTTGAGAAACTGTTACCCACGCACGAAGATAAAATTGTTCGAGATTATATTCTTGAGAAACTATTACCCACGCACGAAGATAAAATTGTTCGACAACAAAAGGATTGTTATAAACAGCAGAAGCAAGAGCAGTCTTATCAATTCCTCCCATCCCTACAATAGGGATAATTTGACGATAAGATTCATAAATAGCTAGCACACCCATCAATTCATAGACTTGCTTCTCGAATCCAACCATGGTAATCTTGTGACCGGGCAGAGGTCTTGACCAATTAGCTGCTGTTGGCAAACTTTCAGGTTGCAGATCCCTCACAACTTGCTTCTCTTCAATGTGGATCAATTCTGTCTCAATGGAGAGGAACTTTTCCAGTATTGATTGAATGCCTTCACATCAGAGGGTGCGGAATGTTTGGCCATCATTTGCATGAATTTGGTCCATCATATTGGATTCAATGAGATCCTCTGCTGCATAAGCCGCATCTACGATTCGCTTCTCTAGATCTGCAATTTCTTCACTGCGGCTGCTGGAAAAAGCTTCAAGAAAACCGATCAGGATATTAACCTTATCCCGGAGAAACTCGATCTGCTGTCTATCAACGAAGATCCTATTGAGAGGAGGGTGCAGATGCATAAGCTGCCATAGCTGGATACGGAATGGGGAAATGGTGTTTTGCAGAAGATTTTTTAGTTATTTAGTGAACGCGAGAGAGAGAGAGAGAGAGAGAGTTCCAAGCAAAGTTCGTAGAGATAATTACACCATCTTAGGACTGCTCTAGCGAGTAAAATGATGTTGTTGACGTGCCAACCTGCTATAACCAATTTGGAATATTCAATCACAAAAAACTTTCCCGCCAAAAGAATTTCTACCGAAAAAAAAAAAATACTGAAACATTTCTTTTGTTTTTTCTTTTTTCATTTTCACCAATGCAAGGAAGTGCTGTCAATTTTGATGTCTTCTTCAACCAATTAAGAATATTCTTTTTTTTTTTTTTTTACTTTTTGGCCCATATAATTAAATACTTTTACATTTTTCTTTAAATTTCACTTTTTTTTTAATAAAAAATTAAACACAGTTTTGTTAGGTTTGATAGAAAAAAAAAAACAACTGTGTTTTCACTACGAAAATTACAATACAAAAAATAACGATAATTATTCATTTTTGTAATTAAGTTTATTTATAGAAATTGAATGTTTAATCAAAATATTATAATTATAATAGTATTGATATATGATATCAATGAAATTTAATTTGTTTGTTTGGCTTAGAAAATAGTTTATAAATAAAATGCAATTGACCAATTTGGTTTATGTAACAAAGAAACAATTAGATCTACGATTATAATACAATTAATTAAGTTCAAAACCATAATCAATATCTTATAATACGACTTAATAATATAAATTTAAATTGAATTAATCGTTTTTTATTTATAATAAACAAAATAGATAAATAAGTAAAGACAATTTACCAGCCTTTTTCATCTCAGAAAAAACTAAATATGATTGAGAACCCATATCAATATTATTAATTTTAAATATGAGAATTAATTAATAAAAGTCATTACTATATTTTCATTGTTTCACCCATATAAAAATATATAATTATATTACTATTATTATTAATTTATTATTTTAGTCTGACAATGCACGAGGGAAATAATAATTGTTAAAATAAGACATTAATTATTGGAGTTAAGCACAAATAGATGCTAATAATTATCGGATTGACAATTTTAGAAAATAATTTTAATTTGGTCCAATTAAGGACAAATTTGTCCCAATTTTTCAAATGTGTTGGGCTCCAGCTGATTTGGAGCTTATATTGATAAAATTTTAATTTTAACGTATTTTTAAATAAATAAAATTAAGAAAATATATGTTAACGAATATATTCATGTAGAAAATAAAAAAAGAGGAAAAGTTGCAGAAAATTATAAGAAAATAAAAAAGGAGAAAATTATCAAATCTTTAAAAATTAAATAGAAATTGAAATTTACTGAAATTACAAATGATGAAACAAAATTTTCAAATCCAATTAAAATAGAATAAAACAGAAAATTATAGAAAAATGAATAATAGAAAAGAAAATTACGAAAATTACACAAATAAAAACAGAGAATAGAGAATTCATAGAAAAAGGAAAAATAAAATAAAATTACATAAAAGGGGTAAACGCAAAAACATAAATTTGTAACAAACATTAAAAATATAAAAATTATATAATTAAAAGAAATTTAATAGATAAAATAAAAATCCTCAGAAAATAATAGACTAAAGGAATTTCATATAAATTGAGCTCCATATATTTGGATTCTCTTTTATTAACTAAATGTTTAAATATTTATTCTATTTTATCAATTTTCTTTTTCTGTTTTTATTTTCTTGTAACTTTCGGAAATATTTTCCTTTTCTTCTGATATACAATTTGATGAATGCATTTTTTAAATTTTATTTCTTTTTTCATATACTTTAAAATGAAAATTTTATCCAGGAACTCCAAATTAGCTGGAACACCGACATTTAAAATTTTGGACTAAATTTGAAATCCTTCTTATTGATATTACTTGTTATAAGCTGATGGAAATGAAAGTGATTGCTAGTATGTATAAGTATGTGTGTGTGTGTATATATATATATATAAAAACAGAAGACAGCCTAAAAATAACAGTATCATATTTTTCCGCCTAAAACATTTACCATTTTAGGATATTAGCCCATAATTTTCTAAAACTTCTACATATCTAAATGTTTAAATAATAAAATAAATCACGAATCTAAAATTATGATTTTATTTCCTGTAAATAGTAATCCACATTTATGAAATAAAATAAAGAGTCACATAACACAATCTTTACCAAATCTGCATCACTATACTTCCTATACAGCATATTAGTAATAAATATACCCTATACTATAAGTCAGGAGCAAAATTTTATTCCAGTAAATAGTAATTACGATTTATGAAATAAAATAAACACTCATCCCACAACACAATATTTACCAAATATGCATCACTATTAGCATCAAATTTAAGAGATAATACTCCCTAAACAACATATCAGTATCAAATATATTATATACTATAAGTGAGGAAGATTGCATTATAATCTTTTCCATTTAAATAATTTGTATGCAGAACCACTCTTTGCATTCCCGAAGGTTGTATAAATACATAAATAGCTGATCTAAGATTGATGCTGATTCACAGTTTTTGTTTCTACATTTCATTTGACCACCATGGACTCCGACAAGCCTCAGGCCTTCTTCAAGATATTCAGCTCAAAGTTGGAGAGTAGAAACTACAACAATGAAATTCTCTCTTAGTATATTAAATTTCAAACTTAGTATATTAAATTTCAAATTCTATCTTATTTTATTCTAAAATTAAGTTCAATGATATGCTAGATGTTACCTGCTGGCTTAATCCAAAACATATGAAGATACACAACCCAAAAATATAGATATTGCAAAATAATAGTGAAAAGAATGGCACGTTGAAACTGTGCTCGAAAATGGTTTTCATGTCTACTTTAATGATGGGTGGAGTGAGTTTGTCATCGACAATGCCATCGATTAAGGAGATTTTATGGTTTTCTCTAGAATTGGATCATCAAAACTTAAAGTGGAAAAAATTGGCAAATCAATATTTTCAAATAAAAACAACAGCAGTTCACAATTTTCAGATAGAAAGCTTAATAGAGAATGTATATTGCCGTCACGTTTTATCGGAATGAATCAGGTTACAATTCAAATTTTATATTTTAACTTTTTGTTTATTTGTTAGGTAAAACATTGTTATCAGAATTTTGTAATTGATTTTTATTACTGAAGAGATAATTCCATTGGAGTTTTGGAGGCAAAAATCATCAACGGTTGAAGGCAAAACCATGGTCAATCTCATAAACAATAAAGACTAAAACATAATGCAGCATGTAGCACTTGCAAGTTTTGAATCATATATAGTTTCATGATTTATATTCCTTTTATTTCTTATGTATGCATACATATGAAATTTTACTATTATGATTAATTTTCCTTTTATTTTGTGTGTATCCAATTAAAAAATCATTCTAAATTCTATATATTTCATAGGGTATTACAGAGATTTCATTACACATAAATTGTCAAAATGGCAAATGGTTGGAAATGCACTTAAATTAAAAAAACAACTACGTAAGAACATCTGAAGCTCGATAAACCAGATTGCAAAAAGAATAATTACAATACTCAAAGATAGTTGGAACATAAGTCAAAGACAATGAAATGAAAGTTATGACATTTGCAGAGACACAACATTATGCATAAATTTCATGCACAATCAAAATCTAAACAAAACATAAAATGTAACTAATCCAAAATTCTCGAGCAAAAATTAATTGGATGTCATCATTCAATTTCACAATCAGTAATTCTTTAAGATATCATTAGTCCTAGAATGAAAAAATGTAATATCATTCTCAATCATAGTTTCATAAATTACAAATCTTCTACTCTCAAATAATGATTCATTATAATATCATCAGTTCCATCAATAATTAGGTCAATTTCATAAATTATAGTTACGTGAGTATTCTATCTCACTACATATTGCTATCCAATTTTAATTGAATACTCGATTGTAGAAAATGCATATATTATATCAATAATTCATAATCTAGCAAAATCTTTATTAAACTACCTTAATTTAGCAAAGTCTCTCTTAAATAAACAGTCATCCCATAATACCTAAACAGCATATCAGTAATAAATATGCCCTATGTATAAGTCAGGAGCAAGATTTTATTTTCAATAAATAGTAATCACGATTTATGAAATAAAATAAACAGTCATCCCACAATACAATATTTATCAAATCTGCATCAATTAAGAGATAATACTCCCTAAACAGCATATCGGTATCAAATATATTCTATACTATAAGTTAGGAAGATTGCATTATAATCTTTTTCATTTTAATAATTTTGATGCAGAATAGCTCATTGCAGTCCCAGAGGTTATATAAATACATAAATACCTTCAATTATAAAATACATATATATATAATTATTTTTTAATATTGAACAGAATCTACAGTACAATTATTAAAGATATCTAGATTATAAATTTATAGTATGAAATATATTTTCAACACAATTTAAAGATATTTATTTCCATAAACATTTATAACCAGCAATAATATCTCAAATCCGATTCATATCTTATTGTAAATCTGATGTAAATCTTTTTTCAATCTATTTTTATGGTAATAAAATATAAATATACTAAATTCAGTTCATATTGAATCATTGAATTAGTGCATATAATATATTCTCCTTAAATAGTTAAATTTCCTATTAATTCATCAACTAAAGTAGTATATAAATTATTCAAATATAACGAACTGCAGATAAATTGTTCTCAGCAAACATAAAAGTCATTTTATTTTTTTATACTTTAATCTAAGCCATGGGTTTAGTTTGGAATATGATCAAGGATGTCGAAACTAGCAAGCGAAAGTGGAATCTACGAGTTTGATGTGTAAGGACTTTTCTTGTTCCAACATTTAGGAAGAAGAACGAGCCTTACAGCTTTGATTGTGTTTTTAGGGATTGTTCAGTAAGTTCTTCAAATTTCAATAATTTTTTATTTAATATGTATTTTATAGTATTCATTCAAGTTTTCCATAAACATTTATTTTACTAGGGAGATACTATTCACGAGATTGTACGGAAGCAACAGCTGGAGACGATTAAAGGAAAAGTAAAACAAGGAAAATTGTACATTCTCTCTAATATAATCGTATCAAAAAATGATGCAAGGTTGCGAACTAATGAAACTGCAGTGAAATTTCATTTTTATGGAAAAACTAAGTGCAAAGAGTACAAAGATGATACTTTTCCAACAGATTTATATAATTTCAAGTCTTTTAAAGAAATTATTGCAATGAAACCCGAACAACAAAATTTCTTATTTGGTATGTGCTTCACTGAAATATATCTTATTTTCTTTGTTCATATAATATGTTTGTTTCTTTCACTTATTTTAAATTTGTTTATCTTTTGCAAATGTGATTGGAAGAATTATTGTTTGGGATCCACCTAGAAAGTGTAAAATTAATTACATACATAATAACATAATTTTTTTTAACTTAAATTTAAATAATACATGGATCTTAAAATACATGTTTCTCACATTCAAAATCATACACAACTTAATTGTAAAATACTAACCTTGTGCAGCCATTGATTTGTTGATGAAGAAGTTATTTGATTTCTTCTCTCCCTTAGCCCTTTACGTAATATCCAGATAGTATTCTTTCTTGATAGTGATAATGAATTATCTGTGATACTTTTATAGGCAGAGAAAGGAGTAGTTTCTTGTTTCTCAAGAAACTGCTCATATAAAAACTGTAATTCACACGGTCTATCAACGTGTGGGCATAAATATATATTAAACCATATAAAATATGGGCCATAAATATCTTACATATGGGCCACAATTAATATGGGCCATTAATAATAACTTACATTCTCCCACTTGGCCCATGTGGCGTAATATATATAATTAAGTGGTTTAATTAACATAATGTGCGCATCATAAACCGACTTCATCATCATGTCAATACTAAGTATATTCTAACACAAGTCATGGCGGTTCTACACTATTTATTCAACATAGTTCCTTCCATGTACCATAATGCTAGTTTTCTACTTAATATGACTCATAAATAAACTTCATAAATACTTTACTTAAATGTCTTGATTAGAGACAAGATCCTATTACACTTCAAGTCAAACATTCATGTATACAATTATGATAAAATAGGATTTTGTTCAATATCAGAAACAAAACATTAAAGAGCTCAAAGTGTCAAATATAGTCAAGATTTTTGAATGATGCCCATTCTTTCGACATGCCCAATAAATGTCTTTGGAGGCAGTCCTTTCGTTAATGGGTCAGCAATCATAAGATCTGTGCTAATGTGTTCAATTGACACCTTTTGTTTCTGAACTTCTTCTTTAACGGCAAAATACTTTAATTCCATATGCTTAGCACCTTTGGAATACTTGTCGTTCTTAGAGAAGAATACTGCTGCAGAATTATCACAATAAATTTTCAGCGGCTTGGCAATACTGTTGACTGTTCCAAGCCCTGAAATAAAGTTCCGCAACCAATTCCCTTGAACTGTGGCCTCAAAACATGCCACAAATTCAGCTTCCATAGTGGATGCAGCAATTACAGACTGCTTTGCACTTTTCCATGAGATTGCTCCTCCAGCTAATAGGAACAAGTATCCAAATGTGGATTTTCGAGTATCAACACATCCAGCATAATCTGAATCTGAATATCCAATCACTTCAAGATGATCGGACTTTCGATAAGTAAGCATGTGATCTTTTGTTCCTTGCAAATACCTCAGTACTTTCTTTGCAGCTTTCCAATGATCCATTCCTGGATTACTTTGATAACGTCCAAGCATTCCAACAGCAAAGCTGATATCTGGCCGTGTACAAGTTTGTGCATACATCAAGCTACCAATAATTGATGCATAAGGAATGTCTTTCATTTGTTCTCGTTCCAATTCATTATTTGGACATTGCTTAAGACTGAACTTATCTCCCTTCTGGATTGGAACGATGCTTGATGAGCACTTTTCCATCCTAAATCTCTCTAGAACTTTATTTATGTATGCTTTTTGAGACAACCCTAACAATCCCTGTGATCTATCACGAAATATTTCTATTCCGACCACATAAGTTGCCTCTCCCATATCTTTCATTTCAAAGTTCTTAGAGAGATACTTCTTGGTTTCATACATCATACCAAGATCATTTGTTGCAAGCAAGATATCATCAACATACAGAATCAAAAAAAATAAGCTTACTCCCACTGACTTTAAGATATATACACCGATCAACGGTGATTTCCTTAAATCCAAAAGAAGTGATGGCATTGTTGAACTTGAGATACCATTGTCGAGAAGCTTGCTTAAGTCCGTATATCGATTTCTTTAATTTACACACCATATGTTCTTTGCCTTCAATAGAAAAACCTTCAGGTTGATCCATATATACTTCTTCCACTAAATCCCCATTTAGAAAAGCTGTCTTAACATCCACTTGGTGCAGCTCCAAGTCATAATGAGCCACTAAAGCCATAATAATTCTAAAAGAGTCTTTCCGAGACACTGGTGAAAATGTTTCTTTGTAATCAATACCATTCTTCTGAGTAAAACCTTTGGCAACAAGTCTAGCTTTATATCTTTCGATATTGCCATTTGAGTCACGTTTAGTCTTGAAGACCCATTTACACCCGACTCTTTTACAACCTTCTGGCAATTCTACTAGATCCCAAACTTCGTTATGAGCCATTGATTTTAACTCTTCTTTCATGGCATCTAACTATTTAATAGAATTATTGCTTTCTATGACTTGTGAAAAGGAAACTGGATCATTATCTTCAATCCCAATATCAAATTCTGACTCTTGTAGATAAACCACGTATTCATTAGAAATAGCAGGTCTTCTTTGTCTTTCAGACCTTCTTAATGCTACTTGTTGTGGTTCATCTACTATAGGTTCATTAACGACATGGTCATCAAAGATGGGTTCATTAATGACAGGTTCATTAATGGCAGGTTCATTAACAAGAGTGTTATCATTTATTTGTTGTTCTTGTAAATTGTGTGGCAATTCAACAATATTAGGAACAACAACATGAGTAGAAGTACTAGGTAGAGGAAACTCAACCCTAACTTCTTCAATGTCCACCTTTCGTGGTTCTACACTCCCACTGATTTCACCATTTTCAATGAACTTGGCATTACCAGTTTCCATAATCCTCGTACTATGATTAGGACAGTAAAACCTATACCCTTTAGATTTTTCTGGATAACCAATAAAGAAACCACTTATGGTTCTTGGATCCAGTTTCTTTTCATGTGGATTGTAAATTCGTAATTCTGCTGGACATCCCCAAACATGCAGGTGTCTTAAACTGGGCTTCCTACCCGTCCACAGTTCAAAAGGTGTCTTAGGAACTGCTTTGCTAGGAACCCTGTTTAACACATATACAGCAGTCTTCAGTGCATACATCCACAATGAGGTGGGTAAAGAGGAATTACTTAACATACTCCTAACCATATCCATTAGAGTACGATTATATCTTTCTGCTACACCATTTTGTTGTGGTGTACCTGGCATAGTGTATTGAGCACAAATGCCACGCTTTTCAAGGAATTTAGCGAATGGGCCTGGGCATTGCCCTGATTCATCATATTTTCAATAAAATTCACCACCTCTATCAGACCTAATGATTTTCACCTTTCTATCCAATTGTCTTTCAACCTCTTCTATAAACACTTCTAAAGCATTTACAGAATGAGATTTTTCTTGTAATAGATAGAGATATCCATAACGTGAAAAATCATCGATAAAGGTAATGAAGTATCTTTCCTTCCCAAAGGAAGGCACATCAAAAGGCCCACAAATATCGGTGTGTATTATTTCAAGAAGCTGTGTACTTCTTGTGGCTCCTTTCTTTGTGTGTTTTGTTTGTTTTCCTTTAATACAATCCACACAAATACCAAGATCAGTAAAATCCAACTCATGAAGGATTTCATTCTTTACTAATCTTTGTAGTCTTTCTTTGGAGATATGCCCCAAACGTTTATGCCACAAGTAAGCAGAACTTTCATCGACTAAACCACGTTTAGTTCCAACATTATGATGCAAAGTCATAAGGGTCTCAGCAAAAAGATGATCAAGTTTAAAACGATACAAGCCATCAGACAGAATACCAGAACCGACAAGACGATTTTGTTTGAGCAAACTAAAACATCTATTACCAAACTTAAAGCAATATCCAACAGAATCAAGTTTAGAAAGAGAAACTAAATTGCGAGAAACTTAAGGTACATAAAGAGTTTCAAACAAATCTAAATAATGTCCAGTATCTAAAATTAAACGATAAGTTCCCATGGCTTGTACTGGTGCTTTGACTCGATTCCCCATGACAACAAAGTCTTCATTTGGGTTTGTGGTTCGGGTTGTAAGGAATCCCTGCATCGTATTGGAAACATGAGTGGTACAGCCAGAATCAAGCCACCAAGTATTATAAGGAACTTCAACTAAGTTTGATTCATGACATACTAAAACATTAAGTATACCTCTCTTTTCGAACCAATCTTTACGTTTCTGACAATCCTTTTGAAAGTGTCCAGGCTTATTGCAAAACCGGCATTTTAGATTATCGTGTTCCTTTTTCTTGATTTGAGCAGATGACTCATTTACATTATTTGGTGCTTGCTTGCTCTTTCCTTTCTTCTTACCGGCTTTCTTTCTAGCCCCTTGATTCATTGCGAGATGAACAGCATGAGTTCCCTGATTCTTAAGTCTCGTTTCCTCCTGAACTAACATTCCGTGAAGTTCATTCACATTCCATTTGTCTTTCATGGTGTTATAGTTCATTTGGAAAGGACCATACTCAGAGGGTAGTGAGTTTAAGATAAACTGCACTAGAAAGTTATCATCTACTGTCATCCCTAATGACTTAAGTCTTGCTGCAGTGTTTGTCATTTCAACGACATGTTCATGCATGCTACGAGAACCATCAAACTTTATGGTGGTTAAAGTAGCCATCAATGTCCCAGCAGCGGACTTATCAGCAGTTTGAGAATATTCTTTCACAGATGCTAAATATTCTTTAGCACTTTCAGTTTTAGGAATGGTAGACTTGATGTTGTCAGCTACGCTCATTCGCATAAACATAAGGCTCAGTTTGTTCGATTTTACCCAAGCATCATGGGCAAATTTTTCATCATCGCTGCTATTTTCATTAATAACAGGCTTGTCAACTTCAAGTGCTGAATCAAGATCCAAAACACCAAGGTGAAAATGGATCTGTTCGGACCATTTATCGAAGTTTAGACCATTAAATATCGTAACAGATGAAGCAAGCAAATGAAGAGTGACGGGAACAGGTACTGCAGGAACAATATAATTAATACATATTAATACTTTGAATAAAGCAGATTCAGGATCGAAAAACATTAAGTGTATATTAATGATCTCCTTTGGGTGATACATTAACATACAAACATAATCATAATGATGCTTTGTAAATTCAAATAATTAATAATTTGATATTTTTCTTTCTAAATTATTTTGCTATCTTTGGATATACAAAATAACTCATAATAAAATATCAATTATTACTATTATTTTCATAATTTATAAGACTAAATGATCGACCTTTGGGTGATCTGTAAATATCTTATAACTATGAAATTTTGAATACCCATAATTATCAAGACTAATCAAATCTCAAGCATCACATTTATATGGGTAATCAAAATATTAATCATATAATTTTGATTTATTAAACTTAATAGTCAGACCACTTTGGTGATTAACAGACCAACATAATATAAATCTAATTATATAATTTACCTTATAGTTAATGAAAACTAAATCCTCAACAATTTATGATAAAATACAATATATAATCATGAACAGTCGTCAACAGTAATTCGTGAACAGTGTTCACGTAATTTCGTGAACAGTATCGTGAACAGTCGTGAACAGGATCCGTGAACAGTGTTGACGTAATTTCGTGAACAGTAATTCGTGAACAGTAAATGTGAACAGATCCGTGAACAGTAATTCGTGAACAGTATCGTGAACAGGATCCGTGAACAGTAATTTCATGAACAGGATCCGTGAACAGTAATTCGTGAACAGTAAATGTGAACAGATCCGCGAACAGTAAATCATGAACAGGATACGTAAACAGTAATTTCATGAACAGTATCGTGAACAGATCCGTGAACAATAATTCGTGAACAGTAAATGTGAACAGATTCCTCAATTAAATTTAGGGTTCATGAATTATTAAGTTTGAACGAAAAAACATGAATTTAATAACCATGCTCTGATACCACATGTAATATTAATTACATACATAATAACATAATTTTTTTTAACTTAAATTTAAATAATACATCGATCTTAAAATACATGTTTCTCACATTCAAAATCATACACAACTTAATTGTAAAATACTAACCTTGTGCAGCCATTGATTTGTTGATGAAGAAGTTATTTGATTTCTTCTCTCCCTTAGCCCTTTACGTAATATCCAGATAGTATTCTTTCTTGATAGTGATAATGAATTATCTGTGATACTTTTATAGGCAGAGAAAGGAGTAGTTTCTTGTTTCTCAAGAAACTGCTCATATAAAAACTGTAATTCACACGGTCTATCAACGTGTGGGAATAAATATATATTAAACCATATAAAATATGGGCCATAAATATCTTACATATGGGCCACAATTAATATGGGCCATTAATAATAACTTACAGAAAGACCGAAAGTGGAAAAAGGCTTATGGAGATCATGATCGAGAATCTAGAGTAAATTACTTTTCTTTCATTATTTTTGCATCCAAATTAATATTTTTCAAATTTATTAGAGCAGGAGTTTCAATAATTATTTAACTAATTACGATTGTATTATCCTAAACCTTTAGGAGGATGAGGCTGAGTATAACTCTATGGGATGAGTATTTAGATATGATTTGCCATTATTGGGGGATGGACCCAAAAAAACAAAATATATGACTATGCAGTATTGTAGAGTTATAGAGTATCAAAGTAAGTTGATTTATTTGAAAAAACTAACCTGAAAATTCATATGTTTTACATTTTTAGTATTGACGTATCATAATTTCATATTTGTGCAGAAGTTGATAGAGTTACCAGTATGTACCATGCTACAAAAATAGTGGTAGATGCTCAAGATGCACAATCTAAGGATTTCATGTCGAAGTAAATTTATTGCTTATTGTTGTTATATATATATTATATATATATATATATATATATATATATATATATCAATCTAATGTTGAGAGATTGTATTATTTGATATATATATATATATATTTTTTAGAATGGAAAAACTTCCTGCAAATACTATGTCTATCAGTGGAGGTATTTCTGATGTATCTAACTATTCTATTGCAAATGAGTTCTTAAGTGGTCGAGTAGATGTGAAGACTATTGAACAAATTTTACAAGTGAATAGTGATGCACAAGAAGGGCAATATTGGGTATTAGCTACTATAGCGGAGTCGGAAAATGAGAAGAACTGTTGCAATCATTCTTGTCGGGACTGTTTTAAAAAGTTATTTATGCAAGATGGAAAGTTAGTTTGTTCAAGATGTGGAGAAGCTCGTGGTCAATTCAATTTTAGGTAATATATGATTCATATACTTTTAAATGAAAGTATTATTTTTTATTTAACAAATATCTTTGTATTTAGATTATGTTTTTTATATTTTAGGTTTAAAATGGAAGTTCGTGTGATGGACAAGTATGCGAACGTATTGTTTGTTTGTTCGGATAAAGAAAGCACACAGATTCTAGGAATCAATGCAGCAGACTACATTGTGGAATATCCATAGTAAGAAGGACTCTCTTTGGATAAAATGGGTCCATGGCGAGTATCTGAAGGGAGCGAGTATCTGGGAAGTGCAGCAGTCTATGAGGGACTCGCCACTTCTCAAGAATATACTTCACATCCGGGATATGATCGTAACGAAGTGTGCCAGAGATGTTGCATTGGCGACAACTACTATGACACAGTAGTTTGAGCAAAAAGGAGTAGCTGTTGCTTATGACTTCTTCCGAGAGAAGGGTAGCACGTTATTTTGGCATCGGGCCATATGGAAGCCATTTGTTCCCCTGAAGTTTACTATGATGCTTTGGTTGGCAATGAAGGGCAGATTGAAGACCTCGGACAAACTGCAGTTCTTGAATATCTCTCAGGTATGTCCGTTATGTAATATGATGGATGAATCTAACAGCCATTTGTTTTTCAGGTGTGGTGCAACACAGGCTATTTGGAACAAGGTGAAGGGATGGCTGCACATTGATAGGGGGCTGACTTCTATAGGGAGTGCCCTGCGATACATTGGCCGGAGCAAACGGGGGTCGGCGGTACGCCACAAGGCAAGATGCCTTTCCTTGGCAGCGACGGTGAACCATATATGGTATGCTCGAAAACCAACTTGTGTTTGAAGACATACCGTTTGATGTGGACAAGCTTTTTCGGACTATTCAACGAGAGGAATATACCTGCTTGTTTAATTTGCATCCGATTGAGCAAGTTATAGGGCATTTAGAGGACCATATCCATGATTGATAGATGTTTAGATAGGGAGTGGTCCCTTGATTTTTTGGGGCATATGTATTTTGTGGACGCTTGTTTTTTGGGTTATGGAATAAAATGAGATGGGTGTGTGCATGGGGACTACTCGGTTCCACCGAGGAGTGCACCCGGGTTGCGTGTGTGGGTTGTCTTATTTTTTCCTTAATACTTTCTATTGTACTAGGGTACTCTTTTCCTCGTATGGTCGCGAGGTTTTTAATGAGGCCCGCCCCCTTTCCAATTGGGGTTTTCCGCGGATTTTTCTCACTGTTTAGGTTTTTGTTGGCCTTTGTATTATGAGGCACATTCTGTTCTCGCATAGTTCTAGATAGCTATGCTGATTCCCACCCCGGCCGGGCAGGTTTGCCTTGGTTTGTACACCCTCAGGTATGCCTGAGTACTTTGTATATCATATTTTTTTTATTTATCTAATTCCGCATTTTCGACCAAAAAAAAAAAGATTGTAAGTATTTTTAATACATTTTTTACATATTTACTATATTATTTTAAGAAACTATATATATATATATATATCTTATCTTTTAGTTGCATGATCTTTTTATTTTAACTAAACTTTTCAAGGATGCTAAGCCTGATAAGTGATAAGTAGGAAATTGTGCTTATTTTTAATTGATAAAATTGTATTTTTAATACAATTAATTCTAGTGCACTCTCTATTTCCTACGTATTTAATGTTTCGATGATAACTACTTCCTTTTTATTTTTGTGGTTATTTGCAGTATTTTGGGACAATTTTATACAATAATCCACATAAGCAGTTGGTCATCCTAAGCCCATCCGAGGAAGGAAGATTACACAGAAGTTTATGGGCTGAAAAAGTTAAGTGCCTAATTAATTAATTAATTAAGCTCAAAACTTAATCAAACCCATAAGATGAATTAGGGCAAGTTGGCAACAATAAAATGAGGAAATACTTACAGAGAGCAGCCATAACCTTTCCAGACACATTGCATCCATCATTCACGCAAGGGGAGGCATCAATTGGGGGAGACCACATTCTCATTCAACTATAATTCATCACCTAGCGGGCAGAGAGGGAGATGGAAGAAAAGAAATCTTTTGGTTTATTCTTTTCTTCTTATTTTGGTTTTGATGTCTTTCATTCTGATGACTCCAATTTTTAGACACGTGATGTGTAACTAAATTTTATATTCCAATTTAGGGAATGTTTGAACCCTATTTCAATATTATATGATTTATATTTTTGTGACACCGTATTGATTTAATACGTGCGATTTTATTATGTTGATTGTTTGAATTGATTTATAAAATATATATATATATATATATATAGATATATATTGTTAATTGTGATTGATCAACTCAACTGATAGTTAATATGTTTAGGGCTAGGGTTTAAATTGCAATCTGTAATTGTTGTGATGTTGAATCCATTTGTAGCAACTAATAATTTTTATTATTAGAATCAATATAATTTAGAATTAATTGAATCGAGGGTGTGACTTCGATAACCTGCCTACCCTATTATCCTAATTGATAATGTGTTTAACGAATTAAATCCAAAGAGTGTATTTTGGACTGTTCGATTAAATAGGTTAATTAGAGAGCTTATTCTAATTAATTACACTTAAGGGATAAAACGAATCAATAAAGCTTGTTGTTGTTTTAGGGATAGAAATTCCATAATTAAATTGATAACGTGTCGCATAATCATATAATTTGGAATAGGGGAAAACTGAAACATGAACTGGAATTGAGTCTTATTACTGTTTGCCTTCTGTTAATTTGCTTGATTTTTATTTATTAGAGTATATTTTATTTAAATAGTTTAATAGACAAAATCCATCAACAACCCCCCTCTTAATTCCATTCGTAAATTGGCATAAAAAATATACAAATAATTCAACCGTTCTCTGTGGGATCGACCCTTACTTCCCACTACTACAAAATAGTAGAGGAAAGCTAGGTAAAATTTTTTTTTTTATAGTTTACACACTTTTGTATTGCCACTTCTTACTGCTGTATTTATGTTAATGCACTTTCTAATAATACGTAAACAGGGTATTTCTGGTCCTTTATAGAGAAGATATATCATAGATTTTTGTAATCAATCATTTATCACCAAGAGGAGGAATAATAGTAGTTTATTGCTACAAGTATGGATTATTGAAAATAATAAGACATGGATTTGGATATTTCCCTTCAACTACACAATATTATTTATTTGACACGATTAGTTGAAGGGACTGCTCCAAAGAGAAAATGGATTATGGGAGTGTGTGACTTGAACTATTGATTGGTCTGTGTAGATATATGTTTGCCACATTTGAATTCAAAACCAAATGTGTCTTTGTTCCAACCACTGTACAACCTCTATACAGAAGATAGCCCGGTTTACTTGAAGAGAATCTTTTCTATGATCAGATCTAAATCGTGTTGTACATGAGTAGGCTCTGTAAGATCTAGTATAATTAAGTAAAATAGATAAAGATTCTGTTTTATTTTATCTATTTCACTTAATTAATTTCCTACTTACACTTAAAATTGAATAGTATGGAAATGCATTCATTTCCTGTGCATTGATATAATTGATAATACTATTGGAGTGAAACAAGAGATCTAGAGAAAAATATAGGCTAGACTAAATTAGTAACAAGTAAACCTTTTGTGTGTATCTTCAACTATTTTTTTGGAGATAACATAGTAATCGTAAAGTCTGAGACAACCCATACATCACTTGATCATGTCAAGATCAACTTTGTAAGCCAACTTGGGTATTGAGTATTTTCTTCGACTTAGAACTAAATTCTTTGCAATGGATAGTTGCAATTCCGGAAAAAGAATCCAATTTTTCTTACATTGAATCATTTATATATGGTAGATATAGCCAACTCATAGATTTTTATGGACTCATTTGGTTCTTTTGAGTCTTGCTCGAGCCGGATGATAAAAAATTATCATGTCCGGTTCTTTCGGGGGATGGATCTATATGAATTCACCTATCCCAATAACAAAAAAACCTGATTTGAATGATCCTGTATTAAGGGCTAAATTGGCTAAAGGTATGGGTCATAATTATTACGGAGAACTCGCATGGCCCAACAATCTTTTATACATTTTTCCAGTAGTAATTCTGGGTACTATTGCATGTAACATAGCCTTTGCGGTTCTAGAACCATCAATGATTGGTGAACCGGCAGATCCATTCGCAACCCCTTTGGAAATATTACCTGAATGGTATTTCTTTCCCGTATTTCAAATACTTCGTACAGTGCCCAATAAATTATTGGGCGTTCTTTTAATGGTTTCAGTACCTGCGGGATTATTAACAGTCCCCTTTTTGGAGAATGTTAATAAATTCCAAAATCCATTTTGTCGTCCAGTAGCGACAACCGTCTTTTTGATTGGTACCGCAGTTACTCTTTGGTTGGGTATTGATGCAACATTACCTATTGATAAATCCCTAACTTTAGGTCTTTTTAATTTGATTCAATTGTGAAATAACGCGACGCGTGTATCTAGGGCATAGTTGCTTCAAAGCGAATTCTCCCTAGATACATCTATTCAATAAAATTCTCAATTTGTCTCAAATATATGAATTGTGCTGCAGATTCAAACCTTATATCTTAATTAAATTATTTTGAATTAAATCCAATAGATTTAAAAGTTCTTTTCTGGTAAACCAATTGCGAAATGTTTTTCTAGAATGCCCAATATCTGTTTTATATCTTCTAGGCGAAAATCTTCAATTTTCATAAGATCTTCTTGACTGTTATTCAAAAGGTCCAATAATGTATATATATTGGACCTTTTGAGGCAATTATAAGCCCTGGGAGACAATTTAGATTGATCAACAAAAATCGATTTCAATGCTATTTTTTTCTTGTTTTTTCTGACTTTATCCAATTTCTCGTGAAAAGTAAAAGGTATAAAGGCACCTTGTATTGATTGTTCTCTAAGGGTAAGTTTTCTTCTTTCTTATATAAGAAGGGAATAAATAAATCAATCAAATTCCAGGAGGCTTCATGAAGTGCTTCATTCAGAGTTAAACTCCCATTTGTCCATATTTCGAGAAATAGGATCTCTTGTTTTTCATTCCCATTTCCATAGGAATGAATACAATGATTCACATTTCGAACGGGCATGAATACAACATCTATAGGATAAC